>JAXQQM020064038.1:0-60312 GCA_034641835.2 Pinus albicaulis
CCTTTCATTCCATTTTAATCTTAACCCTTTCCTATTCCCCAAATTCTTTTAATTAATTAATTTTATTTAACCTTACTCATTTAAAAGTAATAATTATTAATAAAAAGTTTATATTCCCTCATGTGTCATATCTTGTTTCTATTTATTCTTGATCTGAGGATCTTCCAAAAAAATAATAAATAAATTAATAAAAATTATTTATATATACAAATAGTAAAATTCTAAAAATAACATTAAATAAGTTAAAATTCCTCTTAAATTAAAAATATTCTAACCCTCCAGTGAATCCTTTCACACACACACACACACACACACACATATATATATATATTAAATCATTAATCTAAATATATATTTTTAAATTAATTATCAATAAATTTATTTATATTAAAATACAATGGTTAAGAGAATGTGTTTCCTCCTAAGATGTTACAAATTCAAAACCAGAGGGGTTAGATAGACTTAGTAGTCAAATTGCTACCAGAAAGTGGGTCTCTTATCCCACAAACAAGGGGGTTTCATACACCAGTTTGGTGTATGGCTTCACAGTGACCGTAAAATTGAATAATAATAATAATAATTGATGTACATGAACTCTAAATTATTAACCATATAATAATATTTAATATATATAATTTATTTATTTATTTAAAAAAAAATTAAAAATATATTATTGTATTATCAAGCTTTGAGTTAATTTCTCAAGAATTAGAATTAAAATTTCTATATCATTCCCCTTAATAGTAATAATCATATTTGAAAACCTTTTATGGTGTAATAATAATTATCAATGAAATATATTGTTTTAATTTAAATTTTGTCTAATTTATTTCTGATTTATTTATGTTAGTAATTAGTATTTTTTTGACCATTAGTCTATATCATTTCATTTAAGAAAATTGACCTTTTCTTTATCTAGTCCCTCAAGATGGATAGAGTGCCCACGTGAAACGTAAAAGAAGGAAAACTACCACAAACTTCATATCAAAAAGTTTCAAACAATTTTCAAATTAATCTGAGCTTTCTGCGGTCTCTAAAAATAAATGCAATGTTCAAACTAAAATTAAACATCACAAATATAAAAAAATATAAATAAAATGCCAAAATAGATTGTGAAAATATACCAAATTCTATGAAAAAATAGACATACCAAATTCTTAATAATAAAAACTTACTATCAAAATCAATAATGTAAATGGCTTAGTGTTACTATATTGCTGCAAAATGTGCAAATGCTTCAAAAAAAAATGATTTAATATGACGAAGGTTTCTTGGGTGGGGTTCATCGGCTCGATGGACACATTGCAACCAAACTTTTAAAAGAATTTCCATGCCATTTGCAATTTTTTTTTTTCTCTTTCAACTTTCCATTTGCATTTCCCTCCACCCTCCCTCCCCCTTTTTTTTTTTCTTAAAAAGCTATGCGGGGTAAATCTTCATTATATAACATTAAAAAATGACACCCACCGTCAACCAACCAACCAACGCAACCGAACAAATTTTCCACACCTTTTTTCCATCTCATCAAATACACCGCATTTCCTGTTAGTGGAAGACCCGAGAATCGCTGTACGCTGCATTTTCTGTTAGTGGAAGACTACTGACTGTCTTGTCTCTTTTCAATATATCTTTTTATTGAATTCATACACCACACCCATGGATTTCACCCAATTATCACCCTTTCTATTGAATCTTTCAATTATTTCACATTGCCTTCTCATCAAATTTACAATGTCTCGGCTTCTTGAAAAGATACCTCACAGTCTATTCATCTCTCTATCTCACTCCATTCTCCATTTTGTTTATTGTCTTTCAATGTAATGTTTCAATTATTTCACATTGACTTCTCTTGAAATTTATAGTGTCTTGCTCTATATCAAATAATTTTATCATACGGAAATTTCTGATTCTCATTCAATTTTTCGGTAGATTGCCCTTTTTACGGTGATTTTTATTATCCATATATATATATATATATGAATTTTTCATTATTTTCCACATTTTGTTGGAAATAACTCTCACCACCCCAATGAATAAGAAGTGGAGGCAACCCACAACTTCATTGAATGTTTGTGCGGAGAAGAATGAAGCTTTAGTATTCAAATCTGAAGGCGTTCACCCAAAATCCAAACAAAAGAGTATCGAGCCTTACCTCTGTGTTTAAGACTTACCCACTGTATTACCTACCTTTTTGCCCGCAACATTTTATGTTTTCCAATAAGTTCCGCAAGTTATGTTGTTTGAGTTGCGATGTGATATCGTCGCCGCATATTGCAATCGCTGAAGTTTGTGTTTACCCGCAGGGTATTTTGTTTTGGATGCGATGCGACGTGCGTAATCGCATATGTTTTAGTTTCCAGTTAAGCGCCCGCAAAGTTAAATGTTTTGCGATGCGATGCGATCATGTCACCACACATCACAATTGCAAATTCTTAAGTATTCCATTATAGAAATGAGTTAAGTTTTGCGACATGCAATGGAGGGTCGGACGTGACGTGATTTCAAAGCCGAAACCGATAATATTTCAGGTCCGAGCTTTTATGTTTTGTACGATGTTTTGTGTGAAAACAACAACACTACTTTGTGTGTCGTTTAATGAAGAAATGGGCCTTGACAGAAAAGGGGCGATTGGTTGTTACCCGTCCATCGAGCATTGAATAGAATTTAATTTTTTAGGCTTCGGCCATTTGTATTAAAAACCTATGTAATTTCATTTTGATAATGTGATGGAATATAAAAATGAATTTTGTTCCGCTTCTGTGTTTTACGCTATACGTGTACCGCCAATTTTAATTTACGTAGTAATTTGTGCATTAAAATATATTAACCTTATTGAAGTAGAATAAATAAGACAAGACATTGCTAAAGTGCTTAAAAATGCTAGACCACCTTCGTGCAACATATCTAAGGAAGAAAAAATTGCTCTAAATAACCTAAAAAAGAATAAAAATATAATTATCTTAAAATCATATAAAGGTAATGCAACTGTAATAATGGATATGTCTAAATATGATAAAAAAATGGAAGAACACCTTAACAATAGTGGTTGCTACAAAATCTTAAATAAAGACCCCAATGCTAAAATTCTTAAGGAAGTAACCAAAAGAATAAAGGATTCATCTCTTGACACCATCATAAAAAAGAGAATCACCCCTTTGGGATCGATCACCCCTAGAATATATGGTGCTCCCAAGATTCATAAAAAATACATCCCTCTAAGACCCATAGTCAACACCATAGACTCACCCACCTACCTCCTGGCTCAGTACCTTGCCAAAAAGCTTCGCCCCCTTGCCGGAAACACCTCGTCATATATTAAAGACTCCACATCCTTTGTTCAGTGGGCCAAAAACCTTGATATGAAAGACGAAGATCATATGGTAAGTTTTGATATTGTCTCCCCGTACACTATGATACCTATAGATGAAGCAATCAATGTTATGAAAACTATCATAAATAGTGAGACTGTAGATCTCCTCAAATTATGTCTAAAGTCATCTTTCTTCAGCTTTAAAGGAATTATTTATGAACAAACTCATGGTGTAGCCATGAGCTCGCCTCTATCCCATATAATTGCTAACATATACATGGAACATTTTGAACAAAAAGCCCTCAAATCCTTTCCATTCACCCCTAACGAATGGAAAAGATATGTAGATTATTTTTTCGCAAAATGGATCCACGGTAAATCAAAATTAAATGATTTCTTAACTCACATTAATAATATCTCAAATCACATTAAATTTACCCTTGAAATTGAAAAGGATAGACAATTACCTTTCCTGGACATCCTTTTAACAAAAAAAGATGGAAAACTTAGCACCAAAGTCTATAGAAAGAAGACTCACACTAAAAGATACCTTCACGCAAACTCTCATCACCATCCTAAGAAAAAATTTGGCATCATCCAAACCCCAACAACTAGGGCTTCCAGAATTTCAGACTCTCACCACCTAGAGCATGAGATAAACCACCTTCACCATGTCTTTCAACATAATGGATATAATAAAGACGTAATCAATAAAACTATTTACCAAACCCTTAATAAAAATAACATAAAAAGAAATTTTGACATCCCTAAAATCTCTTTGCCCTTCATAAAAGGAACAACTGATAAGATTTCCAGAATCCTAAACAAACATAACATTAAGATTGCCTTCACTTCCCCTAATACCATCAGAAATATTGTAGACTAAGCTAAGGACCCTACAAACCCTAGACTACAAAATGGTGTTTACATCATACCGTGCTCTTGTGGAAAAGAATACATTGGTGAAACTGGTAGATCCCTTAACATTAGACTTAAAGAACATGATGTCGACATATCTAGGAATAAAATTGAAAAATCAGCGTTGGCTGAACATGCTTTCTCATCCTCACATTACATACGAATGGAGGATGCCAAACTCATCTCCAGAGAAGAACATTACCTAAAAATAAAAATCAAAGAGGCCATAGAAAATGAAAAAAGGAAAAATAACATGAATCGTGATGATGGCCTTAATATCAACAATACTTGGAAACCCTTAATATATCATACCTCTCATAACAATTTTAAAAATAATAAATCTTCAAAGTTATAATTTGTCTCAAGCTTTCTCTTAATTTTCTAACCTACCCTATAATATTACCTCTCTAAATTTTTAATTTAATAATTTTTTAATACAATAATTCTTAACAATATATATATATATATATATATATATATATATATATATATATATATAATAAAGTAAATTAATAAATTAATAAACAAATAAATAAATAAAACAAAAATAAATATAAATATAATTTTTTTAAAAATAAATATAAAGCATTAATAGATTAAATTTACATTGTTTTCTTTTCCAACCGACTTCCTTAATTAAAATAAAAAATAAAAAAAAAGTTCCTCAATAATTACTATTTATATTATGATTCTTTTTCCCTAATCCTCACAAATCTTTCAAACAAACTTTGTGCGTTTACCCTAAAGATGGACTCACTTATGAAGTACGAAACATTGGGTTATTAAAAAATACAAGACGGAGTTATTCCTCTATTTTTGAAAATTTGTGCATTCTACTGTGTTGTGGGAGAAACACATTTCCTGCAATGTTTGTTTTAGTAAGAAATTTCAACATGGTATTAGATTGGGTCTAGGCTCTCAGTAAAAGAACAAGCTCTCTTTACTAAAGAATCTCTAAGACTTTTTTGTAGAAGAAAAAGTCTCCAGCAGTCAGAAGGTTTCTCTTTTATATGATCAAGAAGATTTTTTTTTTAACACAGTCACGATGGCAGTAGTAGGCACAAGCCTGACAAATCCACAACTATCACAGTTTAATGGGAAGAGCTATGATTATTAGGCCATTACAATGAGGGCCCTATTTGCTTCACAAGATATTTGGGAGCTGGTGGAAAACGACTTTCCAGAAGTAATAGACGCAACAACAATTAATGCTTTGCCAAAAACAGAAAGAGACTTGTTGAAAGATAATAGGAAGAAGGACTCCAAAGCCCTCTTCTATATCTTCCAAGTAGGACATGAGAGTATTTTCCCAAGAGTTCCAGCAACAACAAAGTCCAAGGAGGAATGGGATATCCTCAAGACGACTTATGAAAGCATGGAGGAAGTGAAGACAACTAAACTTCAAACTCTGAGGAGATATTTTGAAACTCTCTGTATGAAAGATTCTCATAGCATAGACTCATTCTTCGCACATGTGATTGGGTTCGTTACCCAAATCAGGTCTCCTGGAGAGACACTTGAGGAAAGGATAGTAGTTGAGACATAGTTAAGAAGTCTACCATCAAGATTTGATGCCATAGTAGTGGCCATAGAAGAGACAAATGATCTCTCACAATTTTTAGTGGATGAGATCTGTGCATCATTGATGTCTCATGAACATAGACTAAACAGAGCAAGAAACTCCTCATTGGAGCATGCATTCAAGACACAAATGTATTTTGGTCAAGGTAGAGGTCGAGGAAGACAAAAATACCGAGGAAGAGGAAGAAGCCCACGCAGAGATGGAAGAAGTAGCCCTGCAAGCACAAGTGAAAGGGGTAGCAACCAGAACTCAAGCAAAGCCTCAAGGAAAAATCAAGCACAAGGACAGAGGTATGATAAATCCCAAGTCTAATGTCATTATTGCAAAATGTATGGGCATTATGCCAATGGATGAAGAAAGAAGTGAAATGACATGAGTAATAGACCTAGTGTAAATTTTATAAGAGAAAATCATAACCAAGGAAATGTGCTTGTAACTTGTAATGTAGCACAAGAAAAACAAGAAGATGTATGGTTCTTAGATTTAGGTTGTAGTAGCCATATGACTGGAAATATAGCAGTGTTTTCCAATCTAGATGAGAGTACAAAATCTGAAGTGACAACGAGGACTGATAGTAATGTCTCTGTCATAGGGAAAGGAAGAGTAAGAATACTAACTAAGAAGGGAGAGAAGAAGTTCATAACATAGGTCTATTATGTCCGTGGTATGAAATGTAACCTTCTAAGCATTGGGAAGCTCATGCAAAATGGCTACAATGTGTTTTTTAAAAATGATGTGTGCACAATCATGGATATACCTCCAAGTAAAAGATTCATTGCAGAAGTGTATATGACAAGCAATAGAATGTATCCTATCAAAATTAGAATAGACTTGAAGGAAGGAGGTGTTGTATAAGGAAATTTTTAAAGGATGAGAGTTTATCTTAAAGTTTTAGAAACAGCAGCGAATCTTACTAGTTCCTAATATGAAAATTGTAAAATGTTTGAAATTTTTTTGGAAAAATACATATATTTTGAATGATTTTATATTAGTCTATATAAGAATGACTATTTTTAGGTAAAATAATTGTATATTATAAAATGTGGCGAATCGTTTTAGAAAAATGGAAATGAGTGAATCTTTGTTTTGGAAAAAACATGGAAAATTAGCCACTTAGAATATTAGCCCCTAAAATTTTCCCTCGTGTCATAGCAGCTGCCACACAAGAAGTCTTTCCAAGAAGAAGTGAAAGGTGAAAACTAGTTATGGCATTTGAAATGTGAACATCTCAATTTTGGAGATTTGAACTTGTTGCATAGAAAAGGCATGGTAAAGGGATCACCACTCAGAGAAACCAAACAACCTATGTGAAGGCTGCATCTTGGGCAAACAACACAGAGAATCATTTCCAGTAGGGAAGAGTATAAGGGCAAAGACACCCTTGGAGATTGTCCACTCAGATTTGTGTGGACCAATGCAAACACCATATTTAGCTGCCAGTCATTATGTCTTGACATTTATAGATGATTATACAAGAAAGACATGGGTTTATTTCTTGAAACAAAAGAGTGAAGTGTTTGAACAGTTCTACCACTTCAAAGCTCTTGTTGAGAAGAAGAGTGGGTACTACATAAAAGTGCTGAGAACTAACAGAGGTGGAGAATATATCTCCAAATATTTCCTACGTTTCTATAGGGAAAATGGCATACATAAGCAGAAGCAATTTACCGCAAGGTATACATGGAAACAAAAATAGAAGTACACAGCAGAAAGAGCCAGAATATATAGATATGGCCGAAGTATGTTGAAGGCAAAGCACTTTCCAAATGAGTATTGGGAAAAATCTATCAATTTTGAAGCTTATATTTTAAATAGATGTCCAACCAAAGTTGTTATGAATAGAATCCCAGAAGAAGCATAGAGTTGAACAAAGAAGTTTGTCACTCACATGAGAGTATTTGGATGTGTGGCATATGCACATGTCCTTTATCAATTAAGGAATAAGTTGGACAGCAAGGGGGAGAAGTGTATCTTTTTGAGATCATTAGTCATCGGTATTTTTCACTTGTTGGTGATGACTAGTTGTAACAGCCAAGTTTTCCAACAGTCGATCTAAAAATTTGTCAAAATTTCCAGCTGGGAAAACACCTATAAAACTTTTTTCCCTCCTACCTTCCAGTCCGCCCATGACGAGATGAAACCTCATTATCAAATCCTATCTCACCTCAGCCACACTAGTCAGCCCATCAACTCTAAAGAGACAATCCAAATCTATTCAAACAATCTCCCCTAAGTTAGGAAGTGGCACTTTAAGGCATTTCACCCTTGGCAAACTATCCAAGAGCAAATAGACCTCCATCTGCTATAGACCAGTCATAACAGACCTCCCACTCTACTAATAAAGTTGGTCACAGCCCTAAGTCGTGCCACTAATACACCCTTAAGTCTCAGCAATACATAGACCATATTCTCAAGATAATTTTAGGTGTTTTACAGTGTTTGATGGATCTTACAAGGAAAGAAACATACCAGCATCTCAGAAGACAATTTATGGCTCCACATGAGAAGACAACTGCTTCTAAATGTGATCCTGAGCCTGGGATACAGTACAGGATAAAGAGTTTTCATCAAGCTCTTGCAACCTCATTCAAAGCCTGAAAGGTCAGTAGAAGAAAAAAACAACACTGTCAAGGGCTATTGACATGACATGGCTAAGAACCTCCTTCATCTATAAGCAGAGGGTTTGAAGACCAAAGAAACTCCTTCATCTATAAGCAGAGGGTTTTGGCCAAATTTTGACTTGAAAAGTTGCAACTGACTGTAAGACAGATGTGTTTTTAATAAACAGTGAGACTGTGACTAGGGTTTTCTAAAGAAAAGTGATGATTGAAGGCTAAGGTAAAAGCAGTAATGTTTTCAAATTTTGTTTTTCTGCCATCATGTGTAAGAGAAATCCTTGTCAAATCAAACATTCTTCAGCAGGTTAAGACAGAGGATAAAAGAAACATCAGACATTTCGCCAAGTAAAGGGCCTCCTTCATTCATAAGCAGAGGGCCAGGGCATTTACTGATTTCAAAGTTTGACTGATCAAAGATGAGTGTTAAGAACAGTAAGGGATAATTGAAGCAGAGAAACAATGTAAAGGACCAAGAAGGAAAGCAGGGGTACCACTGCAATCCAAGGGGTCAAAAATTGTCTCTTAACAAGGTTTCTTTCAAAAGACAGTCTGCAGCTCAAACAAAACAAGATTGAAGAGTGGTTGATAAGATGTGTCATTACACTGGAAAAGGACATGATAATGATTATGTTTCAAGGGACACTGATCCCCCTAATCATAAGACAATGTCCTTCAGATTACTATCATAAGTTGACAAAGAAAATCCGAGCTCAGTTCCCCAAGAAGTATTGCAACTAGACACAGGTTCATAAAGCACAAGAAGGACTTTGGCATATTATTTCAGGTTCTAGAACTCATTAAGAGCAAAGTATGCATGCCACTGTCCCAAAGGTAGGCACTTTCCCTATGAAAACAAGTCAAAGCACTCTGTTGTTACATTTTGGATAAGAGAATATATTTTAGAAGAAAAATTCCTTCTTATTAGACAGAGAACAGTGAAAGATCAGGCAAGCATGACTAGGTCTCACCCATAGTCAGAAAGGAGCATCAGTTAGAGTCATGCAGCTACAGTTACAAGGTAGAGTTGATCCAGTTTTCCTCTAGCAAGCAGATATAGGTGTATGGAGCAGAAAATTCCAAATCAAGTTTTGAAAAGATAGGTCATCTCCTTGCAAATGGCAAGACGGCCCATAGATCATTGATATATTATTTAAGTGGAGCTTCTATGTTAAAATGTCACCAAAGAGACAAAAGTGGCAGAAATCACCTTTCAAACATATAAGCACAGTGAACAGATTTTGACCTTTTAAATATGTTTTTTTTTTATGAATAGGTTGATACCTATTAACTTGGTTTAAAGGCATGAATATCCCCTTGCTAATATGGTTCAAAGAGGTGGGCCCCCCTCAGCAAAATTAAGATCATTTAGGTTTCAAAAAACGAGCCTAGGCCTTGTTTCAAAGAGCAACACTTTCAAAAAACCATCACAAGTCAAAATCAAGGGGTTTTTCAATTTGTTTGCATTTCAAGGAAACAAGGGACCATTGCTCACGCATTTTCACATTTCAACACGCCAACAGGACCCCTCTTGGTGCCCTCGAGATCGGAGAAAAGCACTTGGAGCAAATTACACAGAGGTTTTTGGTTTTTAAACTGCGCGGCGCGCCTGTAACTTTGTGCGGCGCGCTCAGGCACAGAAATTACAAAGGATAAAAAGAAGGTTGCATGGCGTACTATAGGTGCACATGGCGCACCTATAGCCCTTGGTCTGTCGGCACGACGGTGACCGCTGGCAACAAAATCTGCGCGACGCTCTTTCTTATAAACGTGTCGCACATGTTTAAACGGTCAAAAACCCTCAAATCACAGAAAGGGATTGCTAAAACTTCGTCTCAAAGCCATCATCAAGTTCTTGAGGTATTTCTATGTGCCTCCCTTGGTTTTTTCAAACCTGCTAAGTGGTGGAAAGAGGTTAAGCATCACAGTCTAAACCACAGTTTAAGGTTTTGTGTGAAAAAATGAGATTTGATGTTTTATGTTGGTTAGAGGTGAAACTTTAAAGAGTGTTGAATATGCATTAGTGAGAATATTCATTGTAACTACCCTCAAAACTATGATGAAGGACAGGAGCACAGAGATTTAAAGGGTGCAACTACAGGTCTATGTTCAAACAGCAGTAGCCATCATATGAGCATTTTTGATCTTTCAAAAAGTTCCCTCTATGCATTAAAGGGAGAAAATAGTGTCTTAAATTTCCATTCCATAAAGCATAGCCAGTAATTAAAGCTATCATTTGCATTCAGAGGTTTGGTCAAAATGGATATGAAGAATAGTGGGGTATAAAGAAGACAACGTTTTGTTGGAAGAGGAGTTTTGTTGTTGAATGCTACAGAAATTTTTGTGACCACATAAAAAACATTACAAACTCTGCCACCACCTTGTCAATGTACCGGTGACTTTTCACGTATTAGCCTTGCCCAGAAGATCAGCTGTGTTTATGGTGTTGGTCAGGTGGTTGAATGGCCTACGAAGGACGGTTTTTGGTTAAAAGAAGAGTGCTTACTGTTTAAAACTCCTACGGATCTTTGAGCTCACACCAAACCTGAAACTCTTTCACACCATATCTATAAAAACGATAACCTTTGACTATTAGGCCCTTTTCTTATTTGTGTTGTAGTATTTACTATACTTGTTGAAAGGCCTACCAAGGAAACGTGTCTTGAATTAAGAAGATTGTGGTTTTACCTTTGTCTAAAAAATACAAGGTTATATTGTTATCCTCAAAACACCAAAAGGCAAGGTGGCCTTACCACAAAACACAGAAAAAATCACTATTGACTGTGTGTCCTGATTGACTGTGTTTCTGTTCTTGAAGTTTATTTGTTGAGTTGCATGCCTAGGGGAAAGGCAGTTTCTGAAGAACAGGGGTCTTATACCAAAGAAGGGCATTTTCACACTATATTTGAAATAATTTGTTGCTTATAGCAAGTTGACAGGCTGAGACAGAGTTTGTTTAAAAAAACACATTTCAAAAACTTTGAGGCAGTTTGGTGTTTCAAGCGCGCATCTAGACCAAGATGCCTCCCAGGCAAGATAGCAGAAGTGGGTTACACAAGAGGTATGAGCCAATTTCCACCGAGGAGGTCAATGCACACCCATCTATCTTATTCAATTTTCATGAGGTGGGATGCTTGGATTTTTGCCAAAGGGTACAAGAAGTCAAAAGTTTCTCGCCTTTAACACATTTGTGCGCCTTGAGGTTCAAAGACAAACATTTTCAAGTGGCAGGCCTTGATTTCAAGTTCTCCCCGAGATCCATATCCAAGGCTACTAAAATTCCATACATTGGCGAGAAATGGTTCAAACAAAGCTATTTGGACTTGGATGACTACAAACCCTTCCTCAAGCCTGAGCACAGAGAAGCATGCCCTGCTATTTTCCCCTTCTCTTATCTTCTAGTCAATTATGCTCCCCTTATGAAGATTATAATGAAGTATTTCACTTGTGAGGGGAGATTCTCCCGAGTTTATGCATACCACATCCGACTGTTGATGCATTTCACAAGAACCAAGCAGCTCAATCTTCCTTTCTTCTTGTGCAAAAGCATTGATAAAATGGCCTCCTCCGTCCAGAAGAAACCCCCATCACAACAAATAGCCTCTCTATTCCATCACTCCCTCATTAAAATCATCATCCTTCACCAGCGTGAGAAGAAAGAGGTTTCTTGGGATGTTTTCATCAGTTACCTCAATTTCTCCACTGTTCCTCTCGTCCATACATCCCCTACATCTCCTACTCATCGCCCCTCGCCTTCCTCTAGCAGACCTACTCCTAGAAAACTCAAATTCACTGCAGAACAGGCAAAGGAGCATGGAGAAGGAGAGGGAAGTGGCCAGCAAGAGGAGGAAGGACATGAGCATGAAGAAAAAGATGAGGAACAGCAGGAAGAAAGTGATGGAGGGTAGCAGCATGACAGTGGTGAAGGTGAGCAACAGCAGGAGCAAGAAGAGGAGAGTGTTGAACAGCAGCAACTCAGTGGTGATGAACAGCAGGAAAAAGAGGAAGGGCAGCAGTTTGAACAGCAGCACAAAGATGATGATCTAGGGCAGCAGTTTGAAAAACAAAATGAGCAGGAACAAGAGGAAGGGCAGCAGTTTGAGCAGCATGATCTTGATGACCAAGGGCAGCAGGAAGGTGAGGAAGGGCAACAGCATGATATTGAAGAGCAGGGGCAGCCTAAAGAAGATACACAGCATTCTCCTCATGATGCACAACAGCCCCCTCAAGATACACAGCAGCCTCAAGAAGAAAAGCAAATTCAAAGGGATGATAAGCAAGATGACAAAGGTAACGGAATCATGCCTTCCTCTCCTGAAAAGGCCAAGCCTAGGACAACAAGAAAACAGGTGCCCAAGGTTGTCACTCCAAATGTGACAAGAACTCTCCGTAGCAAAAGAAAATTGCCAAAGAAACTTATCACTGACTTGCCTAGGAGGAAGAGTGCGAAGATAGCCTTCCAAGGCAAAGGAAAAGGCAAGCTAGGAGAAGGTCATGAACATGGGAGTGCATTGCATGTCATCCCAATCCAAAGCGAGGATAGTGATAACGAGGCCCGGATTCTAGAAAACCTTCTAATCCATAGAGAGGGCCAAATTGATGCATTGAATGATGACCTTCATCGGGCAAGGAATTTCAATCAATTTTTGCAGATCCAAAATAGACAAATGAGTGTCCATATGGCTGTCTATGAGGCACGAGCGATCAAATACAAGAAAAAGGCCGCTAAAGCCCAAGCAAGGATAGATGAGCTCATAGGCGATTTTGATGAAAGTGAAGAAGAAGACCAGCCTAGGCGAAAAAGGCCTAGAACCATAGGACTTAAAAGAGCCCTTGAAAAGCAAAAGGAAGAAGAGCAAGCCCTTCTCCAATCCACTCCCCTCACTGCATTGCTTGAGCAAGAGATTGAAAACAATAAGGAGGCATGGCTTGAAAGAGCCAATGAAAATTTGGAGAGGAATTTGGAGAAGGAAAACAGGGATTTAGAGCTGCAAAGGAGGATGACGAAGCATTACCAAAAGCTAAATCAGTTTTCCCATCGCAAGTTAAAGGCTGCACAAGAGAAGCTAAGGAGGCTAAAGGGAAGCGCCCGGCACAGAAAGGGAAGAAGGACACATCAGGACTTGATATTTTGGCTTCAGTTTCAAAGCATGTTTCTAAGGACCCTTGAGGGTCATGCTCACCGATTTTGGGCAAATTTTGACATACTTTGGTTTTTTGACAGTTTTGAGTTTTTGGTCAAAACTCATGAAATTATCCATTTCATTTTGGGGATTCTTCAAAGGAGGAGAGTGGTATCATTGGATGCCATATTTTCATGAGCACACCCTCAGCAATTTTTAGGACATTTGGAGATCATTTTCTCCCCCAAAATGGCGAAAAAGGCTCGCTTTTTGCACACTCTGCCCAGTCTATCAGCAGACTGTAATTTTTGGTTTTTTACACAGAGGTGCCGTTTTGGAGGACTTCTGGGCATCAGATTGGGAAAATTTTAGTTTTTCCAGAAAGTAGACACTTAGAGCTTGCCAGCGAGCTATCATGAACCTCATTTTGACGTCGGGAAGTCTGCCAAATTTTTCCGGCAAGTCAAGGGACCTTTTGCTGATGTAAATTTTGAATATTTTTGTAAGTTTTGAACCTCTAAAAATTGCTTTTTCCAAATGTGTGTTTAGCTATTTTTGCACATGAGAAGTGATCAAAAGTCAAGTTGCTTTCCCTTTTTTAGAAATTTTTAGATATTTTATGAGATATTTTTGTGCCTTGGGCTTTGTAAAGCCTCAAGGAGAAATCTAGATATTTTGATTAGGCCAATAGGATGACAAGTTGAACCATGAGGTTTTCCTCACCTTGGCCTATTTATTCCAAGGGCTTGCATTGTAAACAAGGCTGAAATTGAGAAGAGAAGCAATATATGGTCATATGAGCTTTGGAAGAAATACTTGTCTTATGCTTTTGGATTGCCTCTTGAATTCTCTTGGATGAATGATGAAGGATTGTTGATGGATTCCATGACTTGGTAGAATGGTATAGTGTTTCTTTCTATGTTTTGTCTTCTAGTTTCATTCATGAATACATGTTTCTTACTTGCTATAGATCATTAGAGAATAAATTTGAGATATGCCCTTGGAGGCACCTCAAATTTCCTGATTCTTCATAGTCTTCATGTTTTCTTCCTCCTTAGTCATATTAAAGAATTCTTAATTGCTCTTTAGTAATTTGAGGATATTGTTGCTTGTTTCATTCATAGTTCTATGTATTGCTAAGTATGATTTACGGTACGCCCTGCTTACCTATGGTTGTCCATAGCTCCATCCATGAAACTATCTCTTTGACTGATTATATTATCATCTTGTTAAACCAAGGAGGCCTAGTTTCGATCTAGCCCTTTGTCTAAAACTATGCAAATCTCGTTATCAAAGTGCCAAATGACTTAAAGAACTGTGTTTAGGCGTTCCAGCATAGTGTTTTGAGTTGTTAGTCTGTCTTAAGTGTGTTCCCCAAAGTCTGATAGCCATTTTCCGAAGTTAGAGAGTTAAAAGTCTCTATGCATGGCTTGAATGTTTATTTCAAAGTATTGATTAGCTTGTAGTTACATTTTGCATGATTAATGGTTTGCCCTACCATGTTTATGTTTGCTATTAAACTAGTTATGCTTGAAACCCTCTGTTGTTCACAAACTTGATGTCCATTTAATCCATTTTTCCCAAAGATCCTTTCTACCTTGAATCAAATCGGCCCTTCAACAGCCTTAGATCACCATCTAATATCTTTCTTGACCTTTTGACCCCATAGCCCAGTTAATCTAACATCTTGTTACCTATTTTATATCTTTGATCAGTTTCATCCATCACAACTAAAAAAACCAAAAAACTTACTTCATAACTAGCCTAGAAATAGAACACAATAAGCAAACACACAGATATCCCTTACACTTATAGAGAGAGCCCTCTCTAAGTCCAGGAAGGCTAGGTCCTTGGGCTCCAAATCTTGGTTTGATGTTACACTGTCATTTGGCTTGCCAATCAACCAAATCACGGGAACCTAACATAATGGCGATCACGGTGGACATTGAGTCAAAACATCCGATATCCCTTAGAACTCTCAAAATCTCACCAAACTTAGAAGAGTAGAATCTGTCTCACCATCCTAGCAAAATGATGATTTAGTTATAGGACACCTCTTCCAAACCTTAGGATTACATAAAATCAAAAACCCCAAAACTCCCTTAGATTGGTTTTTTCAAAACATCGGGTGGTGGACCATACACACATATCTCAAAATAACCAAGTTCCACCTCGCAACCCACTAGCCTCCGCAGGGCCTTAATACTATTTTTTACTAAACTCTAGATTACTATCTCATCGACCTATCCCGTTCGTCACTAACATAGCGAGAGATGGTGGGACATCGAGTACATGACAGTCGCAAACTCTTATAGACTCTTTAGTCCTTTAGATACTTAAACAAGCAAGTAGTCCATAAGATCATTTAGAGTAAACTCTTTTTGTTATCACCACCCTAGCAAAGTGTCGAAACAAGTTTAGAATACTTTAAACAAATCATAGGCTACACAAAAAACTCAGAAAAAACCCAAAACATTTCCAGATTAGTTACTGGTGGTGGACCATAGCTATATCCTCACAAAAACAACCAAGTTCCACCTGGCGACTCCACTAGTCCATCCCTTTTATTTTGACAATCCTTCACCTTAGTAGAACTTTAGAGAGACCATCCATCCAAAACATTCACCAATATCAACCTCTCTAAACTCTAGATCTGAAATCTGGCTTCACGAAGAATCAACACCAGATCCCATCCAGACCCAAATCCCCCTATCATAGTAGATGACCCAGAGAAGATTCTGTGGCAAGCTTCCGAAACTGACAATCTAGCTACTGATAGATCCATCCGTAAAACAAGATCAGTACCTGAACATCTCACTATCTTACCAAATTCTCCTTTTTGAATTAGAGTCAGAAAAAAATATTTTTAGAAGCAAGTCGCATAGTAAGATAAACTTTGACGATCTTGAACCCCTAGACCCACCACAGAGTCCTAGTAGAGAAGCCTCACCCTCCACACCCCCCGATTTTCAGCTTCTCCATCACTTTGGCTCCTACCATCCCAGATCTGCTCAAAACCAGATCACTAGTCCAAGTACATCCGCCACACCTGTCCAAACCACTACTGTTCAAACCACCTCAGCTCATCCCACAAGTCCTCATCTTGTACATCACCCACTAGCTCCAGTCATGGTAGCCTAGTATGTACCTTTGGTGTTGCCACTGCCTTTAGCTCCTCTACCAGTTAACTATTAAGATAAAATCCCACACTTTACTGGAGAAGAGACTTCCATAGCACAACAACATGTAAATAGGATTAGCGATGCCTTTGAATACTTTGAAGTAGAAGACGAGACCATCAGAATGAGAATGTTCGCCCAAAGCCTGGGTGGAGAACCCAAAAAATGGTTTAAGAGCTTAGCTCCAAACAACATCCACAACATCCCAGAACTCTTCCAAGTCTTTTTAAACAAGTGGGAAATCCGAAAGAACCCCATTCAAATCCTGTCAGAATATAACAATCTAAAATGGGAAAACGGGGAAAGTGTCCAGGGATACTGCACTAGGTTCAATAGTGTGTATAATGCCCTCCCACCTCACTTCAAACCCCCGCTTGGTTCATCCTTGGAAAAATTCCCCGAGGGTTTTGACCCAGACATGACTTATAAATTAAGAGACAACGATCCCCATACCTTAGAGGAAATGCAACAAGTAGCCATAAGAGCAGAAGCCAACCTGGCAAAAAAGAGGGCTAGGAATAGATCCGAAAATAAAGTCACATACCAAGATGAGGTCTCTACTTCATACATTTTCCTAGATCCTAGAATAGATGACTTAGTCAAGTCCATGGCCAAAACGTGGGAAAAGATGAGTGAGAAGGCGCCTCTTAGTGATAACCAGCCACCTCCCCCAAATAGAAACTGTAACCAAAATTTCAGGAGGGAGCAACCTCAAAACGGACCAAGGGAAAATGACCAACAAATTAGGTCACCATTTAATGAAAATTATGTGGAAGAAGATGATAGGGATGCAGAACCCATTGATGAAAATCATTTGAACCTCATAGGGTCTGATAATGAGAGTGAGGTGTACCTCACAGAAGAAGAACAAGTGTTCTTCTCTCCAAATAAAGATGAGGCCAACTATGAAGATCCCAACAACCCTGCCATAGATTTTCAGAATGCCATAATAGAAGCTCACCGGTAGTATGACATTAGAAGAAAAATAAATCAAGACAGTTCCAAGAAAGGTAGCTCAGATACTGCTAAAACCCCTGATACCATCCTTAGGAAAGCAGTAAACAGTAACAAAATTGTGGTTGAGAAGAATGACCAAAACAAAGCTAGAGTTACCCAAACTAGTCCTGACTCAGATGCTCCTAGTACTTCCACAAAAATTCCCGAAGTGACTGTGGCAAACAAAGTCCCGAAACAGATCCAACAAACTCAGAACATAGAGAAGGTCGTGGCTGAAAAAGCTGAAACAAACATATCCAAACTTCAACTGCCCTTTAGCTTTGAGGGCGAAATCACCAAAATCAAGATCACCATACCTCTTACCGAGCTCATCGCCCAAAGCTCTTATAAATCCCAAGTGTTGAAAGTCCTAAATCTAGGGAATGATGCGAACACTCTTAATCTAGTTGATGATACTCCTGAAGTGTTGTTTGGTTCGAAAATAGAGAGGAAATTTCAAGAGGGAACCACTCTTCCATTTTACATTAGCCTAAACATCCACGATCAAATCCTTCACAATGCCATGCTAGACTCCGGCGCCTCGCATAATCTTATGCCGAAGGTTGTAATGGAAAGACTAGGCCTGGAGATCACAAGACCATACAAAGACTTGTATTCATTTGATTCGAGCAGATTCAAGTGCCTAGGTTTGATCAAAGACCTGTGTTTTAGTCTGGCCCAAATACCTGCGAAACATCTAATCATGGACATAGTAGTGGCAGACATTCCCCCCAAGTACAGAATGCTTCTATCCAGGTCTTGGGGAGCCAAGCTCCAAGGGAACATTCAACTGGATATGTCTTTCGCCACCATTCCTGTGTTTGACCAAACAAGAATACTCTATCGAGAGTCACACATGAAATACATGATTAGTAGCCAAGAGAGACCAGATAATATTCCAATGTATTCCGTGCATTCCGACCTGAACTCTTTTATTCTCTATACTGATGAGGACATTGAAGAATAATCAGAAGAAATTGAGGAAAACTTAGACCCACCACATCAGCTGCCCCTAGTTCTCTATGATGAACTAGATACTCAAAACTACCATGATCATAGGTAGCTGTGTCTTGAGGAAAGTAGGTATGTTCCTTCTGAAATAGGAATTGAGCAAGAAGCACAAACCCTCATGTACTATCAAGCGAATTGCTCAAACCTCTGTCAAACATCAGCAGTGACCTTCAGAAATTTTTTTAGGGTAAAGGCATTAGAAGACTTACACATCAAAAACCTGTTTGGAACTCAGGAGCAGGGAAGTTTAATGTTCCTACCATACCTCAAAGACTTACCACCACATGACTCTTCCACTGCAAATGAAACTTTGACCATAGCTATAACAGCTCAAAATCCAGAAAAAATGCCTGATAAACTTCTTATGAGCAAAGATGATAGCTGCAATCCAAATGTACCTGAGTTACTTGAATTGGCTCATATTCTGTCTTTTCACCAAAAACTTAGAAATGCTAGAATTAGCAATCTCATACAGAATACCATTTCATACCGGGAAAACAAGGGAAAACACTGTGCCACTACTATTTTTTCAAGAAAAAACTTCGACAAGAGAAAATATAACAATTTGAACAAATATGTAATAATCAGAGATAAAATAGCTGGTCATAGGGTCTGTTTTGATTTTAGGAATATTACTGCATATCCCTATAACAGAAATTTTTTCCTTTCTACCCAAGACCATGATATACCAATGAAAAGTGCTTTAAATCATATGTTTTTGCAAGATGATGTTTCAGGTTATAGTCAAAAGATTCCCTTGCAAAGTAGACAGCTTAAAGATTTTTTTCAGTATGCTGGAGGTAGTTCGTTTCAAACTCCAAATTGCAAAACCACCGGATATTAGAAATCTGCCCATGAAATCCATGTTTCCAATCCTGAATTTCTGCATTCTTGCATACCTTGATGATGTCATTATTTATTTCAAAAATGACCAAGAGTATATGCATTACTTGAGGAAGATGTACAGTAAGGAAAGGAGTGGAAATCAAATATACAAAGAGGTACAGCGGGAAGATACCGGTTTGTTCAGAGATTCGTGCATGAATCCCTATGTCATGTTAGAGAGAGAAAACTTTCCAGATTTCTCTTTTCAGGAGTTGAGTGGGCCGAGAGTGATAGGAGATCCTTACAAGGATAAGATGCTTAAATTTCGCCATTTCCAAGATTTTTGAGTTTGAAACACTTTCATTCATTGTATATACCACTGTTTGAAAAGTAAAAAAGCAGAGAAGTCAAAAATAGTAAAAGATAGAAAAGAGATGAAAAATAGGAAAAGGCCCCATGTTCCAAAAAATAGTCTTTCGGAAAGCACGCAAGTCTAAATGCCGCTACTAGTACTCAAATGTCTTGTTCAGCTATCTAGCCTAATCATAGCTGAACATGTTTAAATTTATTTGCTGATAAGTTAGTGAGTGAAAAATATGGTCAACATTGTGTAAGATTGACTTATCACAGAGAGTAGATTAGGAAAAGATACTGGTTCCACACGCCCAAAACAAAACCAAAGAAAAAAGCGAGGGATGGAAACAAATTGTACATCTTAGCCCTGTTTTTCTAGATTTCCCTTTTTGCAAAATAATATTTGTCTGCAGTTTGTCCTTTCATGCCGCAAATACATGACAAATCAGACTGTTTAACCCTGATTTGATCATTTTGAATTTCATGTTTTAGATTAGAGAACAAAAATCCTGTCAAACAGTTTAATCTTGACAGTTGATCTAGTTTAGGTAGAGTAATGAAGGAGTTCATCAGTTTAATCTGAACTCCTGGCAGATATAAGGGTAGAAATAGATAGGTTCATTTTGCAAAAAGAAAAATATACATTGTCAAAAGGCTGCTAGTTCAAATGCGCCAAAGAGAAGAAAAAATGTTAGGAAAGATAGGGGTAGGTAGAAGTATCATTGATGCTAATCATGCTGTCACTTTTCAGAAATAACATCAAAGAAGAATGAAATATTGCGCCAATGGGTAAGGCACTGGTCTTCATAAGCCAGAGATCTAAAATTCTGGACACCTCCTGAAAAGGAGCTGCCCTCCCCAAATGGAGCCACTGTTAGTCATCAGTATTTTTCACTTGTTAGTGATGACTAGTTCTCAAAAAAAAGTTTTCTAGTAGCTAATCCAAAAATTTGTCATATTTGTCAGCTAGGAAAACACCCATAAAAATTTTTCGCCCTCCTACTTTTCAGTCCGCCCATGACAAGATGAAACCTCATTATCAAATCCTACCTTGCCTCGGCCATACTAGTCCACCCATCAGCCCCAAAAAGACAATCCAAATCTATTCAAAAATCTCCCCTAAGTTAGGGAGTGGCGCTTTAAGGAATTTCACCCTTGGCAACCATCAAAAAGCCAAAAAACCTCCATCTGCTATAGACCAGTCATAACAGACCTCCCACTCTGCTAATAAAGTTAGTCACAGCCCTAAGTCGCGCCACTTATACACCCTTAAGTCTCAGAAATACATAGACCATAATCTCAAGCTGATTTTAGGTATTTTATAGTGATTGATGGATTTTACAAGAACAAAAACATATCAGTATCTCAGAAGACAATTCTTGGCTCCACATGAGAAGACAACTGCTTCTCAATGGAATCCTGAGCCTGAGATGCATCTACTGGGCAAAGAGTCTCTCATCAAACGCTTGCAACCTCATTCAGCCTGAAAGGACAGCAGAAGAAAAAGCAACACTGTCAAAGGGCTGTTGATAAGTCATGGTTAAAAACCTCCTTCATTTATAAGCAGAGGGTTAAGGCACCTCCTTCATCTATAAGCAGAGGGCGATGGCCAAATTTTGACTTGAAAAGTTGCAACTGACTGTAATCAAGGTAGCCTTCATGTGGCTGGGACAGAAGGTTGACAAAGCGTGGATATTTTGCCAAGAGAAAAGGGCCTCATTCATTCATTAGCAGTAAGCCAGAGCAATGTTTATTTCTATGATTTCTCACTGACTGATAGAAAAAGTACAGACATAATAAGAGATCATTGAAATGGAGAAATAAAGAGACCAAAAAGAAAGTAGGGGTACCACTGCAATCCAAGGAGGTCAAACTTATCTCTTAAACAGTTGTTCTCTCAAAAGACAGTTTGCAGTCAAAACAAAACCAAATTGAAGAATGGTTGACAAGTTGTGTCATTACACAGGCAAAGAACTAATGATGATTATGTTTTAAGGAATATTTTTCTCTCTACTCATACAAGGATGTCTTTTCAAATATGCTTATCATGGTTGACAAAGGAAATCTGAGCTTATTTCCCCCAAGAGGCAATACAACTAAACACAGTTTTTCATAATATGCAAAAGGGACTATGACATACTTTCAGATTCTGGAGAGGATTTCAAAACCGATATAGGCATGTTCATTATAAAAAGGTAAATGGTACCATATCAGTGCATTTTGAGTAAGGGAGAGGTGTCAGAAAAAGCACCCTTTTTTGACAGAGAATGATAAAACATAGGTGAATGCAACTGCAGTTTTGCACCTACAGTCAAGATTAGTTTCACAATGGGCATCATTAACTCCAAAGCATTAAGAGCAAAGTGTTAGTTTATGTTGGAAAAAAGGGAAAAAGAATCACTGTCAAAATGTCAAAGAATACCCCCTGCAACATAAAATATCCTCTACAGGTGTCCTCTTTTCATAGCAAAGCACCAGAAGTACAAAAGGGGTATTAAGGTGACAGTTCAGTTTCTTCCTCAGCAAAGAGCATTGCAAGTAAGTATACAGTTTCATCGAGTGCAAAAAGAACTTGGGCATAGTTTTTTAGTTTCTGGAAATCATTTAAGGCAAATTTTACATGCCACTGCCACAAAAGGAGACATTTTTCCCTCTAGGTGACAAACAGTCAAACCTTTAAAAGAAAATTTTTGCCAAAGTGCTTCTTCCTTCCCAAAGGGAGAAGAACGAGCTTATAGAAAATAAGCATTGTCACTATGATATTGTTTAAAGGAAAGGGATTCTTAGCTTTGATATCACCACAAGCGTGAAATTCACGTTTTGAGTTTAAAAACAAAAAGTTTTGTTGAATGTTTTTCAAAAGCCCTCGTTAAAATGCACCAAAGGTTTTTTTCCCTTTTCAAATACAAGGAATAGAGACCATTGCCCACGCGTTTTCAACTTTCAACATACCAACAGGAGCCCCTTTGCTACCCTCGAGATCAGAGAAGAGGGTTCGGAGAAAAATACACAGAGGTTTTGAGTTTTTGAACTGCGCGGCGTGCCTATAGATGCGCGCGGCGCGCTCAGGTGGAAAAAATACAAAGGACTAAGAGGCTGCACGACGCGCCTGTAGGTGCGCACGACGCACCTGTAGCCTTGGGTCCTGTCGGCCCGACAGGTGACCCGATAACCTATTTCGCGCTACACTCTTTCTTCTAAACGTGTCGCGCGTATGTTTGGACTCCAACACGCCTCCAAATCACTTGTAGAAGCTGCTCCAACTCTCTTCGAAACCTGTCATCGACTTAAAGGTATTTATGTGCTTCCACGAACTTTGCAAAACTGTTGAGTGGTGGACAATAGATGAGGATCACAATGTAAATCCCAGTTTTAGGTTTTGTGTGTTTATTTGAAAAAACAAGTTCTGCTGTGATCATGTTGATTAAAGGTGAAATATCAAGAATGATGGTTCCCCCTTAATGTTTCAAAGCCAATGAATGCCCCACTACTGTGATGAAGCAAGGTTAAATCTATCAGCTATGTGCAGTACTGAAAATAGTAGAAGGGAGCACAGGTTTTTCTTTTTTTTAAAGGTATGAAGTAGTAGGTCAGTTTGCAAAGACAGTGGTCATTATATGAGCATTCCTTGAACCTTAAAACTCTCCTCCTTATGTTAAAAAGATAAAAGGAAGTGTTTTGTTTTCATTTCCATAGAGCAGAGTTAGTAAGGCCACCATTACATTCGGAGGTGTCTTTTGTCAAACTGTGTGCAAAGGGCAGTAAAGTAAAAAGGAGCAGTATTTTGGTTGAAGAAGAGCCTTGTTTGATTAAAACTCTTACAAACCTTTGTTAAACACCTCAGAAACATTTCAAATTTCTGCCACCTTGTCTTATGAACAGTCACCTTTGACTGTGTACACACTTTGGCTGACTGTATTTATGGTGTTAAATTGATTGGTTGAGTTGCATACGCGGAGGGTAGTGCTTTGTTCGAAGAGAAGTTTATTGGCATTAGACTGCTACAGGCCTTTGCTACCACTTCATAAAAAATATTTCAAACTCTGTCACCATATCTATAAACAGTGACTTTGACTGTATGGATATCCTTTGTTGACTGTGGTGTAGTGTTGAAAATACTGATTGAAGGGCATACCAAGAAGAGAAAAAAGGTCTTGAACTAAGAAGACTGTGTTTTGCCTTCCTCTAAAAAGACAAGGCTGTCTTATTTCCTCAAAACACCAACAGGCAGGGTACTCTTACCACAAGCACAAGAAAAGTCCTTTTGACTGTCTTTATACTTGTTTATTGTGTTTTCATTGTGGATATTGGCTGATTGATATACAAAGGTTGGGAAGGCAGCATTTTGAAGAAACAAGGATCTTATATCAAAAAAGGGACATTTTACACAGCATTCAAAATCATTTTTGCCTTACCAAACAGTGAGTTGACAGGCTAAGACAGAGTTTGGTTTGAAGAACACTTTTCAAAGACTGTGAGGCAGTTTGGTGTTGCAGGAGCGCATCCAAGTCAATATGCCTCCTAGGCAAGATAGAAAAAGTGGGTTGCATAAGAGGTATGAGCCAATTTCTACCGAAGAGGTAAATGCACACCCATCTATCCTATTCAATTTTCCTGAGGTAGGGTGTTTGGATTTCTGCCAGAGGGTACAAGAAGTCGAAAGTTTGTCGCCCTTAACACATTTTTGCGCCTTGAGGTTCAAAGACAAACATTTTCAAGTGGCAGGCCTTGATTTCAAGTTCTCCCCGAGATCCATATCCAAGGTGACTAAAATCCCATACATTGGCGAGAAATGGTTCAAGCAGGCCTATTAGGACTTGGATGAATACAACCCTTCCTCAAGCCCGAGCACAGAGAAGCATGCCCTGCTATTTTCCCCTTCTCTTATCTTCTAGCCAGCTATGCTCCCCTTATGAAGATTATAATGAATTATTTCACTTGTGAAGGGAGATATTCCCGAGTTTATGCATACCACATCCGACTGTTGATGCACTTCACAAGAACCAAGCAGCTCAACCTTCCTTTCTTCTTGTGCAAAAGCATTGAGAAAATGGCCTCCTCAGTCCAGAAGAAACCTCCATCACAACAAATAGCTTCTCTATTCCATCATTCTCTTATTAAAATCATCATCCTTCACCAGTTGGAGAAGAAAGAGGTTTCTTGGGATGTTTTCAGTAGTCACCCAGATTTCTCCACTATCCCTCCAGTCCATACATCCCCCACATCGCCTACTCATCGCCCCTCGCCGTCCTCTAGTAGACCTACTCCTAGAAGGCTCAGATTCACCACAGAACAGTCAAAAGAGCATGGAGAAGGAGAGGGAAGTGGACAGCAAGAAGAGGAAGGGAATGAGCATGAAGAAAGTGACGATGAGCAGCAGGAACAAGAGGAAGGGCAGCACCATGATCTTGATGATCAAGGCCAGCAGGTTGAACCAAAAAATGAACAGGAAATTGAAGCACAGAGCAAAGATGGTATCAAGGATCGTGGGCGCAGCTTGCGCATGAGGTTGATGATCAAGGGTGCTTTACACAAATAGGAAAGATGACTTTGAATGCCAAGGTAGCCTCGAAGAAGATACTTATTTCGCTTCGTGACACCTAATGTTCTCTTCATGATGCACCACAGCCTCAAGAAGAAAAACAAATTCAAGAAGGTGAAAAGCAAGATGATAAAAGCAAAGGAATCATGCCTTCCTCTCCTAAAAAGGCCAAGCCCAAGACAACAAGGAAGAAAGTGCCCAAAGTTGTCACACAAAATGTGACAAGAGCTCTCCGTAGTAAAGGGAAGTTTCCAAACAATCCTACCATTGACTTGCCTAGGAGGAAGAGCGCGAGGATAGCCTTTCAAGGTAAAGGAAAGGGCAAGGAGGAGAAGGACATGAGCATGGGAGTGCATTGGATGCCATCCCAATCCAAAGTGACGGCAGTGACAACGAGGCCCGGATTCTTGAAAACCTTCTAATCCATAGAGAGGGCCAAATTGATGCATTGGAGAATGACCTTCATTGGGCAAGGAACTTCAATCAATTCTTGCAGATCCAAAACAGCCAAATGAGTGCCCATATGTCTGTCTATGAGACACGAGCGATCAAGTGCAAGAAATATGCTGCCAAAGCCCAAGCAAGGATAGAGGAGCTCATAGGTGATTTTGATGAAAGTGAGGAAGAAGACTAGCCTAGGCGAAAAAGGCCTAGAACCATAGGGCTTAAAAGAGCCCTTGAAAAGCAAAAGGAAGAAGATCAAGCCTTTCTTCAATCCACTCCCCTCACTGCGCTACTTGAGCAAGAGATTGAAAAGAATAAGGAGGCATGGCTGGAAAGAGCCAATGAACATTTGGAGAGGAAGCTTGAAAAGGCAAACAGAGATTTAGAGCTGCAAAGGAGGATGACCAAGCATTACCAAAAACTAAATCAGTTTGCCCGGCGCAAGTTGAAGGCTGCCCAAGAGAAGCTAAGGGAGGCAAAAGGGAAGCACCCAGCACGGAAAGTGAAGAGAGACATATCAGGACTTCATATTTTGGCTTCTGCTTTAGAGAATGTTGCTAAGGACCCTTGAGGGTCATGCTCACCGATTTTGGGCGCATTTTGACATGTTTTGGTTTTTTGGCATTTTTGAGTTTTTTGTCAAAACTCATGAAATTCGCCATTTCATTTTGGGGATTCGTCAAAGGAGGAGATTGGTATCATTGGATGCCATAAATTCAGGAGCACACCCTCAGCGTTTTTCAGAACATTTGGAGATCATTTTCTTCCCTGAAATGGAAAAAAAGGCTCGCTTTTTGCACACTCTGCCCGGTCTATCAGCAGACTGTAATTTTTTGGTTTTTTACACACAGGTGCAGTTTTGGAGGACTTCTAGGCATCAGATTGGGAAAATTTCAGTTTTTTTGGAAAGTAGACACTCAAATATTTCCAAAGAGATATCATGAGCCTCTTTTCGACACCGGGAAGGCTGCCAAATGTTTCCGGCAAGTCAGGGGACCTTTTGCTGATGTAAATTTGAAATATTTTTGTAATTTTTGAACCTCTAAAATATGCTTTTTCCAAATGTGCGTTTAGCTATTTTTGCACATGAAAAATGATGCAAAGTCAATTTAATTCCCTTTTTTAGCATTTTTTAGATATTTTATGGGATATTTTGTGCCTTGGGCTTTGAAAAGCCTCAAGGACAAGTTTAGATATTTTGATTAGGCCAATAGGATGACAAGTTGAACCATGAGGTTTTCCTCACTTGAGCCTATATATTCCAAAGGCTTTCATTGTAAACAAGGCTGAACTTGAGAAGAGAAGCAATATATGGTCATACGAGCTTTGGAAGAAAATACTTGTGTTATGCTTTTGGATTGCCTGTTAGATGTTCTTGGATGAATGATGAAGGATTGTTGATGGATTCCATGACTTGGTAGAATGGTATAGTGTTTCTTTCTATGTTTTGTCTTCTAGTTTTCATTCATGAATACATGTTTCTTGCTTGCTATAGATCAGTAGAGAATAAATTTGAGATATGCCCTTGGAGGCACCTCAAATTTCCTGATTCTTCATAGCTTTCATGTTTTCTTCCTCCTTAGTCATATTAAAGAATTCTTAATTGCTCTTTAGTAACTTGAGGATATTTTTTCTTGTTTCATTCATAGTTCTATGTATTTCTAAGTATGATTTACGGTACACCCTGCTTACCTATGGCTGTCCATAGCTCCATCCATGAAACTATCTCTTTGACTGATTAGATTATCATCTTGTTGAACCAAGGAGGCCTAGTTTCGATCTAGCCCTTTGCCTAAAACTATGAAAATATCGTTATCAAAGTGCCCAATGACTTAAAGAACTGTGTTTAGGCATTCTGGCATAGTGTTTTGAGTTTTTAGTCTGTCTTAAGTGTTTTCCCCAAAGTCTGATAGCCATTTCGCGAAGTTAGAGAGTTAAAAGTCTCTATGCATGGCTTGAATGTTTATTTCAAAGTATTGATTAGCTTGTAGTTACATTTTGCATGATTAATGGTTTTCCCTACCATGTTTATGTTTGCTATTAAACTAGTTATGCCTGAAACCCTCTGTTGTTCACAAACTTGATGTCCATTTAATCCATTTTGCCCAAAGATCCTTTCTACCTTGAATCAAATCGGCCCTTCAACAGCCTTGTATCATCATCTAATAGCTTTCTTGACCTTTTGACCCCATAGCCCAGTTAATCTAACATCTTGTTACCTATTTTATATCTTTGATCAGTTTCATCCCTCACAACTTAAAAAACCAAAACCAAAAAAATTACTTCATAACTAGCTTAAAAATCAAAACACAATAAGCAAACACACAGATATCCCTCACACATATAGAGAGAGCCCTCTCTGAGTCCAGGAAGGCTAGGTCCTCGGGCTCCAAAGACTGGTTTGATGTTACACATGGTGACCCCATCAACCAAATCACGAGACCCTAACACTTTCCATTACATTTGACACATTTCAGGTCATGGGGTTAGAGATATATGCCTTGATGGAGTTATTTTATGAGAGTGTAAAGGTTCCTTGAAACATTGGTTTCCTGAACCCCCTCGTGAATGGGAGTTGACATACTCCATATAGGAGATGGTGACCTAAATGGAGATGGTAAAATCATAATGGCTTATGGATTTTCCATATACCCAACCATGTCCATATTAGGAGAGATTTCTAATATACCAACTAAAAAATGTCCTTTTGAAACTACCATGTGAACTTACCTCATGCCCAGATTAGAGTAGCTTCATGTGCAACCTTTGTTGTTGTTGTTGCTACTTTTATTACTGCAACATGTACAAATGTTGTAGTGACAGAGGATGCAAGCCTTACTTCATAGTCAATACTCACTCTAGAGTCTCCTTGAGAAATTATATGGCTCAAAATGAACTGACTATGCTTGACTGCAGTTGTTGGTAAAGAAGCAACCTCTTCAGAATATAATCTAGCATGCTCTATACAACTTATTGTTTCTTCAGTAGAGCTAAATATGTGCTCTCCCCCTATTCTTCATATGATTTGATAATAAGAATGAGAATGTACAAATGGCATACTTGAACCTATGGTCAAGAAATAATTTGAAATTTTAACATCATGACTATCCCGAACAACAACCATTGACCCCTAAAAAACTACCGCATGAGATGTAGGCAAAGGTATAGAACCAGTAGAGGTATCCATTGTCAACCTTCTAAAAGTCAACTTGATATTTTCAACAATCCCTTCTATTATAAAACAATTCCTCTACTTTTTGTGTCTATGCTCAATGCTCAACTTTCCTTAAATTCCCATGCCACCATTTTGGGAATCTATCTTATCATTAGTGCCAACCTAAGAAATAGTAGTTCTAGTCATAGACGAAGAAACAAAAGAAGTCAAAATTCTGATCATTTTATAAGGCACAAAGAGTGCTAACAAGCTCCGACCATTAATGGTTCCATGAATAGGTTTGGACACAAAAAAGGGACAAAATGACAATTTAGAATTAGATTTTTCTTGAGGATTTACCCAGGGTAATGATGGACTACAAGAAGTTCAATACATTTTTCTTTCCACTACAGACATTTTAAGTCATGGGGTTAGCGATATATGCCTTGATGGAGTTATTTTAGGAGAGTGTAAAGGTTCCTTGAAACATTGGTTTGTTGAACCCCCTCGTGAATGGGAATTGACATACTCCATATAGCAGATAGTGACCTAAATGGAGATGGTAAACTCATAATGGCTTATGGATTGTCCATATACCCAACCATGTCGATATTAGGAGAGATTTCTAATATACTAACTAAAAAATGACCTTTTGCATCTGCCATGTGAACTTACCTCATGCCCATAACTCCTGAAATAAAGAAAATCATAGCATGGCTGATAGTCCTCATACCATCTCTAAACATAGTGCTAGCTAAAAATGATGACATAATTAATAGTGAAGTTTTGGGAGTGTGAACCTCACAAGAATTACTAAATATTTTTCCCATGATTTTTTGTTGCTGCCAAATTCCAAGATTGTTCCCACAACATCTCCCTCTGACTGGATGAAACATTACAACTACAAGTTGTTGAAAAAACACATTGGGGACATTATCAGATTTTTTGGACCACATGTAGTTAGGAACTTCAAGTTCTATGAAGAGATTATTCACAAAAAATACATTTCAATAATAAAAGTAACCAGAATTAGGAATGATAACAAACATTTGAGTAGAAAAAATTAGGCCAATAATATCATCGGAATTTATTGTCATCAAAGGTTATACTGGTAGAGATCCCTAGTTAAGAAAATAAATTCATTATAGCATTAGCATTAATCTCTCTGAAGAGCATGGCACATTCTTATTTCCTTCATTATCATCAAATAATAGTTATTCCTTCAACAATATTATTTTAGAAATATTACTTTATATTTCCATGTTGGTTCTAGTTGTTCTAAAACTATGTTCAGATTCCAAGTTCATAAGATCATATTTAGTAATACTATTTTTTATTTATATGCTATTTCTATTTACTTCAACATTCTCTTGAGATTCTGAATTCATATGAGCACTCTATTGTTTGAGATCATCCACTATTTTTGTGGCAGCCCCCATTGATTTACCGCTCTCTTCAAATTCCACATTCATAAGATCAGTATGCCTAACCCATGCTAACAAAAATAGCTTAACCACACTTTTAAAATTAGAAGTTTTAATGTTCAATTTTCTTGGCACACCTATCGACTATATTCATGCTAAACTAAGCAATTTGTGTTGCTTGCTAATAACCAACAACCACATTTTTTTCCATAGGAATTGTTAGGTCATTAAGTTTAGGATGATAGGTCAGTTCTAGTTTAAGACAATATTATTTATCAATCATTTCAAGTTCCTATACCAATGTATATTTCTTGTCAATATCTCCATTCTCTACTACCATGCTCATTTTGGCTAAGTACATAGTTTCTACAAGCATCAATTTCATTTTCCTGCACATTCAATATTAGTTCATTAGACTGTTATTTAAGATGAGGCTTCTAATCTATGTTGATCAGTGGAGTGCCCAATAAAATAAGAATGATATATTATTTACCTAATTATATTTTTAGACTTGATTATGAAGCTAAATACATTGCAACACTACAATTTATTTTCCAACAGAGTTGTACTATGCTAGGGTATTAACTATTTAGTGATCAAATTATTAATTGTCACAAGGCTCCTTTCTCTTTACAAGTCTTCACTAGTCAATCATCACATGTATATATCTATTTGTTAGAGCCCTCCATCACATGATTTTATATGTTTGTGGTGTCTTATCCCTTACTGCTTCAAATGTAAGACTAGGGAAAGGCTTCTAATCACCAACTTTTCCATCTTCCAATTGGTAGTTCTTAAATTTAGCTCCCACAGGAATGCCAATAGGATTATCATATAACTAAGCCTAAGATGGAGACGAATATTCACATATAGTCCTTTGATCATGACACAATCATTCAAATCCTGAGGAAATCCTTCAAATCCAAGCCTGAGACAACCCTTATATCTATATACTTGAACCACAACAAAAATTATGGATGCAACAGTTACACATGCCAACACTAGCCAACTACCACAACTCTCATAAAGACCAATCATCATTCTCTTAACTGCTACAATGTTTAAACTCTGCAAGGTAAATTCATACAATGTTTCTAAAAACAAGTGTACATAGACCAATTCAACTCGATCACTAGTACCAATCCACATACCAAACTTGGTCTAAAACATTATAATAAGCATATAACAGAAGTGATAGGAGAATATGACTTGATTATTACATTGATCCACCTTGGGTGTTGTTAATATGCCACATGGATAAGTGAAATATTGCATATTAATTTATTATCAATTAAAAGCCTACTGACCACTAGGAAAAAATAATACTTCACCTTATGTATTTATAGATATTTGCTATTGATTGAAATTCCAAAAGCACTAGGATTTGCAAAGTAGATCTGAGTTTTATCAATATAGACAACAAAGGATCAGTTTTCCAACTACCTACTCACCCTTGGAGGGTATAGAATCCTACACAAAAGCACATATAACTTGCAAGAATATAACAAGAAATAAAACCAATTACCTTCAAATAGATCTTTTACACCTGAAAAATCAATTCAATTATATATTTTTTTTGTTTTGAAGGTGATGCTACCCTGACAAGCCATATTGGAGAAGTGCATGTGGCACTACTACTGTCGGGAAAAACGGCCAACGAACAGTAATCCACAACTCAGCCTACTTTCACATGTGGGTGGCCAATTGATGGAAATGAGATGCACATCCTCTTCGGCCTCAGACGCACATCCTCTTGGGGCTCTTGATGGAACTATTCTATTTAACGTAAATATATGATTCTAAGATGCTCCTCTGCTACACTATCGACACTAGCATACCTTTGATGTCAAAATTCTATAGAGTCCCCACACAGAGCCCAAAACAAAATTATATTCATAAGCAGATACCATGATTTAGTGGCATTAGTTAAATCATATTCAATTCCCTCTAATATCAACCCTGGCCAAATGTCGTTAACATATGGGTTGATAACACCCAAGGTGGATCAATGTAGTAACCAAGTCATATTCTCCTATTACTTCTGTTATATGCTTGTTATAATGTTTTAGACTAGGTTTGGTATGTGGATTGGTCCTAGTCATCGAGTTGAATTGGTCTATGTACACTTGTTCTTAGAAACATTGTATGAATTGACCTTGCAGAGTTTAAACACTGTATCAGTTAAGAGAATGATGATTGGTCTTTATGATAATTGTGGTAGTTGGCTGGTATTGGCATGTGTAACTGTTGCTTCTATCCTTAGTGAGATTCAAGGGTGGAAAATAGAGTTTTAAGAACACCCCCTAATGTGTGAGGTAAGAAGAGGAACCAATGGTCAAAACACATTCTAATAAACATAAGTTATGAGGAATTCCAAGGAAAGAGCTAAAGATCAAGGAACTACTGAGTACTTGCAATTGATTGTCAACAAATAGATAGGCATACCGATGCTTAGAAGAGAAACAAAGCATGGTTTCCAACATAATACACTTTGGATCCATGTAATAGTATGCAAGACCATGGCCATGAAAAAAGTACACAACAGGTCCATGTCATGAAAATGATCATAGCCATGAGAAAATGAAATGTGGATATGTCATAATATACATCAAGAAGACAACTAATACCAATGGGAAGACATAGTAATCATAAGATAGTCATATACTCCATCACAGCTTAGGAGGGGTAGCATGAGTGACGTGCCTCCAAATCCCAAGGTCTTTGTTCCGACCCCGATGGTATGATTCTATATCATGTGAATGTATAAAAGATTGGCATACAACAATGTATCAAGTATCAACACTTAGTGCTATTCTTTCCTCAAAAATGGGAACTAAAAATTTGATGATCCACACTTAGAAGCTGAGAAAGCTCAGCCTGAGATCCTAAATATTGGGGATAAAAAACATGAATGGAATCCCCATGAAAATCTGCACCAAGTGGCCACCATATTAGAGGGTTAACAATCATTGTAGAGCCCAGATGTACGTATGATTATAATCCATGTAATGAATGTTTGTGGACTCTTGGAGGACCACTAATCAAAACAAAATCCTTATCATGCAAATCTATTTAAGCTAATCTCTAGGAAATGTTTTCCTCCCTTGAAACATTTCAAGCCCTAAGAAGGCAAGCTGTTGAACCACTTTCTTAGCAAATCTTGCATTTCCACTATCATTTCCTAGCTCATTCATAAATATATTTCTTTGAGAATCACAATGAGCAAGAACCAAATCATCCAGACATGCACTAAAAGAATCTAAGGATAAAAATTCAATCAAGAAAAGTTTAGCTGAATTCAAGCACTTCACTGCCACTCCTGAACCTTTGCACTTAAAAATTGCATTACAAATTTGAGTAAGAAAGCTCAAAAATTGTGTTTTATCACCATTGAATAATATAATTTCACTATTTCTTATGAGAAGCCCATTCTCCTCACAGTTCAAATCAAGAGGTAAGTCCATTTGAAGAAGTTGCCTAGCTGTCCAAAATGGCCCTCCATCATGCACTTTAGTGACTGCTGGTTCATGCAGGTTTCCATAAGTCCACATTGATAGATGATTCAGTGTAGTTTTATCCAACATAGATTTGATATATTATGATGTAATCAAATTTTGGAGGCCCAGGTGTAATCATAGTTTTAAAAACACACAACCCAAGATCACCTTGAGCGGACTAGTGACTGGGAAAGTTAATCGTCCGAGAATTAATACGACCACTCGTTATAAGGATATGGCAAGGGCACCGCAGATAAGAAAGCATTGTATTCATATATAGTTCATAGCCCTTGTCTTCCATTTTATCATGCAAATTCAAAGCCTATAAGATCTTATTCTCTTTTATTAGCCCATAAATTATGGTATTGTATGTTATTATATCAAGCATGCAGTAATTCTCATTCATTTCTTAGAGGAGAATGAAATCTTCATCCAATTTCCCTCCCTTGCAATATCCATTGACCAATGCATTATAGGTCACTACAGTTAGATTTATTCCGCTCGTTAAAGCTTCATTGAAAATCTCTTTAGCCTCATCTAATCTACCTACTTTGTTGAAATTGTCTACTAGCAAGGTATAAGTATAAAAATTTGGCTTACAACCCTTACTTTTAATTATACTCAACCACTCCAGGGCCTCTTTAATTCACAAAATTTATGTATTATACAATTAAATTTAGAAATTATTTTAGTTTTCATTTTTTGTTTTCAAGTTAGATATTTTTTTCAATTTTTCACATTTTAATTTATTGCAATGTGGTAGACTGATCGTGGCAGTACAGGAACAACCCCAGGACAGGATGATCACGGAAAGGGGCCAGCCAAATAACATGTAAAGTGCCAGCCTTGCTCTATCTTCAGGTATTTTGGTTATTTACATAATTGAAATAATGTTAGTTTTGTTCAAATATGCAGACGCATGGCCATGGTGCACCTGATGATTCCCTCAACAAGCAAGAGTTTTCTTCATCCCCATGTCCATTGTTGTTGCTGCAAAAAAAGGCGCGAAAAGAAAAGCCAGAACTTTAGCGTTTGGTAGACGTTACGCCTCAAACACCTAAATTAGAAATGAGGATAATAAAACTTATGACCCAGCTAAAATCATATAAGGTAATAATAAAAAATCAAAAGGATATTTTTTTTGTTTTGCATGAGATCAATTGTGATAGTTTGATTTTTAATTTTTACATTAACTAAAATAATGAAAAAATTCTTTTATATGTAGCATTATCTGATACCTTTTGCCAACGGTGTTGGTGGTAGTGGGACACAAAGGAAAAATATTGTCAAGGAACCCTCTCATACACCTTCTACGCCTTTAGGTGGCAACCAAGAAACACACCCCGCCAAGAAGACACCCAGCCAACCGCTGAATGTCTTGGCAGTGATGAGGCTAGTATGGACAACTATATTATTGCATTTCCTGGAGCTACACGTGTCACCTCCACGGGGACCATTGATGGCACGTTTTTGGTGAATGATGAAGGTGTTCCTATAAAGCACGTACAACTTCCAAGTAAGTTTTAATATTTTAACTATTTCTTGTACTCTATCTAAAACATATTTTATCATGGTTTTTATTTTTAAATTAATGATAATATCTTTTTTCTGTGTAGGAAAAAATGAGTTCTACATGTTTTTGGAGAAAAAGGCATTGGTAATTTTTGGCCCAACCATACGCACAAGGTGGAATTCCCAGAATTCCAACCTGAAAAAAGAACTTCTAGATTATCTAGAAGCCCTTTTTGGGGTGGGCACATTTGATAGAACAACGGTCGCTCAGGTAGTTGGAAAATATCTGAAATATACCAGGGACACCTATAGGATGCAATTGCAAATTAACTCTATATACGAGCGTCCTCTCATAGTTATATAGAGGGAGTAGAGAGCACTCATAGATGACAGAAAAGAGAAAAAGGCCAATAAAGAAGGAAAAATGCTAACTGGACCCGCAAGGTAAATTACAACTTTAATTCAATATTTTATTTTTCTCTATGTCCAAAATAAAAGTGTACTACGTCATATCTGACTTCAAGATTTTGATGATAGGTTTCCTAACACCTCGAAGGCAACCAAAGCTAGGATTGAAAAAAAATGCCATCACAAGCTAGGCCAGGGTGGTTACTTGAAATTAGCCACAAGAATTGTAAGTAGCTAAAGATCTTATAATTAATTGTATCACCTTCCAACATTTTTGTAATCCCATCAATTAACATTAAAAATATGCAATCATATGTAATGTAGGGTGATGAATTTGGAACAGAAACCACAGAGTAAGATAGAGAGATCGCTTTCCATTCTAGCTATCAATCCATAGTTGAACGTTGTATAAGCTTGGGATAGGTCCAAAGATCCAGAATGCCTGATAAGGTAAAACGTTAACCTTTCAATATGTTTGTTTTCGTCCATAAATTTAATGTCTAACAACTTTCTTCAAATATAGGGAGAAAAAATTTCAACAAGCCAAATAACTCAGTTGTAGAGCAGTGCGTTGAGAGTGAAATATTGCGAGAAGTACATGGTCCTCACGGTTCAACCTGATCATTGTAGTGGGGACCAGGCCGACAATGCTACTATCAGTGAGGGCCATGACGGTAATTAATTTCCACTTATAATTTTTTCTAATTATACCTTGATGGTTGTGTCCTTATAACTTTTTTTGTTTAAATGACAGAGAATGTTGTAGTTGAGCATCCTACCACCAGATAGTAACACAAGGCAACAGTTCCAACGGTGACCACTGGTGCACTAGGTAAATAGTCTCATTGCAATTTTTTTATTAATATTACATAACTAGTTCAATGATATTTAAAAAATGACAATTAAAATTTAATATTATCTGTTTTTGTAGGTGATGCCCCTTCACTACATCAAACTAGACATCGTGAGTAAGCAACTAGGTCAGCTCTGCGGGAAAGGCATGAAACAAAAGTAGAGCACAATGATGTTGATGATGTAGTTAGGAGCTTTAGAAGTAGGAATAAGAAAAAGAAAATTTGATAATGTAAAATATTGTATTATTATAAGACAAATGTTACCATACTTGGAACATTTTTTGCGTTATATAAAAACTCATTTATCATACTATTTTTATGTCAATCACTTTCAATGTTTTCTTGCGTACTTTTTGTTGCATTGTTTTTTTATTAGTTATTGAATATTTGTTTTTTTCTGCACATGAAAGTAAAAAATGAAATATGGATTGGGTATTGGGGAATTGAGAGTGATGTCGGGGGAGGGGCCATAAGAGCTTCCACCTTCACGTGGTTGGCCCTGTTTAGTAGAGAATAATTTATTGGAGCGATTTAATCTTGAAGAAAACCTCCCTCGATCCAACGTAGCCAAAAATAGGTCATTGTTGACTTAGTTGCTACTCTTTCAGATCGTGGGAGGCTTGTTCCAAGTTCAGGCGACTCCAATAAATTGTTATTGAAATGAAGAGGAGATTATTTAGGTATGTTTTGACATTATCAACATATGTTCTAACATTATCATAAGAATGCATCTTAGAGTAAAAAATATTACATCAATTACTTGTATTTATTGTATAGATTATTATGGATTTTGTATTTATTGTATACTACAAATCCTCTTGCATCATGACCAATACAACTTGTCAACTAGAGTCATGTCCAAGATCTTTTTGCTTGTGCGCTTGACCAGGTTCGTAGTGTCACATTTTGTAAGTTCCATTACAGTTCATAATTCAATATGAATCTTGTTCACGATTATTATCTGGTTTTTTGTATGTGTTTTTTCATCTATTTGATTGTAAGTTTGAACATGATTTTAAACATTGAAATTTTTTTTTAATACTATTTTTATACTTACTTGTTCTAGTTATGGTGATATAACCACCATTGTATCGTATCCATCTTATCACATTCCCTTGGGCTGTAGTTAGGTACAAATGAACTCCAAATAGTTCCAATTCCCTCACATTCGTCTTGGCCAACAACATAAATTTAATATATGTGGGTTCCCCAGCCCAATGACCCCTTTTGTGTTAGAATGAGTGCCCTTGTTCTGGTAATTGTATATCTGCTATATTAGCCTAGGAGTGGACCTAGATTATTTGCAACCAATTTTTCCCTACCACCATTTTCTGAAGTATATTATGTTAGGTCATAAACTCCCCTGGGTCGTTTATTTCCAAAAAACATGCCAATTATTTGGAGTTGAAATCTTATATCTCATATGGAAAAAAAGAAAGATTAAATACAAGTTTATTTAAAAATGCTTAAAATTACAACAAATTTACTTGGTATGGTGGTGTTATAATATGTGTCAAGTTTCCAAGCTTCATTTGTAGGTCCAGGTGTAGGTTAGAAAGTTGGACCTAGATCTAACAAATTACATTGATTCCTTGAGTTTTTTCTAGGGGTTACTCCATGTATGTAAAATGATTTCCACCCAGGATTCAAATCTCCCCACTCAACCCAGTTTTTCAAGGTTGAAGGGTTCACCCAACACAATGGTTTATCGTACTAATTGAACATAATAAGATCTACAGATAACCTCCTCCTCATTCAGATGATGATAAATTTTCTTGAAGATCACAATCTCAATTTTAGCTAGGTTGACCCAGTTTTGTGGTCACTTAGACACTAATAAAATTATCTTATTGCATCTTATATTATCTCCTCGCACTCATCATCCTAGAAGGGGATAAGCCACCGACCAATAGAATGATGGATAGGACACTTTTCACCCCCAACTAGGGGGGCTGACAATGAAGGCTAGGGGAAAAACCCCAAAAATAAGGATGGCTTTATGATGGAAAATTGGCCTGGACACTTCCTACAAACATCAATCTATCATAACTAACTATTTATTCTACGCAAGATATCTAAAGTCGCTCTACCAATTCATTTTATTGCCAATAATTCACTACACGAAACAAAATAATTGTTATTTTTTTTCGAGTTAGGATATAGAGTATAACGTTAAAAAGTTGGTATTGGTTATAGGTCCATAGTGTTGCATATTTTCTATTTGAATTACATCAATATTTATAATAATTACGTTTATGTCTGTGTGTGTAATCTCTGTGTGTGTATGTGTGTTGGCCCACACATAGACACAACGTTGAGCCGTCAAAGATGAATCTCAAAGGTGTTTTTCAAAATATAAGCGCACATGGGAATTATTGAGCCAACAATGTCTACATATTTCCTTCTCATGAACAAGTCTCAATGTGGAAAATCCATGAAATATAATTATGTCAACTTTTTCACGTAATTCTTCCAAATATTACCAAAAAAATTCATTGCCATGTGCTCTTGTTTTCACGTAATACTAATAGAACCTAAACTTTTTCAGTTATATTAATTGTAGTACAAATCCAAAAGAAACCTAAGACAGTATGAAATACTTGTAGATTCCTAATTATGTAGCCTTCGTGTGATATTGTTATGCATTACCTTGTTAGAAGAATTTATACAAACTGATAATAAATGAAAATAGGCTATCCCAGTTGGGCATGATATCAAGGTGTTTCCATGGTGTATTCATGTTTGGACATGATTTCAAGTATTGTTCTAAATTTAACATTAAACATGGTGTATTTTTTAATGGACATAAATATTGGGTGGATACACTAGATTCTTCTTGAATGAGAGGAATTACAACCCAAAAAATTAATCCTGATCTCTTCTTCTTGATATGATGAAGGAGCGAGGTTCCCAAGAATGCTTCAAGTGTAGAATGATTCAAGAGAGATTCTCAAGGTGACTAACTGTAGCTTGTTTTGAATATGAATTTATATGCCACTACAATGTTTCAAGCTATTAGCTTCAAAATTTCCTTCTTCTGAAATCAACAGGTCTGGAGCCTATTTCTTTAGATATATGAAGCCCTCTTAGAGATTTCATACTCTGTAGGACTTCTTCTTCCATTTGTTAACTTCTGAAGTAGATCCAGCTCAACCTTGAACCTTTGAATAGGGTTTAACGTAGTCACTATAGACAAGGACTTGAACGCTTCGAATATGAACTTCTGGAATAGGCATATTTGAGATATCTGCCCTCAAACTAGTCCTTCACATTATTCATTGTATAAGCCTTCACATTATTCAAACTAGGATATTTTTTTTTCCCTCCTTTTTTTCACCTGTTCCATTCATCACAAATAACAGACATTTGGACGAAGAGAGTAGCATGCCAATTTATAGTTCACTAGGTTTTTCCCTTCTTGTCATTTGTTCTTTTTGTACATAATTCTCCCAATGGTTCCTTGTGCTCACAATCCCACAGGTGTACATCCAACAAAGGATAAATGGAAGGAAATTTCTTATCAATTTAAGGTATAGATAGGTGCCACTTTATTTGTTTTTCTTAGAACTGACCATATTCCACTTCTTTGGCTTTCTTATCAATGTATCTATGTTAAATGTGGACAGGTGAAAAATCACTATCCCTTATTTGACATGGCTTATCAAGGTTTTGCATGTGGTGACACTGTATTTTCTGTTGATTATTTCAAGTATATGATTGCCACCGACCTTGGATTGATGTCCTTATAGCTTCACAGGTCCTTATGCAAAATTGATAGCTATAAGCATGTCATTGTTTCTTTCTAGCTTCAACATTTGATTGATGACTATATTGCTTCAAGTCAGTTTTCCTTGGATCTTTCAAACTTCATGACAGTGATCAAATATATATGAGATTGGTGACTACCACATGTACTCGGTCACCACATGATTTTAACTTTATAAGAAGAGTATAGTACTAGTGTCACAAGGACACATATTTGAAGAAGAGATGTATTCTATCACAAAGATATAAATATCTATGCTTCAAACTTTTGACAAGTTTAGAATTCTTGACAGGGATCAATCGTATGCCCAGAAGAGGACCTTAATTAATTTGGATTGGTGCTTCTTTTTGGAGTTTCCCTTTATTTGGATTGGTGCTTCTTTTAGTCGTGTTTAATTGTTGGGAAGTTTGTCTTGCTACAACAGAAAGCAAATGGAGTCGTGTTTTAATGATTGGGCAGTTTGCCTTGCGACAACAGCAAAGAAATGGGGTTTTGTTTTAATTATTGGGCAGTGTGTCTTGCTACAGTAGCAAGGAAATGGAGCCATGTTTTAATTACTGGGAAGTATATCTTGCTACAATAACAAGGAAATGGCCATCGCTAAACTTCACATCTAGTGGCTCAACACTATTACCATCACTAACTTATTTCCCATTGACCACCAAACTAGTGGACTTATCCAACTTTGGTGTTTGTGTTAACCAACTGAAATTAGTTGTGCACTTTTCCTTTAAAATTTTGCAAAAGATAGTTGAGTCATGGAGTCTTTTACACTGTAATGGTAGCATAAGACTAATTGGTATAATTTGTGTGATTATCATATATAGTTGGTCTTTATATGAGATATTTCCATCACTTGAGTGTGTAACCATGCTAAGCACTAGTACAAAGACATTCCATTCTTGATATGGTAATATTCTTGGACATGTTAATTCCTTTGTGACTTGGCATTTCCATGGTGCTTTTGATGTTTATTTCACAAGGAAAGCTTCATGGATGGTAGATCATAATAGGAATGTCAATTATGTGTACACTCGGATATGAGATTAAGATTGTCATGTTATTGTTTTTGTTCTATCATAATACCTCTCTTGTATGTACTACAAGAGTAATCACCCTATTTAATGGTTTATAATTGGGTATACACTTGATGACCCTTCCCACATGCACCATGTATTAAATGAATGCAGGTATAAGTATAAATGCCTCCCTTTGAGGCAAAAAATAGGAGTTATTTAGAGGTAGCAATATGAAATGATAGTTGTAGGTTTCATTTCCCTCTTTACAATCCTCTTGTGTTGACTCCCTTGGAGGAATTTCAAGCATAGCCTTCTAGTCTTGTAAATGAAACCAATGGTTTTCAAACCTATAGAACACATCTAATAGAACAATGTTGTGGTCCTTTTCATTGGGTTGAAAAATAAGTATAAGGAATGGTCTTATTCATGCATGCATAAATCCTAGATCCTTATGTTATCAATGAGTAGGGTGCCATTGTAGGTAGATCAAACTTGAGGTGATAAAATAAGTTCTTTGACATATGAAAAAGTATCTAGCACCCATCAAGCACAATTGAATATCACAACCATCAAGTACTACCAAGCGACATATCATTGATGTTTGATGCTCTGTTGAGTATCAATTATTACCCTGGAGCAACGCCACATCGGACTATAGAAGGATTGCATTTATCCAACATTCTTTAGTCCAATATCTTTTCCATAACCATCTATCAGATTTGCAAAGTCTTCTTTAGCACTATGATCTATATCAATAGAGAAAGGTACATCACATCACTATGATTTAACTTATAGGCTCAACCTAGCTGGTAAATAATTTCTTTGGCATATATGATTCTCTGAAATTACTACTCTCGGCCTTGTGGTGGAATATTAAATCAAACAAGAGATATTTTAGAATGATTTACATCTGTTTTGGCTCGTTGAACTTTCTTTCGTTAATCTTTCTTCTATCCAAAACACTCTTCAGCCTCTTTGGTGAATGATATTCCTTTATTCGCAAACTGTGTGGCAAGGTATGCCACCTTTTTTGGCATGCTTGCAAGCTCTCATCTCCCAACAATATAAAGGTATCTTCAAAATTAAGTTTTTCCTACTCCTATTTTTTTTTGTAGACAGTTGTCATCAGTCGATCTTCTACTATAATCATTTGGTTAATAGTGATAATGTGAGGGCCTTGTAGTTATTCCATGATCCACAAAGGTTATTAATCTCTTTTTCCATTATTCTTTTGATTTATTCTACCATGTTCTCTTCACGGGTCATCCAGGAGGCTAAAGAAATAAATTTCACATCACCTAGATGAGAGTTGAGGTCCCACACATTCATAGCAAGCAGTATTAAATTATCCATATAAAAGTCTGCCATCTTATCCCTATCTTGAATGTTACACCTAAGGAAAAAATCAATGAATGTTTTGATGTTTTGGAAAGGAGGGGATCCTTGTTGGGCTAATACTCTAGTTTAAAATTGGCACCATTAATATTTGACAAATAGAGAGTATGTTTTTAATGGATGTCTAGAGTGTGTCTACTAATTTGTCCAACATTGTTTTTGATCATCCAAATACATTTCTTGAAAAAAATTTAGCCACCTTATTGAAGCCTATGAAGCTTCCCCCAAAAAGCCAATTTGTGAAGAAGGTAATAATCCCATCTCTGTTGATCTAGACCTCAGAAAATTGATGGAAAGTATCCATCCTCATAGGATGAGCATTGATATGTGAATTCACTGGGTTGCATCATATTTTGATTGCAGTAGATATATGGATCTCAGATTGTTGGGCTCCAAATATGTAGGGACAACTCTCTGTTTTTTCACTTTGAAGAGGTGTATTTTTCTTTCTTGTTCATATATGAAGAAGATTAGGATTTAATATTTTGACCTTAAGAGATTTTTCATGACTTTAATTTTTTCGAGGACTGTGACTATCCTCCTTATGCAAGGAATCTTGGTAACCCAACCAGCTTATAGATCTCCCTGCAAAACAAAGTCATGTTACCAAATTTGATTATAGAATAAAAGATACTTAGTTGACAAGTGAAGAGTCTTCAGCTTGATTTCCTTAATGGTGGTTGAGAAAATATGTATCAGTGCTCTCCTTTTGGATGATCTTCTTCAGGGATAAAGAAGTGGTTCTTGTTTCAATGAGAGGAAACTTGTCTTATAATATTTGAAGATAATGATTTAGTTGTAATAGCACTGAGAGTGAATGGATTTTTACCAAACTATGGTCTTCATCTTATCACCAAATTGTATCTTGATGTATCTTTTGTTCGAACTGTGTGTGCACTTAAAAACAATAGAGATACCATCGAGACATAGAGACTTTTGTTTCGAAGCTTCAGTTACTGCAATTGCACCGAATCTGAAATGATGTTTGAGTTTTATGTAAGTGATCCGAGTATGTATCCCCAAGAATGAAATTTCTGAACTGTGTTCTTAGGACTGTAATTGATCTCTCAAAATCTTAGGGAATTCAATCTGTATTAACCCATCCGAACTATACCAAGAAAACTTCACTGTGTTATAGTGTTGAAATAGTGAGGATATTTCACTGTGATGTCGAAACTTTTCCCAAGTTCTAAGCTTCAATTGGCACTGAGATCTACAGTAGAGAATGGCACCATACATTCTCTTTGAAGATATCTGAATTGTAGTCGAACTCAGTGATCAGAAAATTTGATGCTTGTTGCTTTGACACCCTTTAACTTTCTTAAATGCCATTCTTGAAAATTGATCCTTGAGTGTCTATTTGATTAGATGCCCTTCTTTAGCACCATAGCTCAGAAACCATGTTGAGAATTTGAAGGGGTTATAAATTCTCTTCTTGATAATTACTTGTGAGCGTGCTTATGTCTTATTAGTTAATTATTCATCAAGTTAATTATCAAAGCACTTGTACAAATGTAGAGACAGAGTTGATTTTACTTATAACTTAATATTTTGTGATGAAGTTAGGAAGGTAAATCTCTGATTTACCTTCCTTTCTTTCTATTACCTTTAGATCACAGACTTGACCTTGACAAATTCTTACAATAGAGACTTTAGAACTCAATGATATCTACACTTGTATCCTCCTACACCCATCCACAAATTGTTCTTTGCTAATCCAAAAATATATTCTCTTGTTGTACCTATCCTTCCTGTTTCTTCCGCAATGTTGTTCCCTTCAATCTGTATTAGCCCCTATCCTTAGATCCGCACTTTAGATGCTACCAAAAACCTTAGATGGATCCACAATAATTTCTCCCTGTTCCACATTGTCTAACCTCAGTCTTGTCCGCAAAAACTTGTATGTATACCATAGCATATGCTGGGGTATTTATAGTTGTTCCAGCTAGATATTAAGCCAACCTTTCAGCAATCATGTAGGCCGAGCTTAATATTGTTTGTAGGTTGACTTCATAACAACAAATAGGCTTATCTTTAACGATGAATAAGGGCAGTCTTGAAGGCCATTCTTCTGTAATGTATTGGAGGATATTCTTCACACCATTTACATGACTCTTAATTACACTTATGTTCCTAATAGACATCAAGAAGAAGTCCATATACCTGCACTAAGAATATTTCTCATGAAACCCATGAAGAAAGTAAACCAAAAATACATTTTATTACTTTTGACTTCTTCTTTACATAAGTACGTAATTACCTGGTCATCATGAAGACCGATCTAGTTACACTTTTCAACATTGATCCCTTCAGTTTCTATCCAAGATCCCCTTAATGTTATCTACCTCTCTGTTATCAACGATCTGGAAACTACTTGCAATGGAAAACGATTGATTTACCCTAGGGTTAAAACCCATAAATTTATTTCGGCAATAAAATATACTTTATAATAGTTGAAAAATGTCTATTTTTACCCCAGAAAACTGATGATAAAGATTCCTGAAGATGCTTATAAAATATCATGATTAATTGTTGGCATGAGTTTGCCTATTATAAATGCCAAAAATGTTTTTGTTTTTACATATTCAAATTATTGCAACTTTAGCTGTAATATAATTGTTTATTATTTGCTACTCTTGTGCATATTACTATGTGTGTAATATAGACATAATTTTCTTAAAAATAAATGTGGCATAAATTTGTCTTGACCTTGGCATGCAGGAACATCAAGATGAAGGCAATCCAGTCCTAGAAGTTGAATGCAATGATGTGACCTTCAAAATACCCAAGGATAGTAGAGTCTAAAAAAATTTGAAAGTTGCTGAGGTGTGATATTTTCCATTATTGCAGTTAGTATGAGGTCTAAAAATTCACTAAATTTGTAGATAAGTGAATGCAACATTGTTCTCAATTTTCGACCTTGGAAGTTGCAGGATTCTTGCAATTTTGTGAGTCCAGAGTTCTCTTTCGGTGGTAATAACAAATATTTCCAGAAACAGAAGCAGATTAAAGTTACAAATAATCCAAAGATTAAGGTCAGTTACATGTTCCAATGATGGGGAAATCGTTTATGTATCTTTGTTTATTGAGAAAGTATTGAAGCATATATTAACATGTAAGTACGATGGAAAAATTTGATCGAATCCTTATCAACAATGGCAGGTACCTTCACATGCATCTAGCCCCTTCCCAGCATTAGCAGATAAGTATGAGACTTTTCACAAAAAAAACAGGGGTGAAACTTCAAAATTATCGAAGACTGCCAAGGTAACATACAATTCTGAGTAAATATGTTCAACAATGAATATGCATAAAAATATTTTGGTTGTAATACTCAGTGAAGGTTTCCCCTGATAGAGGATATTACAATTAGAGGGAGGTTCTCAACTTGGCATTACAAAGTGATTGCATCCATCTAGAATTCAAAGAATTAAAATTTTTTCTTGTCACTGCATTACAAAGTGTTTACATCCATCTATAATTTGAAAAATCATAAATATTTCCTTGTCACTTCTTTCCCCAGTTTCCATGGTGCTTTTGATGTTTATTTCACAAGGAAAGCTTCATGGATGGTAGATCATAATAGGAATGTCAATTATGTGTACACTCGGATATGAGATTAAGATTTTCATGTTATTGGTTTTGTTCTATCATAATACCTCTCTTGTATGTACTACAAGAGTAATCACCCTATTTAATGGTTTATAATTGGGTATACACTTGATGACCCTTCCCACATGCACCATGTATTAAATGAATGCAGGTATAGCAACATATAGAGGCCTCCCTTTGAGGCAAAAAATAGGACTTCTTTAGAGGTAGCAGTATGAAATGATAGTTGTAGGTTTCATTTCCCTCTTTACAATCCTCTTGTGTTGACTCCCTTGGAGGAATTTCAAGCATAGCCTTCTCAATGCTCATAGTTAAGAGTCTTTAAAATTTAGACCAAAAATATTAATTGCATCATAGGCTGATAGAATATGTTTCCCTTAAGAGGCATTAAGGAAAATCAGACAAATACCACCATCTACCTACAATTCTCTCTGCCTTTTTTCTACTCTTTTGCCTTCCAACATGAATCTAAGGTGCTTTGTGCACCAACTGGTGGAGGGGTAAAATCATAGACTAGTTTTTCTATTACGTGAGATGTTTACATTAGAATGTCATTTTGATAGAGGGATATCTGATAGGATTGGTAGAATTGGGTTCATCCGGCCCATTGAGGATAAATATCCTTGTCTTGTAGTTCAGTTTATGTTTCAGCTTATTGTATAATAATAGTGTCTAGTATTTTTCCTTATGCTTCAAACTTGAGTATTGACAGATAAATAGGATGGGCCAATGGGATTTCACCCTTCTCAATATGATGACAATATTAAGAAAATAAATAATTTTGTCTCCCTCTTCCACAAGTGATGAAATACTTTTTCACACGTAAATTTAACCTTAGGATCTGAGATCTTTCTCACAAATTTTTGTTCTACTTTCTCAAAGATAATCCACAGGGCCTTGGCCCCTTAGAGATACCTTTACCTCCATGCAAAAATTGTTTCGCTTAATTTTCACATAAATGACTTCATACTTTTGGTCTTATGCCTCATAGATGAATGACAAATACTTCGGTCTTTTTAGCACAGAGATGGATCACAGATAATTTCGATCCTTTAGGAGATATGCCACAAAATAATATTGTTTCTAATCTTAGTCCTTATTCATGGTTTTCTTTTCACTTTATTTTCTTATCTTCTACTTAATTTTTGGACGAGTGAAGGCTGAAATGGAGGAAATTTCAACCTCTATTTATACTCATTCGAACCTATTGAACTATCATGTCTTTTTGAGGAGGTGAATATATATTTAGTGGAGGATCCAAACTATCTATGTTGGAGCTAACCTATACAGGTCTAAAATAGGCTTCAAATTTGGTTCTTTGATCTGGATTATTCCATCCTTAACAAATTGTAAGAGAAAGTAAACCATTAGGTGGAAAAAAGTACCCAATGAATTCATTTTCCATCACATTCCACATTTTTTATTTGTTGACATATGTGAGCTCCAAGCAATGTGTTGGTATTTATAAAAAACACTTTGATAAAATATGGTTATAGTGCATCCAAAATATACTTTTATGTTTCAACAACGTCTCTTTAAGTCTTTGTACAAATTTTCATTCAAAACAAGTTACAAATTTCCTTAATTTTTCTTGATAATCCTTTTCTTTGGCATGTTAGGGGTGTTATGGTTCCATGCATAATGTTGGATCCAGGTGGAAAACTCACTGCAAGTAAGCTTTACTTCAACAAATTCTTCTATAGGTGGTATATATTGCCTCCAAGATACTTCAAATAAGCTTCAATGGATTTATTCAGAAGTATTCAATGGTATGTTTGACATATCTTCTAATGTAACCCTGGTTCTAGTAGAAGCAAGGAGGAGACAAAATAACATTGGAAGAATATCTGATCCAAGAATATATTTTGATGTTGCAAGTAGCAATGAATATCGTCAAAAATCCTCAAGGCATAATAACTTCAAAGGTGCATCAAGATAATCCTCATCTTCCAAGTATCAAACTATATTTTCTGATCTTTGTTACTCTTGTACAAATTTGGGCATGTCATGGAAAAATATTGTAGATCATATGACATAGACATATGTAAGGGTCCCTATTAGTTCCATAGAAGTAAAGTTGCAGAAAGATACTCCAATGTGTTCATCAACAAAAATCATGCTCCCGTATTCAAGTCTAGAACTGAAATATGCTTTAAATGCCATAATGTTGGGCATATAGCTCGAGATTGCAGCTTCAATTGGGTTCATAGAAAATCCAAAAAAATTTCAACCAGGCATGGAGAAAGAATCATAAAATTTTGGAGAAGGAAGCATGTTGAACGAGAAAAGGAACATTTTGAGTGTGCCTTGAATGTTCAAGGCATTAATCATTGCTTCTGATCAAATATGGGCATCATTGGTAGAAACCATGTTCCTCTAAGTTTTTGATGCTGAAGTTCTACCTATTAGAGAGAGGGAGATCATTGACAGGGGAGACACAGGTCAAGGAATATTTGGTTAAATATTGTCTCACAAAATGACTAGACTGTGCAAAAAGTTCAGATACAAGCAAAACTCCTGTGAGGATCACTGAAGTCTAAATTCAACTACAAGAAAGAATATGATCTGAATCTCAAAGAGAATCATCAGATTATCTCCAACATAATCCCTACTTTTATGATTCTCAAGGGAATTTGTGTCATCAAATGTGATAATTGGAGGATTTGGGCACATAAGGAAATTTGATGAGGCTTTGAGGCTCCTTCACTAGTTGCAAGTTACAGGTGTGTAATTGGATCTAGACACTCCTTCCATATTTTTTCTAGCATGTGCTAATTTGGTAGCTCTAGCACAGGGAAAAGAGATCCATAAAGATGTATTTAATAAGAATATTTAGTTGGATTTTTTTATGGGAAGTGGATTGGTAGATATTTATGCCAAATGTGGAGAAAGTGAGGATACACACTGGGTCTTTGATGAAATGTGTAATCCAGATGTGGTCTCCTGGAATGCGATGAGAGTAGATGCATGGGTGTGCAAGAAGGCCATCAAACTCTTCAAACAAATACAACTCTCCCACACAAAACTAGACAATATCACCTTCATTGGTTTTCTTTCTTCTTGTTGTAATGCAGGCCTAGTGGATGATGGGTGGCATTAATTTGATTAAATCAGTAAATATTATGGTATGAAACATGTAGTGAAGCACTATTGTTCCATTATTGATCTTCTTGGCCATGTTGGGTGCTTGGACGAGACATGATATTTTATTGATAAAATTCCTATAAAATCTGATATTGTTATGTGAGGATCCTTGTTGGGTTCCTGTAGAATGCACGAAAAAAGAGAACCGGGAAATTTGCAACGAGAATGTCTTCTTGCGTTATAACACAAGAAAATGTAGCACATATACGTTTTCAAACATTTATGCAACATCTAGAGAGTCAAGCTCATGGCTTTAAAAAGTGGTGGTGAGGGAAAAACTTTGATCGATTGCTTGAAACCTTAAGTGAATTTATAATGTGCTTATAGGTCGAAGTCCTAATCTATTTCAATTAGTCTCCAAAGTCTGCTCCAAAATATACAAGGTCCACTACAGATCATATCCCACATTCTGTCTCAGATTTTCATAATTCAGGTTTCTCATCATCAAGAGATTTATCATAGATACATTTTACTGCTCCAAAAAGGGTTATCAAGATCTGTTACCAAGAAGCTACTTCAATGGATTTCAATTCTACTTAAATGAGGCTTCTTCAACAAGGCTTCAAGTATTCAACAAGATCTTCATCAATGCTTTAAACAAGGTCTTCTATGAATGCTCCAAGAATGTCTGCTCATATAAAAATATATTTCACTCCTCAAATCACTTAGTATCCAATCTCCAATTTAGCAGCTCCTAACTTCCTTCGTTGAACTATCTCTTCACTCTGTCCCCTACCTTGCACTCATGTTCATAAACTGAGATTCCACAATCTTTGGGAGCATATAAAACTAGTGCACATTAATGAGGCTCTACCGCCCTAACAAAAAGAGTAAATAAAACTAGTAGTCCCTTCTTAATATGGTGACAATATTAAGAAAACAAAGAATGTAGGATCCTCTTCCATAAGTGATGCAATAATTTTTCACACAGAAATTCAACTTCAAGGTCTCAACTCTTTCTCACAAATTTTCAATCTAATTTCTTAGACATAATCCATAAGTTCTTGGCCCCTTCCCATAGAGATACATTTATTTCCTTGAACAAAAAAATTTCAATTACTTTGCATAGAAATTACTTCATACTTTTGGTCCTATATTTCCTAAGAGATGAATCACAAAGGCTTTGGTGTTTTTAGTACATAGATGGATCACATATAAGTTTGGTCCTTTAGGAGATATGCCATAGAAGAGTTTGGTTTATGATCTTCATCCTGATTCCTTGTCTTCATAATTTTTTTTCTTGTCTTCTACTCATTTCATCAATGAATGAAGGACAAAATGGAGGAAAGTTTAGCCTCTATTTATACTCATTTTAGCCTATTGAATTTACATGTCTTTTGAGGAGGCTGACATATCTTTAGTGGAGTAGCCAACCTATATATGTATCTTGGAGCCAACCTGTATAAGTCTAAAATAGGCTTAAAATTTGGTTCTTTGATCCAACTTATTCCATCCTTGACAAATTATAAGAGGAAGTAAATCATTAGGTGAAAACAAGTACCTATCGATGTCATTTGCCATCATAGTGCACATTCCTTGAGATGCTCAGATATCATTGCTAATCCTTGAGCTAGAAGACTACACCTATTTGTTTTTTCCATATATGTTTTTTTTCATCGGTATTTCGACACTTGCTATCCAATTAAAACCGTCAGACTTGCAACAATATCTGCAAGACATCGGACTTCCGAAAATGTCTACAAGACGTCGGTAGAGTGACTAAAAATATCAAATGTTGGAATAGTGATGGCTGTTGGAAAAATTCTAAATCGTCGGACCTGCGAAAAAGCCTGCAAGATGTCAAACATCTAACAAAGTCTGCAAGATGTCGGTAGAGCGACTAAAATTCACAAACTTCGGACTTACGACATTATTTTCAAAACCTAAGAAATGTCAGAATAGCGATGTTTATGGGACGTCGGAATAGCAACAGTGATGTAATGTCGGAATAGCGACGGTTATGGAACGTCGAAATAGGGACGGTTATGGAACGTCAGAATCACAACGGTTATGAAAAGTAGGAATAGTGACGGTTATGGAACGTCGGACTAGCAACGGTTATGGAACGTCAGACTAGTGACAATCTGGCTAGTGTCAGAAGAGCAACGACCTTCTGGAAATGTCAGAAAATGTGTCGCTCTTCTGACACTTAACTGAAGTGTAGGAATTGTGACTCTAAGAAAAACCATGTTTTGCCTCGCCTCAAAGTGTCACTCTTGGGATGCCTTTGGGTTGCAAGAGCGACATTTTTTCCATTGAAAATTGGGCCAAATGTACTAGTGATATGCCTCAGCAAAATTTGACTAATAGGGTGCAATCGTATCACCAGGGAGAACCTTATCCTCTGGCTTAGGGGACCCGGTATTTAGAAAGAAACACTAATGAAAGATCTCCCCTCTAGCAGCTAGGTGCAAACCAGAGATAACGTTATGTTCAGTCCCCAGCACACGACCCACCTATGCAAACCAACACACAGGTGAAATTTGTGCAGCCATCTCAAAACCAACCACACCAATATAGCCAGGAGAACTACCCTCCTAATGTGGTGAAGAAAAAATCAAAAAACAAGCCAAAATGGAATCCTGGACAGGGGGGTAATAACCAGCAACGCTAACGGTGATCCCAAGCCAGAAGCAACTCTAGCTGGAATCCAAGCCAGCAGCCAAGCAATGCCCAATGGCAAGGCTAAAGGCCACCTCTACGAACAAACCATTCTTTTTCAATATGTGGTGATTACGGACACTATACTCACCATTGTCTCGATCTCCCTGAGTTGAAGAAGCTATAGAGTAACCAAGGACAAGGAGGATCTTCCCAGCAAACAACTGTGATGCAAGAACCTTTCCCACACCAAGGAATGTTCGGCACTTAGCAGCAAAACCTAGACGACTTCGGGAAAAGTAGCCATGAAATATATATGACTAGCGAAGAGATATTTTTCCAAAAATGAATCAAAATTACGACACCCCACCAGACACCAATGCATCAGGGGTTAGTACCAGTGCACCGACTGCACCTTTGACCATTCCAAAGATTCCTATAGAACCATTGCCAAAGATGGAAAAAGGACCCAATAGGAGAGTAGGAAACTACTCCAAAGTAGCCCATAATTATAGTATCATGGATGATTTAGCACAATCCCCCGTTGCTATGTCAACTCCGGAAGTATTGCAGTCATGCTCGAAATAATTAAAATCCCTACTTTCCGCATTAGGCATTATCGATCCTGACGATATGTGCCTAATGGCTTTTGACCTAGACAAAGCCACCCCTAGGCTCCCTTTCATGGTTGCCTTCCAGATACTAGTGTCAGTGCAGAACATCACTATTCACTAATGTGTCATAGATGAGTGTGCATCCACATGCATCATGTCAAAAAAAATTTGGTAGAAGTTAGGGTCTCTCGAACTAAAACCCTCAGTCATCATGCTTATAGCATACGATGGATGGCCTTTGGCTCCCGTCGGCCTCTACCAAAACGTCCTGATCTGTTTAGCTGGCAAGACGGTCCACATAGACATCGAAGTCTTGGATTCTCACTTGGGTTACAATATTCTCCTTGGGTGGAGTTACATGTATGCCATGTCTACGATAGCCTCCTCTGTCTTCCGCATTATGATGTTCCCCCACGAGGATCGAATCATTACTATAGACAAACTGACGCACAATGAGAAACATCCCCTAACAAACACTAATGTAATTCTACCCTATGTAGACACAATCTCAGATGGTCTTTCACGGTACCAATAATATGGCCCCAACCAATTCAAGCTTCCATCTTTCCTAGGCTCATTCCTAGGAGATCCTCCCCTTATCCCTAAGTCATCTCCTGATGTCTCAGGGGCTCAGGTGTGCATGATGTCTACATCAAGTGTCGAAGCTAGTCAGGAAACAGATTTGAGCAGTAATGACACTGAGGCTTTGGCCACCGTGACCTCTCTAGCCTACACCGCTTCCCAGACCCCTTTCCTCTACCCCCCAACTAGCTTCATCTTCCAGCAGGTTTTGGAAACACTAGTATTACCAAACATATCATTGGAATTCCCAGCATCATACCTCATTCCCCCCACGGGAACAGGAGCCATCCATGTTACTGCCACAGGGTTGAAGCCCCTCAGTCCTGAGGAGCCCCCACCCTTCCAAAAAACGGTTGAGACCACCCCTGCAAAGGAAGTTACCATTGTAGAACCGGTGATCACAACTAGGAAAATCGAGAAGAGAGGAAAAAAGACTGTGACCCCCACCACACAATGGGGATAAAACATCTACGCCATATGTGACATAATAGGCCACCCTACCCATATCTATCCATAGCTGGATGAATTAAAACCACTCCTTGGATCTGAGATAGAAATCATGACACGTGTTCCCATAAAAAGGAACCTACCACCAAAGGTAAAGGAAAAGTGCTGCATACCAATCACGCATGCGCTATCTCCAGTATCTATGGGCACTATACCTATCATTTCCCAGAGATCCTGCGATATATAGATGCCTTACAAGCCATCGAGAAATCCTACCAAGAGGACCCCCCTGCCCAATCTATTGGAGATGAACCTTGTGTCGTCATGTACATACAGGAGGAATGCCACTCACCAGAAAGCCAACCATTTGTCTCTCCTCCATCCAAGCCACCATACACCAACCAGGGACAAGGGAACCTGGTTGCCTCATCCTATTGAGTTATCAAGCACATCGATTACTATAGCTAGATTGGTCAGGTCTTTGACCTAAGATCACCTAGGCAACAGTAATATGTATTCGGGGAGATCCTAGATAGGGGGGAGTAATTGGAAATGCCCCCCGATGATCTCAGTCTCGGGGCAACCACAAACAAAATCAAAATTAGGAGCCAAATAATAGCTCCCAAGCAAACAGAGGCAATGCCAGACATTCGAACTGCCAAAAAAATTATTTTTTAAAGCGCAGGTATGCCCTCTCTCATATTCTTTTTTAAAGCACATGACTTTCAATAATATTTTGATAAAGAAGATGTTTTCACTTTTGGTAGTTGTTTTTGCAGGAAAAGCTCGCAACGACCATTCACAACACCATCTACTGAAAGTACCAGAGTAGGTATCATTCTACCCCAAGCATGATAGAGTACCAATCAACTCTACATATCCTGACATCATTTCTCCATCAGAAATCAACCATAGGGTCCTCCTATCTAACCATGTTTATCATCACCCCATCCTGCCCATTATAAACATCCTCGTTGGTTGACAGAGCCTTCCCTCCATGGCAATCATCACCCACAGTAGACCATATCTCAGCAAAAAGTTGACGCCATGGCCATACCACTCTAAGTCTGGGAAGCACCTCACCTTATGCCCATCCATTCATCATGTATAAGGACCAATTTACTAGATAAATTGAAACCCCCTTCCCAGACGACCGATTTGTATAAGAAGATCAAAAGCGCACCACCGCACCTCGCATTTGGCCCACCATAGCTCCATCAGCATAAACCCATTTGTGATATTTTTTCATCTGCTTCATCAACCCCACACATGAGACCATCTAATGGGACCCCCACCCTCACCAAGACAACCTCCTCACACCATCAATGAGCGAATAATTTCATGTTTCGGGGTACTCATCTCTGTGTTTTGTACAAACCAAACCCCATTCTTTTATTCTTTTGGTAAGTGTACAAAGACCACAAACGATTCATTTCACCCCTCCACCCTCTCATTTCATCTTTTCTCCCATGGTAGTTGTCCTTGAAAACCCTTGGTCAGAGTATTTTCACCCCCACGCACAAACCATCATGACATTTAGAGCAGGTTTTACACCCACCCTGGAAGTCCTACCGACTCTAGGGATTTACCCACCAGAAATAAATATGACTGCCACCAAGCTACTCCATATACTTCGACTTCAGGCCACTTATCCCCCCACCATTAGTTATCAACCATTTCTCACCAAACATGCCTAGGTTAAACCCATCACATCCAAGTCCCCGACCCCTCAGGTTGGTGACCGATCATTCGGTTGAGGCTTCCTTTTTTTCGACCTTGACACCTATTTTCCAAAAAGGAAGAGGTACCTTGGATCACCCCTCTCCATACAAGGGGCATCCTCGGGTAGCATTTTGGGAGAAATTATTGTCCACAGATGCCATCGATCCTCCTAACATTCGACTAGGACAAAATCTTTCATGTCAAGATGGTATCGTACCTTAAAACCATTGCAATTTGAACAAATTCATCGAAGATCCATGATCTAGAAGCGTATCTGCCAACAATGCTTACACGGGAAGGTCCCAGCCAGCACCTATGCATACAATGTGCAACAAAATGCCATACCAGGTTTATGCATATGGGTACCACATTCCACCTGTTTTCAAAGAAAAAACTCCCATGAACGCATCAGCAGTCATCGTCAACAACCGCCAGTGTCACCACCATAGTAGTGGCACCGACAGAACATATATTTGTCGATTTTGTTTAATTAGCCACAACATCACGAGCATGGCACATGCCTGCCTCGTTGAAAATTTGTATATGAATTGTAAATTGTATTTGCCTGCAGGGATCCCTTAAATGTGGCCATTCCTGGAACTGGTGCAAGATGTGTTTAATTCCAAGGCTTCACGCAGATCTCTCTCTCTCTGCGCATGATACATAAAATAAACTATAATGTATGTCGGTTATACGATCCTTCCTAAACCTCACACATTATGGGGCAACTGTTGACACTAGAAAATTGTACAACAGAAGATGACATTAATTAATCTCATGCCAAAGGTTTATAGGGGTTGAAAACATTTTAGGATCTGAAATTATTTAAAAATCTCAAAGGCTGGAGGAAAATCAAATTTGAACTAGTCTAAAAATGTTGATTGCGGGCATTATCCTTCGAGAAGAGCAACTTCTGTGCGCTTTTTTTCCCAATAAGTGCGCATTCCTGAAAGTGGAAAAATGTCACTTTCCGGGACCACACAAGGAAAGGAAAAGTTAATCCTTTTATGAAGCTGGCTAAGGACAGCCAATCATACCTCTCCCTTGGGCCACCATCCAAAATGTACCAAGGGAGGGAAGGAGGATTTGAAATCCCCTGTATAAAGCCACCATGAGATGAAGAATGGGTGATCACATTGTTATGTTGGCCAGAATTGCCCAATAAATACCAGTAGTGTGTGACCCAGAGCTGGAGATCGAGGGGACTCAATTGTTGGCCATTCAACAATTTCAGTCCAACATAGCAGAGAGAGAGGGAGACTACACCGAGGCAAGCTTGGAGTAAACAACATCCTTGCATCGAGACCTAGAACCATTATCTAGGGGCCCTTTGGAAAGAGGGTAACATTTCTTCTTCATATCAAATGCTTAATAAGAGGGGCCTAGAGCCACCGTTTGAATTATTCTCATTTGTCTCTCTTCAATAGCTTCTGTATATTTGTTTTTAGTTTTAGTTTAATTCAAGTATACATTTGCATGCTTTTTCCTCTATATTGTATGCTTATGAACTCCACCCATTTCTTCCTGTTACCAATAGTTTAAAGGGTTAAACCACACCCCTTAAGCTAGTGTGTTTTCATACACTCGTGCACCAAACACACTACAAAAACAGTGTTGACTGCAACATTGACCATTTTTGGATTGAATTGCGTTGAATTTCTGGAGTTTTCTTTGAGGGGTGTGTGTGACACTTGGAGAAAGGTTGATTTGACTGTTGGAGAAGTTGGTTAAGCCAAATCAAGGCTTTGTTGGCTAGCACATCCTATTGACTTTCGTAACAAACATTTATCTATCTATTTGCTAGATAAGGAGAATTAAAAATTTTGATACATTATTTTGCTTGTCTTATGTTTATCTATTTTTATGTTCTCTCAACATTTTACTTTCAAGTTTATGTGATTGCTAAATCTGAATTGGACCTTAAAGAAGTTTTAAGTAAAATTTCATTTAAGCATAGAACATACCATTTGTTATCACTTAGAAAAAATAGAAACATCATTTGATATAGTCCTAAAGGTTCATGTGTCAAAGGTATGGTCATAAAATTCATTTTTCATTACTTGGTTAAGGAAAATTTTAAATTTTTTCTTATTATCTTATCCTAAGGTCCAAACCCACCCCCATTTAAGTATTTTCATGTCACATCAGTTATTATTTCTTGGAATTTTTTATTTCCCAAGCTTACAACTCCGAAAAGGTCATTTTAGCGAAGAATCCCTACTTTCATAGTGAATTACACAGGAAAAACACACTTTTCGATAAGAAACTGCTAATATTTTCATAGCAAAATTACCCATAAATACACTAAGAATGCTACGAAAGGATGGATTCATGTATGTCTTGTCAAAATAGGTGCTAGGTGTCGGTAAATGATTGAAAGGGATAGGATAGATGCCATTCAAGTTAGTTAGGGTTAAATCAAGGTACAATTGTCATGGATGAAGTCATTATTACCATTTTAAGCATGTATGAGTCATCATTATGCCATGAGTTGTCATCAAATTTCAAAATCTTTCCCAATTGAGTCATTTGTCATTCTCCGCTCTATCTTTGCATGTTGTTGAGCTCTGGAGAGCTATTTCACTAAGCCCAAGTTATGGATGGTATTTTCAAAGGTTTGGAGGTATCACTGATCAAGCGAGGCAGAGAAGACATTAAAGTACCATGGCTGCAAAGAGGAATACCAATAAAGGTGGCCATTGTCTCACATATGAGCCATCAGACATGTACTTGATAAATGAAGACCCAACAACTACATACGTTTTCAGGAGAACAGGGTGTTTTCAGTTTTGCCAAAGATTACAAGGATGCCATGTAAAGGTTTCTAAAGAGTTTTCCCTAAATTTCAATGGGACAGCTGTAAAAATAGGAATGTTGAACCTCACTATAACACCAGAGACTATTGCAGCAGCAACAGGAATTCCAAGAGGAGAAGAACAATGGTTCAAAGGTTTCAAATTCAACATGTAGGAATTTAAAGAATTTATCAAGCCAGAATATAGTGAGGTTGACCTTACAAATGTCATTCCAAGAAGCTACATGAAATATAACTTCTCAAAGCTACTGCTTATCATTTAGAAATACTTCACTTGTGAAGGGAGGTATCATAAGATCTATTCTTACCACTTCAAGCTTTTGCTACATTTTGTTGGTAAGATATCTCTTGATCTACTTTTTTATTTATACAGAAGCTTAGAAAGAATGTCAGATAAATTTCAAGCTAAATATGAAGGAAGTGAAACCTTAGTGTTTCATCATGGTTTAATCAAGTTGTTTGTTTTAGATTAGTTAAAAAGACTAGGCAGAGACTGGTCTTCTTTTTTGTTTGTCAGTGGTTTTGAAGTGGATGCCATTACCCATAAAAGAACTCCTAAACCTAAAGATGTAACTTCAGTTGCAGTGGTAGAACAAACTGAACCTATAGTGGCAGAGAAAATTGAACCAGTAATCATGGAAATAGAGCAATTGCAGAAAGTTGATACACCATTTGTTACACCTGCAAAACAAAAACCTACTATGAAAAAAGCTACAAAACAAGAGCCAAGTGTGAGTAAACATGGCAGTAAAAGGATTACAAGAATCTAAATAGTGGCTAAGGGAAATTTAGAAGAAATTCTGCATGCTATTGAAATTGAAGAGACTCCCATAGTCCAAGCTGAGGATATAAATGAGGGAGGAAAGAAGCACAAGAAAGCTAAATCATCAAAGAAGTTAGAGTTTGAAGGTGAGAATGCAAGTTTTATGTTTCAGGATAGGAAACCCATGACAATACATGCTAGAAAACTCTTGGAAAATAGTAAGGAAGTTCAGAAGGTCACTGACACTGTTCAGTCACCACCAAGTATCATTAACCTATCATCACCTGCAAAAGAAGAATCAGTCATCAATCAAAAGAAAGGAAAGGAGAAAATTATTGAAAAAACAGAGTTTGAGGTTCTTGAGGAGCATTTGAAGTTAGAAAATCATGAAATAGGAGTCTTGAAGAAAGAGGAAAAGAAACATAGTGTCCAAAAAGTGTAGTTTGAGAAAATGAAATAGATTTTGGAAGTGCAGGTTGATACTATATCAAAGACCGTAGATGATATAGAGCAATTAATCAAATGGACTATGCCATTTAGGAAAGAGGTGAAGCATGTTAGAAGAAGGAACCTACACTTGAAATCTAGCAACAGAAAACTGAAGGAGAAAGTCAAAGACCTACAAGAGCAGTTAGAATTGATCCATGTGGAGTTGGGAAAGAAGGGTTTAAAGATGACTGTAGTTAAGGAACCCATAGTTCAACTCATCATTAGTGAAGAGGAAACACCTCAATGCTCTTAAATTGAGTTTGATTATATTTTAAGAGTTTAATGGCATGTTGAAAACCAATTTTATACCGCTAGAAGGTACCTTTTTGAAACAAGATCAAAATTTGGAATTTACACAGTTTTCCACAATTTCATAGTGTTTCCTAGGCTTGAAGCCAAGAAAACGCTATGAAAATTTTTGTAGCTTTCCTTTTTTCTTCTAAAACCACTTTTGGCAGCTTTCAAGGAGAGGAAATGATAGGGATGATGTGTCAGGTCATGATGAACACCATGCAAGAGCAAATGGGCAGCTGAAATTTTGATCGTTAAAGGTCATTTTTTGGATCACTGCTTTAAACTCAGCTGTTTTCTTTAG
>JAXQQM020057871.1:0-10799 GCA_034641835.2 Pinus albicaulis
CCCGGATCCCAACGTTACCATGGACAATCATCACCCAATTCCCATGGCTTGGACGACACACTGCCTCTAGCTATAGTTGATTCCCCATGAAGTGAAGTCTGCCAACAAGCATCAATGGCCCCTGGCTCCTATTGAGTTGTACCTCTAACTGTATAAGCTGCCCCACCAACTGCGTACCAACTCATCACCTCTCTCAAATCGAAGTCTTGACTTAATCCCATGTTAATCCTTCTCTCCTGAAATTGGGATGGAGTGCTAAAGAAATGACAACATGTGCCCCACTATCAGCTAGAATCCATAACATCTGTTATGTCTAAGGGCCCCTACTCTGTTGTGCTCCCTATGAAGAAAATTGTACCATCAAGAGGGTACCAACTCATGATCTCCCTCCAATATATCCTGGAAGAAGAATCCAATGTAGTGTCAACCGCATACAGAACATGCCTAGAGAGTTGTCACCAACTCATAATAAACTCACGCTACTCTGTCTCATCTGTTAACGAAATCTTCCTATAGAAGAAGGCCCCTGCCTCCATAATGGGCCAAAGTGGGCAAGATATGTTGCAAGCCCCATTGATATACTCCTTGAGAGTGCTACTCCTCGAAAGTATTGATGTTGTGTTGACTGCATATGCATCTATCTGTACCTCATCAGTGTGTCGGCCCAACGATGGATGCTCCACCATCTCCAACAGTTCATCCCTCTCCTGCTCAGGAATTTCATGCTCTTGTTGTATACTAGCCTCATGCAGAACTATCCCATCAATCGCTAGAAAATTATATATTATGGAGCAATGCAACACATAAAATATGCGGAAAAATACAAGCACACAAAACACATAAAACCAGAGAGACACAGATATACGTGGTTCACCCAGTTTGGGCTACGTCCACCCCGAACAGCCAGTCCTTCCTTTCTATTATCCAGCAAAAATGAAGAGACACAACCTACAGCAGATCCACTGTAATATCCTTTGTTTCTCATAGTCTCCCTCTCTGTTTCTCGCTCCGAGAATGCACATACAATACACAGCTGCAATACAATACCCTCATCAAACGAGGGGTTGCCTTCTAGGGCAAGAAACCCTAATCTAAACATAACTTCTACCGTCAGATCATTTGCCTATGAACAACCCAGATTGACTAGAAATTACTATACTTTTACAAGGCAATTTTACATATGTTTTTAGCTTCGGGGGCACTGCCCCCGAAAGCCCCCGTCAGGGGGGGGCTCCGAAAAGCGCTGCCGCCCCCCCTGGACCCCCCACGACATCGATTAATTACGGGCGGCGTTTCCACCCCTTTTAAGGTACAGGGGGTCCAATGCTGTGATACAAAATAAACAAGATAATCAGGTTCCACACCCAACAATCTCCCACTTGGAGACTGATTGTAGGAACTCCACCGCTGCTTCATTTGATGGACAATGACTCCTCTTTGGACCTGGCTATTCCTCATCTTCATCGTCATCCTTGAAGACCAATTGAAACTGATCACATTCTCAGTTTCTCCCTGGTTACAACTTTTGTTAGCATATCTGCAGGATTCTGGCTAGTGTGTATCTTTTCCAGCTTCAACTCTCCATCTTCCAATATTAACCGTATGAAATGGTACTTGAGATGTATGTGTTTAGTCCTGGAATGAAATGCTGAGTTCTTTGCAAGATGAATAGCACTTTGGCTATCACTGTATAGCGTGACCATATCATGCTTCTTACCCAATTCATCCATAAACCGTTGTAACCAAATCATTTCTTTACTAGCCTCTGTAGCAGCAACATACTCTACTTCTTTTGTTGAAAGTGCAACAATACTTTGGATTTTTGAAACCCAACTGACAGTTATTCCACCTACAGTAAATACATATCCTGTAGTGCTCCTCCTGTTATCTCTGTCACCTGCATATCTGCATCAACATATCCTTGTAGAGCAATGTTTGAACCACCAAAGCATAATGCTTGCTTTGTGGTACCTCTCAAATATCTGAGAATCCATTTTACTGCCATCCAATAGTCTTTTCTTTGATTATTCATGTACCTGATTACAACTCCCACTGCATGTGGAATATTAGGCCTTGTGCAGACCATTGCATACATTAAGCTTCCAACTGCTGATGCATATGGAACTTTAGACATATAATCCATGTCTTCTTGGGTCTTTGGGCACATCTCCTTACTAAGTTTGAAATGGATAGCAAAAGGGGTACTAACTGGTTTTTCATTGTGCATATTAAATCTTTTCAACACCTTTTCTATGTACTCATACTGAGACATTGTTAATTTGTGATTTTTCCTGTCTCTAGTTATCCTCATACCAAGGATTTGTTTTGTAGATCCCAAATCCTTCATTGCAAATGAATTTGCAAATTTTCTTTTGAGCACATTTATTTCCTGCATGTTAGATCCTGCAACAAGCATGTCATCTACATACAATAACAATATAATATAGCTGCCATCAATTTTACTTTTTAGATAAACATAATGATCAAAGTGACATCTAGTATAACCTTGTTCAGACATAAACTTGTCAAATTTTAGATACCATTGCCTTGGAGCCTGTTTTAAGCCATACAAGCTCTTCTTTAACCTGAACACCAATTTTTCTTTCCCTTTTACCTCATATCCTTCTGGTTGTTGCATGTATATCTCTTCCTCCAAATCTCCATGGAGAAATGTTGTCTTTACATCTAAGTATTCAAGATGTAAAACTTCCTCTGCTACAAGACTTAAGATAGTTCTAATTGAATTCATCTTAACAACAGGAGAAAATATTTCATCAAAATCAATACCTTTCTTCTGTGCAAACCCCTTCACCACAAGTCTAGCTTTGTACCTCTGTTTTCCTCCATCTTCTTCCTTCAGCCTGTAAACCCATTTATTCTGCAATGTAGTTTTTCCTGCAGGCAACCTGACTAAGTCCCAAGTCTGGTTATGCATCAAGGAGTCCATCTCTTCTTCCATGGATAGCTCCCACTTCTTCCTACTTTCAACCTGCATTGCTTCTTCATAACATTCAGGTTCACCAGAATCGGTCAGCAATAAATAATATAATGAAGGAGAGTATCGTTCAGGGGGTCTACTTATCCTGGTAGATCTTCTAACACCACTTTCAAAATGAGGTGCCCATTGCTATTGTGGTGGCAATGGGTTGTTGATTATTATTTTGTGCACCTTGCATTTTTTCAAGTATCTCTACTGGGAACCACTGATTCTTTAGTTTTTTCCCCAAGTTTTTTTCCAACTCTGATTCTTATACAAGACCTTTTCATTGAATATTACATCTCTGCTCCAAATGATTTTGTGATTTTCATAATCATATAAGCGATAACCAAAATCATTAGCACCATATCCAATAAAGGTACATTTCTTGATTTTGCCTCAAGCTTTGTTCTGTTTTCTTTATTAATATGGACAAAGGCCTCACAACCAAAAGGCTTTAAAAAAGAGTAGTTTACCTTTTTACCTGTCCATGCTTCCTCTGGAACACCACCATCCAAGGAACTTGAAGGCCCTCTGTTTATTAGATAAACAGCAGTATCTACAGCATCTGCCCAAAATTGTAAAGGAAATCCTGCATGCAATCTCATGCACCTTGCACGCTCCATGATTGTTCTATTCATCCTTCTCACACCATTTTTCTGTGGTGTCTTCAACGTCTTCTCAGTTAGAATCAGCCTGGAATGTGTGACTGACTAAACCTTTGTCGCAATATTCACCTCCATTATCTGATCTGAGACACTTTAACTTCTTTCCCGTCTCAATCTCAACCAAAGCTTTCCATTTCTTGAAAGTATCAAATACATCAGATTTATTCTGAATACAATAAATCCATGTTTTTCTAGCTGCATCATCAATAAAAGTAACATAATAACGAGAGCCACCGAGAGATGATACCTGAGCAGGTCCCCATACATCTGTATGCACAAGCTCCAATTTTTCGCTCTTCTTTTCTTTCCCAACTCTGAGAAATCTGACTCTCTTCTGTTTTCCATAAATGCAATTCTCACAGAAATCAAAATCAACATTCTTCAAACCTGGCAACAAATTTCTTGAGTGAAGAATCTTCATTCCCTTCTCACTCATGTGTCCGAGCCTATGATGCCATAATGCCGCATCTGCTCCTTTGGAAGTTAAAGCATTAACAAAGTTAGAAATACCATTGCATAAATACAATGTACCAACCTTTTCGCCTTTTGCTATTACCAAGGCTCCTTTGGTGACCTTCCAAGTTTTATATGTGAAAGTTGTCACACAACCTTCACCGCCTAACTGCCCTGTTGAAATCAAATTTTTCTTCAGATCTGGAACATGCCTTACCTCCTTTAGTAGCCATTGGTTTCCATTCTGTTGTTTTACAAGAACTTTACCCATTCCAACAATTTTACGGGGTTTATCATCACCCAAACGAACTTGTCCAAAATCTCCTTGAACATAGTCATGAAAATATTTCTTATCAGGTGTGGCATGGAATGAAGCCCCTGAATCTACAACCCAAGAATCAGTAACATTTTCGAAAGAAAGAATCAAAGCATCTTGTAACACATCACCTGTCACATTTGCTTCATGATTGTTTTCTTGCTGTGTGTCTCCTTATTTTCCCTTATGAGATCTATAGTCTTTCTTTAGGTGTCCTTTCTTTTCGCATTTCCAACACACTATCCCCGATCTGGACTTGGATCTGCCTTTCCTTGATTTACTTTGATATCCTGAGCTCTTTGCTCTTTCCATTCTTCTTCTAGACTCGCACTAAAAGCATTACCCGATGTTCCACCGGAGCTTTTCCACAGCAGCGTTCAAGGATAAGATCGTAATAGTGGTCACTCCTTTTAAAGTACTAGATAGATCCAGAGACAGAGTTACTAATGGCCATTACTAAACCATTCCAACTCTCTGGCAATGAGCACAAGAATAACAGAGCTCTAACTTCATCATCAAAATTTACCCCTACAGAACTTAACTGACTGGTAACTGTATTAAATTCATTTAAATGGTCTGCAACAGATCCACCTTCCGACATCTTCATATTAAATAGTCGTTTCATAAGAAATACCTTGTTTGATGCCGAGGGTTTTTCATATAGTTTCACCAACGTCTGCATCAAACCCTCTGTTGTTGTTTCCTTCGAAATATTGAAGGCAACTGACGCCGCAAGGCACAACCATATTGTTCCGAGTGCCTTTCTATCGAGAATGTTCCATTCCTCATCTGTCATGGTCGTCGGCATCTTTGTTTTTCCGCTCAATGGTAGGTATAGATCTTTTTGATACATATAATCTTCCATCTGCATCTTCCACAGCGGGAAGTTTTGGCCGTTAAATTTCTCGACCCTAAACTTACCATCTTCCGCCATTGCTCCCACTCGAACCAAGAACCCTTCTTTCCTCCGAGTCTATTAGCCAAATATACCTTCGGCTCTGATACCAGTTGTTAGAAAATTATATATTACAGAGCAATGAAATACATAAAATATGCGAAAAATACAAGCACACTAAACACATAAAACCAGAGAGACACAGATATACGTTGTTCACCCAGTTTGGGCTACGTCCACCCCGAACAGCTAGTCCTTCCTTTCTATTATCCAGCAAAATGAAGAGACACAACCTACAATAGATCCGCTTTAATATCCTTTGTTCTCTCACAGTCTCCCACTCTGTTTCTCGCTCCGAGAATGCACATAAAATACACAGCCGCAATACAATACCCTCATCAAACGGGGGGTTATCTTCTAGGGAAAGAAACCCTAATCTAAACATAACTTCTACCGTTAGATCATTTGCCTATGAACGGCCTAGATTGACTAGAAATTACTATACTTTTACAAGGCAATTTTACATCTGTTTTTAGCTTCGGGGGCGCTGCCCCCAAAAGCCCCCCCCCTGGACCCCCCACAGCATCGATTAATTAGGGGCGGGCCTTTTAAGGTACAGGGGGTCCAATGCTGTGATACAAAATAAACAAGATAATCAGGCTCCACACCCAACAAATATCAAGCTGGTCGTCCCGATTTTGGATCCAAGGGAAAATCTCTGTGTTTATCTATTTATTTTCTGCTATGAGATTCGTGTGTAGATCATTTTTGTTCAAGGTTAAAACCTACATTTGGTATCAGAGAAATTTTGATTTCAAGGGGACACCTTTGCTGCTGAGGGGTTTTTTTCTCGGGCCTAAGGTAGACCCTGTTCAGTGGGAGATCTATGGGTTCGATTCTTGCGGTGAAAGAAGATGGCGAGCGGCGAAAAGATAGAGATCGATAAATTTAATGGTAAAAGTTTTGAGTTATGGAAGCTCAAGATGGAGGATCTGCTGGTGGATAAAGATCAGTGGATCATGGTAGATCTAGGTACTAAACCAATGGCAATGTCAGATGAAGACTGGAAGAAATTAGATCAGAAGGCTAAGAGCACAATACAATTGTGTGTCTCAGATTCAATATTGTTGAATGTATTTGGGGAAGCTATGACGAAGAATTTGTGGGAAAAACTTTTGACATTGTACCAATCTAAGTCTTTTGTGAATAAGTTGTTCCTGCAGAAAAATATGTATAACCTGAGGATGAAGGATGGAGACTTGGTGATAGAGCATTTGAACGCCTTCAATACTATGGTAAGTTAGCTTTCATCTCTTGATATTAAAATCTCAGATGAAGATAAGTGCATCAGTTTGTTGTGTTCTCTGCCAGACTTGTGGGATAGTCTGGTTATTGCAATAGGTAGAAACACAACTACCTTGAATTTTGATGACATTGTCTCAGCCTTGTCATCGGAGGAAATGAGATGGAGAAATATGGAGGGCCATAATGGAGATGCCTTATCTGTACGAGGAATGTACCAAAATAGAAACAAGAATAAGGTTTTGAGTGGGAGATCCAAATCTAGAGGGAGATCTAAATCTCCTGGAAAGTTTGTAAAGGTCTGTTGGAAATGCGGAAAGGAATGGCACTACAGAAGGGATTGTAGATCTAAAGCTCCTAAGAATGGAAATGGATCTGATGATGCTCCTTCTGTAGTGGAAGAAACCACCTCGAATGAAGGTGGGGATGTGTATTTGGCTTCTTCTTCAAATAGACATGTAGATCATGAGTCATGGTTAATTGACTCAGGTGCATCGTTTCACTTCACTCCCCATAGGGAGTGGTTCTACGAGTATGAGAAATATGATGGTGGTGATGTCTTCCTAGGGGATGATAAGAAGGCCAGAATCATCATATGTGGAAAGGTCCAGCTGAAGCTGCAAGGTGGAAGGATTAGAACACTTCCTGGTGTTCTGCATATTCCTTCATTGGCTAGAATTCTGATTTCTGTGAGCAAGATGGATGATGCAGGTGTAAAAACAATGTTCGAGAAAGATGCCTATAAGATGGTTCGGGGAGCACTGGTATTAATGCGGGGAGTTCAGACTGGAACTCTGTACAAGCTACAAGGTAGCACTCTTATTGATGGGTGTAACAGTTCTACGGTTCCTGAAAGTGGAGCGGAAATCCTACCTGTCTCTAGAGAAAATATCATGCTATGGCATCAAAGGCTTGGACATATTGGAGAGAAGGGCCTTCAGATACTGCATAGAAATGGTATGGTAGAAGGTATGTCTAATTTCTCTCTGGATTTTGATTTCTGTGAAAATTGTGTATATGGGAAGCAGAATCAGGTGAGTTTTCCTTCTGGTGCTAAGAGGGCGAACAAGATATTAGAACTTGTGCACATTCATGTGTTTGGACTTGTGTCGGTTCCATCACTAGGAAATTTTGTGTATTATGTTTCATTCATAGATGACTTCTAAAGGAATACATGGATATATTTCTTGAGGAAGAAATCTGAAGTCTTTGACAGATTTAAAGAATTTAAGGCTCTGGTGGAAAACCAGATAGAGAAGAAGATAAATGCATTGAGGACAGATAATAGTGGAGAGTTCTGCAAGAAGGAATTTGAAGAGTTCTGTAAGAAGTGTGGTATAGCACGACATAAAAATACTCTATACACACCTCAACAAAATATAGTTGCAGAAAGAATGAACAGGACACTAATGGAAAAGGCAAGAAGCATGCTCAGTGGTACCAAGTTAGGACAAGAATTCTGGGTAGACGCAGTGGAGACTGCATGCTATTTGGTTAACAGATCACCTTCATCAGTGTTGGAGGAGAAGACTCCACATGAGGTATGGACTGGTAAGAAACCCTCTCTTTCGCATCTAAGGGTATTTGGATGTGATGCATATGTACATGTTCCAAAGCAGAAAAGGACCAAGTTGGATAATAAATCTGAAAGGTGCATCTTTATTGGGTATAAGGATGGTTTAAAAGGTTACAAGCTTTGGAACCCAGAAACAAGGAAGGTTGTGTACAACCGATATGTGGTGTTTAGAGAGGTGAATGATGTTGTTAAACATGAATTCATACCAAAGGAAACTGAGAAGATAGAGTTTGAGATAAAGGAGTATGAATTAGACCCTACAACAGAAGAAGATTCAGAAGAGGAAGAGCCACAAACTCCAGCTATGAGAAGATCATTTCGGGAAAGAAGGAAATCAGAAAGGTATAGTCCATCTAATATCTGTTGAGGTTCTGCCTTAACTATAGCTGATGATGATCCCAGAACTATGAGGGAGGCAGTATATTCAGAGGATGGAAAACTCTGGAAAGAGGCCATTGTTGATGAAATGGCATCCTTGCAAAAAAATGAGGCATGGGATCTGGTGGATTTGTTGGCTGGAAGGAAGCCCACCGAGAGAAAATGGATGTTTAAGAAGAAGATGAATGTAGAAGGCAAGGTGGAGAGATAAAAATCTTGGTTTCTAGCAAAAGCTTATTCCCAGGTCCCAAGAATTGATTTTGGTGATATTTTTTCTCCTGTTGCCAAAGTTACTTCTACTAGATTATTTTATCTGTTGATGTTGCATTTGATTTTGAGATAGAACAGATGCATGTGAAGAAAACATTTCTTCATGGGGATCTAGAAGAGGAGATCTACATGAAGCAAGATGAAGGCTTTATGGTGAATGGTAACAAATAACTGATATGCAGGTTGAAGAAGTCTTTGTATGGGTTAAAACAGTCACCAAGGATGTGGTATCAAAAATTTGATACCTATATACAGGGACTTGGCTTCACCAGAAGCAAGGAGGATCACTATGATTATTTAAATTAATTGGTGACCATGTTATCTAATTGGTCTTTTATGTGGATGATATGTTGTTGATTGGGAATGACAAAGAAATTATCCAAGATTTGAAGACCCAACTATTCTCCAAATTTGACATGAAGGATCTTGGTGCTGCAAACTATATTTGGGGCATGGAAGTTAAGAGAGATCGGGCAAAGAGGAAGCTCTAGTTAAACCAGAGGAATTATTTTGAGACTATATTGCAGAGGTTAAATATGCAGGATAGTAAACGGGTGAATGTTCCTATTCCTATAGGTGTAAATATTTCTGCTGAACAGTGTCCCAAGACACAAGAAGAAGAGGAGGATATGTCCCATGTTCCATATGCAAGTGCAGTGGGTAGCCTAATGTATGCAATGTTCTATACAAGACCAAACATTGCACATGCAGTGGGAGTATTGAGTAGGTTTATGTCAAACCCAGGGAAGGAGCATTGGAAAGCAGTGAAGCGGGTTTTAAGATATTTATGTGGCACTAGTGATTATGGCTTGTGCTACCAGGGAAGACCAGGATTGGAAAGAATGTTGTACATTTGTGGTTTTGTTGATGTAGACTGGGCTACAGATCTGGACCAAAGAATATCTACAAGTGGGTATGTGTTTAGCCTATTTGGAGGCGCAGTCAGTTGGATCAGTAAAAGGCAGTCTGTAGTGGCTCTTTCATCTACAGAGGCAGAATACATGGCAGCCACTCATGCAAGCAAGGAAGCAGTTTGGTTGTAGAGATTGTGTTCAAGTATGCCATTGGTACAGCAAGCTATAAGGATAGAATGCGATAGCCAAAGTGCAATTTTCTTGGCTAGGAACCCTGCTTATCATTCAAAGACAAAGCACATTAATGTTCAATATCACTTTGTTAGAGATATGGTTGAGTCTAAAGGGGTGTTGCTGGTAAAGGTGGACACTTTGAAGAATGTTGCAGATGCATTGACAAAGTCTGTGATCACTCAGAAGTTCTCTTGGTGTAGAGAAACAATGGGTGTTGAAGAATTGGGCCAATGACTAAGCTCTATTGTGGCCCCCTGCAAAAATAAAACAACATGTGGGAGAATGTTGGGTATGTGTTATATTCTTTCCACAACTAATCATGCACGTGGGGGTAAGAGGGGGGGCAATAACCCCCCCTTTGCACTGGGTGCAACAGGGGGGTCACAGGGTGGGCAGTAGCCCCCCCTGTCGGGGTTTGGGGCAGAGCCGTGGCAAAAATTTTTTGGTCCTTAATTTCCAGTCAGCGATCTGCGCCCATGGTTTTGTGCATGGTTTTTCACATGGTTTTGGGGTATGATGGTTTTCAGCCGCTAGTATTTTTTGTAGATTCGATCAAGGGAACTATGGTTATGTTCTAATCCAGGGTTAATGGATTGGGGTTTATGTATGCTTCGGCATGTATATATATGTGTTGTAACACTAAAAGGAATATGATGAAATATCAAGTTGGTCATCCTGATTTGGGATCCAAGAGAAAATATCTTTGTTTATCTATTTTATGTTTTATGCTCTCACTATTCTTTATTTTCTGCTATAAGATTCGTGTGTAGATAATTTCTGTTTAAAGGGTTAAAACCTACAAATGTGTTATCATTTCCTCTGTAAAATTGACCAAGTGACAATAGTTTTACCAAAGAAAATCCATCTATACCACGC
>JAXQQM020078447.1:0-15664 GCA_034641835.2 Pinus albicaulis
CGGTGGTAAAGGTAGTTTTAAAGCTAATCAATGCGAACGACGAGGGTAATGCTAGGCAAAAGGGTTTACCAAGAAACTGTGAACTGCAGAATACCTCCTGGCGAACCAAGAAGTACGGGCAGGTAATCTCCCCGAATGTTGTGTTCGGTGTATCACAATTTTAGGGCGGCCGACTTAGTTCACTATGGATGGATAGCACCTAAAATTTTTCCTCCCAAATATACCCGAAGGCACATGGAGGCCCAAGTCTGTATTAGCGTTGTCTGATGTGAAACCGCACAGTGAGAGCACCCCTTTATACTTATCGTACTGTAACACCGCCCGATATACCCGAGAGTACGTGGACGAGCTACGATATACTTACGTACGTGGAGTGAGGTATCACACTCGGAATGTATCGCAAACAAGTTAACAACAACTGTTATGTTTTACGACACCGGAACACGTCTCTAGCCTAGACCTTCTAAATGTTAACGTTAATGTTCCAAAGCGTTGTTAAGTAAATTGAGATTTATTTTATGTTGATCTTGCTTAACAATTTTCCTTTCAATTTCACCACGATGATGCATATGAAATTCCTAAAATGCAGCTAACAATGATAAACAAACTTTCACTTTCATCTTTTTCAATGAAGAACCTAGCTACTAAGGTAAGAGAACGCTAGTTTTTTGGAAGAGAGCAAATAATTTCTGAGCAAACAAATCAATGAAGAAAACAAAATCAATGAATCACAAACTAAATGTAGATTTCCTAATGTTCCTTTTGCAAAAAAAACACAATCCTAAATGCAAATGCAAGTTTTTCTTTTCAGTTTCCTTAATGAAATTAATGTAGAAAAGAAACTAGGTGCACTAGATCAATAATCGAAATTATTTTTACTTTCGAGAAATGAAGAATACAAACAACAATTTCTCTTTTGAAGGAAAAACGAGGATTTCAACAACAATTTCTCCTATCAAGGAAATGAAGATTTTACGACAATTTCCTATTTCTAAAGCAAATGATTATTAATGTGACCATAAAAATTACTTTGAAATCAACTTGTCAATGATAATGAAAAACTTTTTAAAACAACATTAAACGAATTTTCAGTCAAAGGAGAAGAAGTATATAGAGTTACTGGTCAATTGAGCATCAAAATTTTTAGAACACAGCAGCAAACAAAACTGAAGCAAAGTACAAAGTCAGATTCAATGGAATTTGGTCCCTTTCAAGAGCCAACGCAGTCTCCAAGGGGGGACAGTGCTTTGCAATGCAGGCTTGGAAGGAGACAGTGCTCTGCAAAGCACTGTGCCCTGACTAAGGGTGCGTTGGGCGCAGTAAACAAAGAAAAAGCTACTATTTGGCTCACTAACTTTGCAAATTAATCTCTGAAAAAGTCTAATCTTTATGTGAAACAGCTACTGGGTGGATTTAAAAATAAAATCAGAGATTAAAACACCTAGAAACAAGAGAAATTCTCCCCAACAAAGTCGCCAGTTTGTTGGGCCAGAATTTTAATCTACAGATAAATTATGCTTCCCTAGACAGGTGCTAGTATAGAACAACAGGTGAAATACTATACTACCTTTTCTCCTAACTCAGAACAGATACACAAAGAGGATTGGATGCTTACTTGTTTCAGTCGCTTCCAAATGGTTCCTTTTTGTCGCTTCTGCTACAGCTTCAAATTCAAGCGGTTTTGTTGGCTGAATGCTTCCTGCAATAAGGAACACTGAAACAACATAAGATGCAATAATATAGATATCTATTCAAGCTAGTTATCTAAATTAGTTAAGCATAAACTACATTCATCAACCAAGATATTACAATATGGAAAATCAAAGTTAACATAGATGCATGTAGGGAAAAACAAGAATTACTCTTTATTAATGATAGAAGGAGAGGTTACAACCTAGTGACTGATTTGAAGTGGCCTTCCAGTAGATATCCCAAGTCTCATCACAGCATAAATCTCTCTAGCAGAAGCTCCACAAATCAAACTCTAAATTGAAAATTCTCCAGCATTTCTCTATTCAAATTCTTCTTCTTCAAACACTTAGATCTGTGTTCAATTTATAGATGAACCGTAGGTTGTTTTGCAATAAATATCATTCCAAAAATATGAAAGACATGTTTCCATTCATGTATATGCCAAATGGACACTTGGATCCGAAGCTTGACACATGTGAACCCTTTTAGAAGACATTAGCCAAGTGGAGATTCCAGAAAAATGAGAATTTTACTCGCAATGTGACCAACGCACCTTTGAATGTCAGGAAGTGCTCTGCAGAGCAGCCTTGAATGGGTCCACCTGCATGTGCAATGCACTTAGGCCCCTTAGAGCCTACGTTGGTGAGCTCTCATATGTTAAATAATAAGCTTCAAACCATGGAAACCCTTGCTTGATGAGAGTCTTGTTTGATTTATGTTCTTTCCTATCTTAGGGCATATAGCAACTGAGATGATAGGGAATGATAGACCCTTGATCATCGGTCCTAGAGATGATGCCCAGTTAACCAAGTCATTGGTATTGGTGCCCAAATTGATTTATAACAATTGCCCCCTAAAGCATGAGATCGAAATAATAAGAACATTTGATTGAGATGCTTTACACTGTGATGAGCCTGGAAACAAAGCGGAGTGGTCACCTGCATCAATCTTACAATACATTACATCATGATATATCCTCTATTGATCATAATTGTTGAGGGTAGGCATTCCCATAGTCAGCGCATAAAAAAATCTAATAACATGTACATAATTTAGAAAGTCGTCTACATTGGAATGTTGCCCAGATGCAGACACGCCTACAGATATAGGCCCATGTTTGGATGACAATCTGTATGTAAGGTCACCATACAGATGATGTGTACAAAAATCCTGAAATCATAGCCCGGATGGAAGAAACTATATCCGGGGTCTTCTTATCTCGTTCACTCGATCATTCAAGTACATGTCTAGCCATGCGAATATATGATTTGTCATCGAACATGGAAAGACATTTTTTGATTACCAGCCAATGATGTGAGTTGTTAAAAAACGCGAGAGAACAACCATTAATGAAAATGGCCCTCAAGGTACTGCAGTACATTTCGTAAGGCGTGAATAGATGATTTGATGTCGAACGCCAAACAAAATATTTCAGTCAAAGGTCCGGAAGCGAGGATCTTGTTGATGTTGTAACAAGCCTCATGGTACTGGAATCTGATGTTTCTAAGTGAACTTCCTGGATAGTGATTTGTTGTCGACAGGAATTCACCTTATTGCAAAACAGGAGTTACTGATTTCGGAGACAAGGGTATGACTTGATATAGCAATTTCCAGGGATGACGATCATGAAAATGAAGGTTTATGAGTATTGCAGATGGATGAATTCTTAATCACTGGATGACTTCTCTTGAACATATCGGCGACACTATGATGAGTTGGCAGCATTGACCCAAAACCTAAGTGAAGGTATGATGAACCATAGGTGTGAATGACCCGTCAAGATGATTACCCAACCCAAACAGTCACGAACATGGAGTGAAAGAAGTGTCATGTTCAAGAGCGACTTGCTACCAAAAAGAAACTTTACTTGCTTTTCCTAAATTTTCCCCGGTCATTTGTCGACCAGTACCTCTTTATTTTTTAACAAGCTTGAGGAGGATAACATTTTCTTGATCTATAATTCAACCCTTTGTGTGAATAAAGTATCTCTATTTAATAATTTAGCGAGTCTAGCGATGAATGAAACTCGATTCTTACCATGATCGACAAGCCCGTCGCTATTTTATGTTTTAACGAGCTTAACGACAGTGATAGCCCCGTCCTTTTTCATATTTAGAGAGTCTGAAAAAGAGGATGAAAGAGAACTCCATAAGTACTTTTTCGTAAATTTGTCACTCAGATCCGAAAAAGTGTAAAATAATATCTGAGAGAACCTCTTTGGTCATGTTTAACCAAGGTATTCCTTTTTCGGAAATAATCCATCTCAGTTCGGAAAAGGGTTAAACTTATACTGAGTAGATATCAATTCATTTACTTTAACGAGCTCGAAATGACAAGTGCTCGACAATATTTTCACATTATCAGAGTCTGAAAAGAGCTAAAAGAAGACTCCAGGGGTTCCTTTTTCGCTGTTATTGAAGCTCTAAAAAGAGATAAACGTGCGCTTCAAATCATTTTTCGTTTTTAACAAAGCTAGAAAAATAAGGAGAAAAAGTATGTTTTGTGGTCATGTCATTCTTTAAATAAATCTGCACGACTATTCTGTTCATCAGTTGTATTTCCTGTTCAGAACAACATCAAATGGATTAAAAATACATGTTTCATGATAAAAATACAGTTAAACTATATTCATAGCAATAAATTTAACTTGCAAACAATTAAATGACTATATAAAGTAGTTTCACTATTCATTTTTACCATTCCATAGTTACCATTTACGTTTTGGAGCTCTGAACCTGTTTTTTCCACAAACTTCAATGGTCGATTGCGGGCAATTAGTAATAATGTTTTGAATGCCCCCTGCAAGAGCACATGTCGAATGTCCCCTGCAAGAGTAGGTGCCCCCCAAGCTTCATTTCATTCATCTAAGTAGATTACTGGTTACTAATAGCTAGATGGAATGAAGGTTCATTTACGAGATCAGATGGAAGACTCGTCGTAATTAGGAGAGGATTTATTTCATTTTTTAACGAGCTTGACACAAGAAAAGAACTATGCTCATGACTTGTTTCATTTTTTAACGAGGTTGACACAGTAAAAGAACTATCCTCAATAGGCACTTGTTTCATTTTTAAACGAGGTTGACACAAGAAAAAAGAAGTCTCCTCAAGGTACTTGTTTCATTTTTTAAACGAGGTTGACACAAGAAAAAAGAACTATCCTCATGGGAACCTATTTCATTTATCGAGGTTGACACAGGAAAAGAACTATCCTCAACACCTGTTTCATTTTTTAACGAGGTTGACACGGGAAAATAAACATCCTCATGACTCTGTTTCATTTTTTAATGAGTTTGACACAGAAAAAGAACCATCCTCATTGTGAAGTTGGACTAGTGAGTGTGTGCTGGAAAAGACGTAGTTTAACGGAGTCATAATTTAAGGAGTTTGATGAATACCAAAAATGATAAGTTATAACATGCATTGACGGGTCTTCTCCAAGGTTTTCATTGAATTTAGGAATGTCTGAGGGTAACATATGTGGTATCACTAGCCACCAAGGAGAGGAACCAGATAGGATTCCAGATGATGACATTGGCAAAGACCATGAACATGAAGATGCACCAGAGAAAGTGCCAGATAATGATTTGTAACCTGTTGGGACCAAAGGGCCACTGTGCAAATATGACTCTGGTGAGGTTGTGAACATCGACGGAGTAGCGAGGGTAGGAGCTAACGTAATTGGAACAACAGACCCAACCGAAGACGTTGCTTCAGGCATGGTTGTATGACCAAATGTATACTCTCTGAAATCAAGAGGAGATTGAATGTAAATGGGATCAACAAAAGCAGATGGAAACGATGTTGGAAAATAATGGTACAGGTAAAGGTCTCCCTCAAAATGGGTTTGACTTTAAGGTGTATCAGGTTGTGGGATTTCTTCAATTGCGATTAAACTAGGAGGAAGAATTTCACCGTCAGGCCCAAAATATATTTTAGATGGTTTACTGTGTGATATAGGAGTTTTAGTGGCTACAGATATTTGTGGAGTGACCAAGGTAGGAACAACTTCCGGCTGTTCAGGATTCAGATTTGCTGGCAAAGAAGAGACAGGATCTAGATCAATTTGTGATTGAACAACATCGGGTGCAGGAGGTATGGTCTCAGCGATTGAATGGATTGTGACCACGGGTAGCTGTGAAGACTCCGTTTAGACAACAGTAAATGAATCGGGATGTGTGGAAACAATTTGAGCTAACTTTGTTTTGAATGATGATGTTTCGCCAGAGGTACGAATTATACTTGATTCGGTAGATCGTGATAGCCTTCGCCTACCAGATGTAACTTCCAGTGGTAAAGGTGGTTTTAAAGCTAATATATGCAAACGACGGGGGGTAGGATTATGTTCTTCCAAGATTACTGATTTATTTTATCCAAAAAAAAACAAAAAGAGGGTAATGCTAGGAAAAAGGGTTTACCAAGAAACTGTGAACTGTAGAATACCTCCCGGAAAACCAAGAAGTACCTAAGTGTAATCTCCCGAATGTTGTGTTCGGTGTATCACAATTATAGGGTGGCCGACTCAGCTTCGTTCACTATGGATGATAGCACCTAAAATTTGTCCTCCCAAATATACCTAAAGGTACGTGGAGGCCCAAGTCCGTATTAGCGCTCGGATGATATTCACAATGATCGAAATCAAATATCCGTATTCTAATATCCATATTAGCCAAAGCTCGCCGCTTGTCAGTCAATTAATTGGAACGGATAATACGCTTCCCTATACAGTGCTAGTCTAGGACCAACAGTGAAATACTATACTTTCTCACCATTTCTCCTAACTCGTAACGTACACAGAGAGGATTGGATGCTTACTGGTTTAAGTCACTTCCAAATGGCTCCTTTCTTTCGCTTCCACTACAGCTTCAAATTCAAGCAGTTACAAATAGCTGAATGCTTCCTGCAAGAAAGAACACTGAAACAGCAGAAGATGCAATAATATAGATATCTATTCAAGCTAGTTAGCTAAATCAGTTAAGCATAAACTACATTCATCAACCAAGATCTTACAATATGGAAAATCAAAGTTAACATAGATGCATGTAGGGAAAAACAAGAAGTACTCTTTATTGATGATAGAAGGAGAGGTTACAACCTAGTGACAGATTTGAAGTGACCTTCTAGCAGAGTTCCCAAGTCTCATCACAACATAAATCTCTCTAGCAGCAGCTCCACAAATCAAACTCTCAATTGAAAATTCTCCAACATTTCTCTACTCAAATTCTTCCTTCTCAGACACTTAGATTTGTGTTCAATTTATAGATGAACTTTAGGTTGTTTTGCAATCAATAAATTTCCAAAAATAGGAAAGAAATGTTTCCATCCATGTAGATGTCAAATGGACACTTGGATCCAAATATTGACACATGTGAACTCTTCTAGAAGGCACTGGCCAAGTGGAAATTCTGGAACAATGAGAATTTCGCTCCCAATGTGACCAACACACCTCAACGTCGTAGTGCTCAAGTAGAGAAGTGCTAAGCACGCAACAAAGAAAAAGCTATTGTTTGACTCACTGTCTTTGCAAATTAAGCTCTGAAAAAGTCTAATATTTATGTGAAACAGCTACTGGGTGGATTTAGAAAGAAAATCATAGACTCTAACACCTAGGACTAAGAGAAATTATTCCCAGTGGAGTCGCCAGTTTGTTGGGCAAGAATTGTAATCTATGGATAAATTACGCTTCCCTAGACAGGTGCTAGTCTAGAACAACAGGTGAAAGACTATACTACCATTCTAACTTAGAAAAGATACACAGAGGATTGGATGCTTACTTGCTTGTCAAAGCTTCCAAATGGATCCGTTTCGCCGTTTCCCAAACCAAATTCAAGCGGTTAAGTTGGTTGAATGCTTCCCGCAAGAAAGAACACCGAAACAGCCAGAAGATGCAATAACATGATATCTATTCAAGCTAGTTAGCTAAATCGCTTAAGCATAAACTACATTCATCAATGATATGGATAACACACAAGAATTATTTGCATCGGGTTCCTATCATTCCCCCCACCCCCCAAAACCATAATTTTTATAAGCTCTCTATTATACCCTCTACCCCTACCCCACCCCCAACGTACTCCCTACCCACATAAGGATGAGGGTGGAGGGAATGATATGAAAAACATAAATAAATAAATATATATATATATATATATATATATATATATATATATATATATATATGTGTTTTCCCTATTATCCCTCCACATATACACCCTCATGTTTTTTATGTGTATTTTATCATTCTCCCCCACTCTCACCCTCATTTTATGTTTTCCATATCATTCCCCTCACCCTATCCTCAATGATATGGTGGAAATTATACGAAGAAAAAAAAAAAAAAAACATTTTTTTGATTTCCTATCATTTCCCATTTATGTGACTCTTTAGATTCTAAAAATAATAATATTATTATGGAGTTAGTTAATTATTTTATTTTTTTAATTTACTTTCCCATTTATGTGACTCTTTAGATTCTAAAAAAATAATATTATTATGGAGTTAGTTAATTATTTTATTTTTTAAATTTACTTTCATAATATATTAATTGAATAATCTTATTATGGAATTATTTTACTATTTTATTTTGAAGTTAATTTTGATAATATATTAATTGGTTTTTGCTCATATATAGTTCCAAAAGGAAAAGAAGTTGGACTATCCCTATAAATTTTTGTAAAATCCATCTTTATCACCTACTGAATCATAGTGGGTCCTATAATTCAATGGTGGGAGTTGGGGAGGGAATGTTAGGATATATATATATTTATATTTCGCCCTCCACCCACTTTCACTCTCATTTCATATGAGGGTTGAGATAGGGGAAATGACAGGGAAAACATAAAAAACACTTTTATGTTTTCTCTATGAGGGTGAGAGTGGTAGGGAATGATAGGGTGCACATTAAAAAAACATTTATTTTTTTCCCTTATCATGAGAGTGGGAGTGGGAAACAATAATAGGGAAAAAATAAACATAAAAAATGATTTTATGTTTTCCCTATCATTTTCTATTTATGATAGTGAGGAATTAGGGGAAAACGATAGGGAAAAAATACAAATCATTTCCTATTTATGAGGATGGAGATGGGGGAAAATGATAGGAAAACATAAAAACATTTATGAGAGTGAAGATGAGGGTGAGGGTGGTGAGAAATGATAAGGAAAACATAAGAGGGTGAAGATGGGAGTAAGAGTGAGGGAAAACAATAGAGAAAACATAAAACACCACAATGAAAATGATAGGGAAAAGGAAAAATATAAAATTGAATGTTTTCCCTGTTAGAATTAATTTTGTATTACCTTCAAATTACAAATTACATCCCTAATATATCATGATAGAAAATAAACCCGCAAAATTGGAAATCTAACCTCAATCCATCACAAGAGGGGTTGGATATCTTGGCCACCACCAAAATAGATAGAGTAACAACAATGAAAACTAAAACTAAGAAAAACAATAAGCTACCATAAACCATCTACTAGAATAAGAACATAAGACAAGAGATGAACTTAAGAGCTAGACGAAGTCATGAGAGGCAGGTCCCGAGCAGTTGTTCCTATAGGGCCATAGGGCTTTGGATCAAATTCGAGATAACTCTCCAAATGCACTATACAGGCATTCAATCTCACCATGAAATATCATTTATAATGTTGAATCCTCCAAATACCATTCAAGAATGAGATGATATCGTTCTATCCTTTCTCTTTTCCTTCAGGATATGACTAAGCAAAGTCTTCAGTTGTCGGTGAAGGGTGACAGAGTGCATGTATTGATTCCTTCGTCCCCTGGTGTGACTAGGGTCAAGTAACCAATTGGAAACCTCTGCCATGAGCTCTGTGTCATAATAAGTTTAGCAGGCATGAGCCACATGAGTCAATTGGTGAATTTCCTCTCAGGTACTGGGAGATGCCACTATATGGTATCGAGTTGTTGCATCTTGACCCTGAGACTGCACACGCAATTGATTGTGTTGGTCAAGACTACCCCTCTCCGCCAACCCTCACCTGAATCTCATTCTTTATTTGAGCATGGATAAGGAAGGTAAAAGAACTTAGGAACAAGCCTTGCTCTCATTGTCAATAAGTTCCTACAAAACTCGATAGTCTTTTTCCCTGACACTTGAAGGGGACCACAAAAATATAAAGAGCTAATGCCTATTCCTCCTAAAAAACTCAACAAGTACACTAGACACCACAAATGACAACCTTGATGAAGGTCTAGATATCCAGTTGACACCCACACAACGACAATACACAGCAAGGCGAAAGCGATGGGGTAATGATATACAAGGACAAAGATAAGAATAAACACTAGGATGGTATTCCAACGTTGGGATGAGTTGCAGAATAGAAACAACAAACCCCAACAGAGGATAGACTATAGGAAAACCAGATGGAGCTCCAAGCAAAAACAACACTTCAACAACATAAAAACACATAAAAACAAGAACCCAAATTACAACAATTACATGATTCCAAAAGCGTCAACACACTAGGTTTAATAGAGTCCAAACCTGGGTATGTTGAGTAGGTGTAACAACGAAAACCCCTGCAGCTGACTGAGGACCCTGTGCATTCACCCTTCACAGGACTATCACCACACCATGGACCAGAATTCTACACTTGATTGTTGAACCCAACTCTCGTACAATTTAAAGCCTTATCCTCTTGCAGCGAAATTCTCCAGGGGTCATCCAAAAGCCCTGTCAAAATCGCTTTGCAAACCAACAAGACCTTGGCGGAAAAGAAACAAATGTCATCCCATATGGCCAACTTTCCCTGCTTAGTTGTCAGAGTTTCCAAGCAAGCCAAGGGAAAGTTTACTTCCACTTGCAGTGGGTAGCTTGTCCTCGATGCTTTAAATGGAAAACCACACGTTGAACCATTACACCCGAGAATCAGTAAACAAACCAATTTGGTAGCTTATGCGAGTTGAAATGTTGCATGAATTCGACCTAGGAAGGGCGAGACACACCACTCCAATTAATCACATCTAGAGTAAACGAAGTGGCAGGTGCCCCTCCCAATTCCTTGTACCACATAGTATTGGTGTAGTCTAACTTACACACGAAATAACCTTTTTCCCAGAATTCACCAAAATCCGACAATACAATTTCAATATTTTTTGTTGTTTAAAATACATTTTTGAATGCATAAATGAATTCAGCACCGTGAAAAACCCTTGAGGCACTCGAATTATGCAAATTAAACAATTTAAACTCGAGTTGTTAAAAATCTTTGTCAATTTTTGATTAAAATTAATCAAAAAAAAACTATAGTAAAAAAAGTCATTTCGTCTATAAATTAAACTACTTCTAGATGATATTTCACCACATAAAACTTTTTATTAAATCATGTTATTATTGAATTATTTAACAGTTTATTTTTTTATTTAATTTTTTAATAATATATTATTTTGTTTTTCATAATATATAATTCCAAAAATTAAAACAAATAAATTACCCTGCGAAGTCCATCTTTATCGCCCATTGAATTATGGTGGACCCTACACAGTTTCCAGCCATTACTTTTTAGTAGACGGTATCCGCGTGTCTTCTCCCAAAAGAGAGGGGTTCACCATGGAAAGCGATCGTTGCCTGCGGTGCAATTTGTCGGTGTCAGAGTGCTGGCATTAGTCCACCTATCTAGTCCAAGACACTCGTCCACGTCACTGTACGTGCACGACGACCTTTGGAAAGGGGTAGAGAAGTCTACTTTATTCTGCCACGTCACCATCCGTTTCGGGATTTCTATTCCCGTGTCCTACGTCATACGGACATTGTTCCACGTGAACAGGTTTCCGGGAGGGAATCCGTCCTCCGTTACGGGAGTTAGTTGGCAGCCGCTCATTAGACGCTGACTTCCAAGTGGCCCCCACATGATCCGGAGAATGATTTAGTAAGGGGACTCGGGAGTGATTGATTGAGAGACTGCTTTTTTGTTTTTAAATAATTTTTTTAATATGAGTTTTTATAATTTTATTATTGTATATTTGTAATATCAGTTGATTTGAAATATTTGAAATATTTTGATTTAACATCTAACTAGCTAAAATTATTTGGGGATTGTATTTGGTTTATGCTACCTTAGCTTTTAATATGGATGGATTTTTTTTCATGGTGTTTTGAATTGGTGACCTTCACATCATGGAGTGACTTAACAATACATCCCATCACTATCTATTCTAAGCTCCATGGGCATATCCATGTTCTCTATTAAAATTGTTAAGATGTTCTTAAAATTTAAAATTTAAACACTCTCTTGAAAATGAGACACGAATAATGATAGGTGGATGTTAAGATTTTATTTTGGCTAAATCAAATTAAATGTTTAGTGAACTAAGAATGTTTGGTGATAACACATTTACATAGCTTGTTATGGAAGGTGTCATTGATATGTTCCTTCAATCCAATGTAGGATTTGTAACAAGAACAAGGAACTTGATAGACATCTGGAGAGAACAATTGGCCTAAACTTATCTTTGATACTTTTAAATAATTGTTTGAGGATTCTCTAAAGCTTGAAGAGAGGTCTTTTTTTTTTTGGGCTAGGATTTTATATAAATAGTTAATGATACCCTAAAGTTACAATAAAGAATTTAGTAATGTGAGAAGTGGGTCTAATGTTCTTGGATTTAGGTCGCATGATGACCTAGAAAATTTTGTTGCTTTGGGCACTTAGAGAGTAGCCATTTTATTGGAGAGCTTAAGTGAGGTGGTCTTATTATTTGTTTAGGAATATGGGGTTAGAGATTTGAACAACTCTAAAAATGAGAGCCTTGCGGACAACACAATTTTGAGTAGGATGATAATAGGATTAAGCATAGATGGTAATAGGAGAAAACATGGAAGAATTATTTGTCCATATAAACCCTTTTATGAAAAATGTTATGATAAAGGGATCCAGTGTGCTAATGTGTAACTAAAATATAAGTATAGAAGAATTGTCTTGCTAAAAATTTTGTGTAAATTGAATGTGAGAATAAAATGTTAAGATGGACATGAAACAAGTTTAAGGGAAAATCAACATAGGTGAGATAATTGAGGTGTTATCCACAAACTAAAATCAACATTTAGGTTTGACTAGATCGTTGAAGAGGATGCATGATATGGAGAATTTGTATATCAATAAGAAAAGAAAATGATCAAAGAGAATGTTATATATATATATATATATATATATACATACACATACACATACACATACACATATATTATATTAAATGGTTATGAGTAAGACAAATAATTTTTTAAGAAAATATGAAAAAAATTACAACAAATAAATTAGTAATGTAATGAGGGGACTTAACCATGAACGAAGTTTTCTTTTTTACCGAAATGATTTCTACATACTTTATGTTTTACACTTAAATTTTCTTAACAAAATTCAAGTTATACATCTAAATACATCTATCTATTATACATAATTTCTCAACCAAATCAATTTTATGTGTCATTACATTCATATAAAACATTTCTCCATCTTTAATGTTCAAATTCAACTTATCCCAAAATGAAAGAGTATTAAAGGTCTGAGCGACCAAAACCCTAGCCAAGCACCGCCAAAAATGGAGGTTTGAATGTGCGACGACGGCATGATCTTAGCTGCAATGACTGCCATGGTTTTCTATGGGACTAGCACAAGGGGTTAAGACTCCATGAAAAACACGCAACCTGTTTTTTCGGGCAAATAATATATGCGCAAACAAACTCTAGACCCTGCAGTGTCGACTAGTGGTTACCGACGGCAGTCCATGAGTTATTTCCTCGCAACCCTTCATCGTCGGCCACAGGCAGTTACTGGCAGGAAATAGGCAGGAGACCATGATTACCTCGGAACTCTGTTTATGGAGGAAGAACTAATCAACTACTCCTCAGACGCATTGGACCCATCACAGATCTGGGTTGATTACACACCTCAGTAGCCAGACAGGCAGCCACCAGATGCCATGTTTCAATCGAATGTGCAGGTGGCACAATACATTACCAACATGGAAGTTGGGGAAACCTCTCATAGTCAACTAGGGTGTTCAACTAGGGTTTATAGCACCAAACCCTGTTGTGATGGAGGGTATTGAATACATTTAGGATGCACTTGAGCGGCCCACTTTCACCTTTCCATTGCCATCGAGCTAATTTTATGGGATCATCGCAACATACTTACAGGAGTAGGGTAATACTACTATGAAGACAGGGATATCGATTGTTCGCGGTGGATACCCTCAAATTTGAGCAAGCCCGGGCATACAACACCTTGAAATTAACATAGCGCGAACACTTGTGACTACCACCCTCAAGTAATACCTTGTAAAAATTAATTTGAATAAATCACTTATTCAATGGAGATTAACCCGATTACACTTCAATTTCGAATTGCATGCATAACACATAATCTCATCTACAATTAATTGTCACATGCGGAAATAATAGAAGCGATCTCACATCAAATCAATCACACATTAACTCAGTATGTATGGGGAAAGCCTATAGCTAAAAACCCCGCAGCTATTGTGTATATTATAATGGAGAAATCATGTAACCAAACAAGTACAATACTCCTCACAAGTACTCAGTACTTTCTCATAAAGTCACACACAATCTAACTCAATTTTGAACAAGTCACTGGTTCAAAACTCACTGCTGATTGCCTTGCCTCTATTGCGCAATCATGGCCTGGTTATGTAGAGATCCAAGGTTCGAATCTCCTTGGCTTGACTACGCAATTGTCATGGACAATTCCTCCAAGTGTAATGCAAATCCCATGCACAACTGATCCTTCAACTGATAGCTTTACTCACCCTTTCATCTACCTCTTTCACTGGTCTCCACTGAACTGATCATGCACTGTAGTGAACTGATGTGTTCTTGAGTTGAATAATGAGTTACTAATTAATGAATTAAATAATATTTAATTCACTCAACTCATAACTAATTGATTAGCTAGTTAAACTAATCTCAACTAGTTCAACTAAAATAAACAGAACACAACTCCACTATCTGTCTCATTAACTCCTCCAAAACTTCTGCCACTGAAGTCCAACTGAAGTCAACCATGCAAGATGCCATCAAAACCTAGGAACCACGTGATTCCTCTGTCAGTTGCATGAGCCACCTCCATGACTCGAACTGAAGTGCTCCAAGAGAGTAAACTGCTGTTTATAGTCAAAATATTATTAAGGGTAAATAATATTTGACTTCCATATTTTTAGGAGAGGCAGTCTAAAAATAGCCTGGGACCTAAAAATATGAGTCTCATATATTTTTACCAACATGTCGTATGCTTCAAGAATCTCCAACTGGAATCTCTGAATCATGCTTCGTATGTCTAAAAATAGACATAGTCTAAAAATAGACTTTGCGCCAGAATTTGCCTGCGGGCCCACTTAGTGAAGGCGACTTCATTTCACTAAGCTCCATCATCTTGCTGCATTCTCAACACTCCCTCTCAGCAAGATATGGATTATCTGCAACCCCTATCCTGCCTCTGTGGAATTCGAACTTGCTCCTGGTGAGCGCCTTCGTCAGGATGTCGGCATCTTGATCCTCCGTGGGAACATATGAAAGCATCATGATTCTCCGCTGAACACAATCTCTGATATGATGGTACCTGATGTCGATGTGTTTGGATCTATCATGAAATACTGGATTAGCTGAGAGTTTAATGCAACTCTGGTTATCACAATAAATCACAGTAGGCTCCAAGTGTGACCCGAACAACCCGACCAGGATCTTCCTCATCAATCACTCACCTGATAGCTTTCTTGCCATGTACTCGACTTACTCTATTTGACCCAGGTGCCACGGATCTCTGCTTCCTGCTGTACCAGGAAACTGCTGTCGACCCAATGCTGAAAACTCCTCCAGTTGTGCTCTTCCGGTCCGTTGGACTCCCTGCCCAATCTGCATCAGTGAAGCCAGAAAGCTTCGCTCCATCCTCCTGTCTGTACCATAGACCATATCCCGATGTGCCTCTGAT
>JAXQQM020083793.1:0-207856 GCA_034641835.2 Pinus albicaulis
GCGCATGATAGATCCAGAGTAAGATGGATCTAGGTTGGTTCCAGTTGGAGGCATCAACGTCACATTTTTCAGATTATTAAAAATTTTGTATATTTTTGAGATGTACATCATACTTTGAAATTCTGAAGATTAGAAATACAAATTCTAACAAATGTTATTAATATAAATATGTTTGGTGATCATAAAAATGAAATAATTAATATATTAAATAACAAATACACCTATCATATCATTCAAATGTGATATGAATAATATATTGAAAAATACATGAAAAATACATAATTTATTTAGTATTTAACCTTAACCTGACTTCTTCTTCTTTTCTCTTAGAAACACCGGCACAATGTTAATCCAATCACTTTAAAATTAATGTACCGTCAATGTACATCCAATTACATCAAATCAGAAATCAACGTTTACACTGAAATCAATGCATATAATGCAAACAATGAAATAGGATTAGAAAACAACATCTACAGTGAAATGGATGCATCTAATGGAGGTAATCAAATAGGATTAGAAATCAACATCTACACTGAAATTAATGTATCTAGTGCAAGTAAGCAAATAATATTAGAAACCAACATCACTGAAACCAATGCATATAGTGCAAGCAATCAAATAGGATTAGAAATCACCATCTATACTGAAATCAATGCATTTAGTGCAAGCAATCAAATACGATTAGAAATCATGTACATTGAAATCAATGCATCTAGTGGAAGTAGTCAAATATAATTAGAAATCAACATCTACACTTAAATTAATGCATCTAGTGCAAAGAATCAAATAGGATAAAAAATCATCGTCTACACTGAAATAAATGCATTTATTGCAAGAAAACATATAGGATTAGCAATCATCTACATTGAAATCAATGCATATAGTGCAAGAAATTAAATATAATTATAAATAAACATATACGCTAAAATCGATGCATCTAGTGAAAGCAATCAAAATGGATTAGAAATCTCCATCTACACTGAAATCAATTCATCTAGTACATGAAATCTTCTTCCCTCTCTCCCCACTCGAAGTACATCTTTGTTTCCTTCCCTCTATCCACTCTCTCACATCCTCCCTTTCCTTCCTATCTCTCCATTTCTCTCCTACATCTCTATCGGTCTCTCTCTTCACCCTCCAACTCTGTTACTATATCCCTACCTCTCTCCTTCTCTCATCCCTTCTCTTCATATCTCATTCTTTGTCTCTTTATCTCATCCGAAAACATACACACTCTCTCTCCATCTCTCCCTTGTCACTTAATCTCTCTCTCCACTTATCAATATATCCCTCCCTCTCTCCTTCTCCCCCCATTCCCTCCATCTCTCCTTTTTCTCTTTATCTCACCCCAAAACATACACACACTCTCTCTATTTCTCCCTTTTCACTCCCTCTCTCTCCACTTCTCGCTCTCTATGTATTTATTCTTCCCTCCAACTCCATCTCTCTATCCCTCCCTCTCTCCTCCTATCTCCCTCCCTCTCTTCTCCTCTCTCTCTTCCTTCCTCTCTCTCCCTTCCTCTCCTACCTCCCTCTCTCTTCCCCCATCTCTCTCTTTTCCCTCTAATCCTCTCTCTTCCCCCATAACTCTCTCTCTCTCTCTCTCTGCCCTCCAATCCTCTCACTATCTCCATCCCTCTCTTCTCCTCTCCCTCCCCCTCCATATTTATGTCTCCCTCTTCCTCGCGTACCCTTTTCTACCTCTCTCACTCCTCTCCCTCTCTCTCTTCATTCCTCCTCTCCCCTCTCCTTGATTTTATCCCCATCTCTCCCTTCTCACTCCCTCTATCTCTCCACCTTTATCACTCTATGTCTTTGTTCTTCCCTTCCATATATATCTAGAGTTAATATATATCATGATACATTAATGTATATAATAATATAGAAAATTTAATATTGTATTAATCCAAAGTTATTAAATATAATAATATTAATATGAATATTAGATTTAATAATATTATTATTATTATTAATATTTTGATATTAATATTAGGGATAATAATGGTTTTTTTGGCATGATATTAATAATGATTTGGCCCATATTATTTGACCTATAGGATTCACCTAAATAAAACCTATTTTTTGACTGTTGCTAAATATAAATAGATTTATAGAGTGAATATAAAAAAATAGGTTTTATTTATTTACCATACCTCTTTTATTTACAATGGTATTTGGCCCATAGACTTGGTATATAATTAGATGTTGATTTATAATGATATTTGATATGTTTTTATATATTTATCATGCCTCTTTATACCTCTTTTATATTGATTTATTTATTTACCATAGCTCTTTTATAAATATGGTATTTAGCCCATGGTATTAATAATAATTTGGCCCATGGTATTTGGCATATAGGCTTCACGTAAATAAAACTTCTTTTTTGACTTATTGTAAATATAAAGAGGTTTATGAAGTAAATATAAAAAGAGGCTTTATTTATTTAGTGGAAGTAGTCAAATATAATTAGAAATCAACATATTGACTAACTCCAGCTTTGAGATTAATACAATACTGACACTCTCTATCCTCCATGGTAGCTGAGGATGCGTTGGTTTTTCTTATCAACTGGATCGAGAGATTCCCTCAATACAAGAATAGAGAATTTTATATATGTGGGGAGAGTTATGTAGGTCAGTCTATATATAGAATTGGAAACAGCTGAACTTAATTACATTGTAGAGTAATTTTAAATATTCCATAACTTGATGGATAGAGCCAAATCAAATGTTTGACTTGACTTCTGTTTATTTTTTCACACAATAAAAACCTATTATAACTCAATTTTCACAGTATTATGTTAGAAAACTCGACACTAAATCGCAATTCTATAAATAGAGACTTTGGAATTTGTTTATGAACGCAGGGCATTATGTTCCTCAGCTTGCGAAGAAAGTGTATGAATACAACTAAGGGAATTCTAATCCCTTCATAAATCTCAAGGGTTTTATGGTATATATATGTATTTTAAACTTTGTAGTGCTTGTTATATTTCTACAGCCTTGGTGGGATAAAACTTTCTTAATGTGTTGTTCTCTCCAAACTCTAGAGCCTAGGTGGGATGAGATTTTCTTAATGTAATTCTCTTTCTATACAATACTGTTGTATCAATCCTGAAATTTATTGTTCAAAGATATATGTTGTTCAGTTCGTCTAATTCTCAGTATGGTAAGCAACAGATATTGTTTGAATACTTGGATTAATTCAAAGTTTATTAGAATTTACTTTCTTGTACTACGCAGTAGGTGGGAAATGGGTTCATTCACTTTCCCTAGGGCTGGATAGGCACTGTTCAATACTGGTGGTCTCATGCTTTGATATCGGATGCCACTTATAATAACATTATGAACATCTGCAATTTTAAGCAACAGAATATTTCATCAGCCTGTAATAATTACCTTTATAACTATACCCAGAAAATTGAATTCGGTAACATAGATCCCTTAAATATTTATGCCCCACCATGCACGCAATCAGTAGGGAATGAGAGGATAGCCAGATTGACAAAATCGGTACGAATCATCTAATCCTGAAACTATCAACTAATTTTCAGTAATGAGGTCTCAACTAATATAATATATTAAAACCCTGGTGATTTCAAAGATTATGTGAACCATGGAGATTCAAGTAATTTCACGCAGATTCTCTTGATCTTTGTGATATTATTCATTGTGAGCATTTGGCATCTACCATGAATGATTTAGGTATTAGAGAGTGGCAAATGCTTTTTCTTGCTAGTAATGGTTTTGTTCTCCGTGTTTGTTTTCATGGCGGAGACCCATAGCAGAAGAGATATATCACAACCATTGTCTCTCTTGTAGAAATGGTTTATGACGGATACTGGGCTGTAGATGCGCTGGATCTATCAAGCTGAGTTGTTTTAATTTTTTTTTTGGTTTATTTATATGATTGTTAAAATTTATTTGTTAAGCCGACACTTAATTTTTATTTTTTATTTTTTATTTTAATTTAAAACTTAAGCCGACATTTTGTATGAGGACGTGACCCACCTGACATGAGATTAAATTAGGTACATCGTCACGCCTCTCGGCGCAATTATCTTTATTACAATGTATTTGATATATTTTTATTTATTTACCACACTTCTTTATACCTCTTTTATATTTATTTATTTTCCATACATATTTTATAAATATGGTATTTGGCCCATGTTATTTAGCCCATGGTATTAAAATGATATTTTCCCCATAGGCCTCACCTAAATAAAACCTCTTATTTGAGTTTCCTTAAATATAAAAAGATTTATGGAGTAAATATAAAAAAAGGTTTTATTTATTTACCATACCTTTAGTGTATTTATATTTTTATTTAATTTCCATACTTTTTCAGTAAGTATCAAAATAGGTTTTATTTATTTACCATACCTCGGTTTATTTGTATTTTTATTTATTTACCTCTTTATATTTTAAATTTATAGTGTGTTTATACATAATAATAATTAGATTGATTTTTAAATCGTGTGACATTAGATTAAAAATGTTAAATATTTACGTGTTTAATTTTTTACTTGATATCTACCCCATATTGGTCTAGAAACGCATAAGCATGCTTGTTTAGTGAAATGCTTAATGCAAACCCTTACACATTTTATGAATGTACTTCAAATTTTAAAATCCTTATTTTTTATTATTTAAAAATTTGATAAATAGTGTTTTTTCATTTTCCCTCCTAAAAATATATCTGAGCTATCAAAGCACTAAAACCTCTTGATGCTCTTACTAAGCTTCTTCATTGATTTGTGGACGTTGAATTTATTTCTGAATTCTAGATCCAATGGATGTTGGCAACTCTGAAGTCCATTAATTTTTTTTCACATTAAGATAGTTTTTCTCCCTCATGAGCTCAACATAATCAACATTTTCTTACGTTTCTCCATATGCAGGTAATTCAAACCCCCAATATTTTACGTAGAACCGAAGATGATAATTAGTTTCTTTGTCAGGATTTCAAAAAGAGAATGCTCAGGACGATGCCATGAGGTTTTTTTGTTGTAGATTTTGAAATGACAAATATTAAATCATTGATTTTAAGTAGAAATCTTGAAAGAAACAAGACATCAAGTCTGCTATAATGGCGATGATCCAGATTTATGCAGGAATGCAATAGAATACACATATAACCATAAATAGAAATATGCATCAGAAATAACACTTCATTTCATTAATATCAAAGAACTAAAATTTGATTACAGACAAAATGGAAATAAACTAGCTAGGGTGCTGGTAGCTTATCTCTGAGAGGAGATGTGGTGGCTACATGCCTCTAAACTGTGTTTCAATGAGGCTCGAGGGCCTATTTATTGTAGAGAAGCAATGGAAAACCCTAAACATACAAAAGACTAACCCTAGGAGATGAAGCACCCAAAATATGGGCCCCGTTTGGGTAAATTGGTGTTTCAACTTCCCGGGGTCATAACTTTGGCATATTATCTCTATTTGACGCACATGATACATCATTAAAAATATATATATGAGGAATACAATTTCTAATTGTGAATATTGATTTTGGAATGGAATCTTATTCATCGGATAAGCGATGACCAAAAAACATCATTTAGGGCCTCAAAACAGATCTGGAAGTTCAAGACCCGAAAAACTGCTAAAAATAGTAAGTTGTGCTGAAACTAAAAAACTGAAAGAGACAATGGTGGGGCCCCAAGTGGAATAGGTGGGTGGCCACCAATATCCACCTCGATCATTCCACCCCCCTTAGGAAGCAATGGTCCCCATTGCATTGAGTTCCTCCATGAGATGAGAAAACTTCTGCTGAACTTGATCCCTAGTGAACGACTTGCCTTGGTGCAGGAGTTGGCCAACTTTGATAACCCGATACATTTGGATCTTCTATTGGTGAGTGTTCTTGATTTGCATTTCCATGATACAATCTGTGGTGGCATGTTCCATGCAGTCTAGGTTTAACTCTATTGGTGTGATTTATTCTGCAATGTCAAAGGTGTCGAGTAGAGGTGGGAAGTAGGGACGAAGGCGGTCCACATTGAATACTAGGTGCAGACCAAGGAATGGTGGAATAATGAGCTTGAAGGAATTGTTCCCTAAAACCCTGGTGATGGTGTACGACCCATATCGAAGCGAGCGAAGCTTGCGGTGGGGTCCAGTGAAGCGCCCTTTCTATAAATGTAGCCACACTTTGTCACCCACCTGGAAGTTGTGTGGCACCCGATGTTGATCATGTTGTTGCTTTTACTTAGAATTGGCTTTGTCCAATATGTCATGAACCTGTTGGCGGATTTTCTGAATGCACTCGATGAAGATGTTCGCTTTGTCAGATTCAGACTGGACATGAGCTGAATTGGACTGAGTAGTCGCAAATGGCATGGCTACATCAATGGGACATTGCGGTTGGAATCCCAAGCCCACCTGAAAGGGGTTGTGTCGGTTGAGCTGTGGAGAGCTCGGTTATAACTGTGTTGTACATAGGGGAGGCTCTCATCCCATGTGCGTGGATTCTTTGAATTGTACATGTGCAAAATGTGTACAATCATCCTGTTAACGACCTCTGCCTGGTCATCAGTTTCGAGATGGAAAGTTGTGGACTTGATGAGCTTGGTGTCCAGAATTGACCAGAGGCTGGACAAAAATGTGATGAGGAACCTGCTATCCTGATCTGATATGATAGACTGTGGGATCCCAAAGTGCACCCATACTCATTCAAAGAAGAGTATAGCAATGGCTTCTACTGTGATATTATTCTTGCGGGTCACCATAATGGCCATCTTTGAGAACCTATCGACGAACATGAAAAAACAGTCGTTTCCATGCTTAGTACAAGGAAGGCCTGACATGTAATCCATAGAGATAGATTCCAAAGGTCAAATAGGGGTAGGTAGTGGAGTATAGAGGCCTTGTTTCTTGATGGTAAGTTTGGAAATGGTGCAAGTAGTGCAGGATCTACTGTACTTCCCGAAATCCTGTCGAAGGTTCAGCCAATAGAAATACTTCTGCAGTACTGCCACTATTTTCTCGACCTCGAAATGCCCAACGACTCAACTATAGTGTGCTTCCCATATCATGTTGGAATTATGGCTTGAAGGAACACAAAGGTGTCGTAGGTGACATAATAGTGCATCTTGGAGGTGAAAATTGGGAACTTTCATACCCCCCAAGAGTGCCTTGTATGTGTGGCTGAATTCTAGATCGCTCTTGTAGAGAAGTGGCCAATGAGAAGTATCATGCCCACAAGAGTTGAAAATGGTGGTTAGTGCCACGATCGGTGGGAGGCTGAGGCAATCTGCAACATTATTGGTGCTACCCTTCTCGTACTTGATGTTCAAATGAAACTGTTGCAGATATGTGGACCACTTCTGATGGCGATCGTTCTGCAACTTCCCTTGTGTCTGTATGAACTACAGGGGTCAGGGGTATATGTGGATGATTGTTTCCTTCCCCAAAATTTAATGCTTCCATTTTCGACAAGCCTACACAATGGAATACATTTCCTTGACATAAGTGGGATACTTGCAAACTGCGTTGGAAAATGTCTCACTGTGATATGCCACTAGATGCTCTTGTTGAGTAAGAACTACCCCAATATCATAGTCAAAGGCATCTGTCTCGATCTCAAATGGTTGTTGCAAGTCTGGTAATGTGAGAACTGGGGCAGAACAAAGGTGATGTTTCAATTCTATGAATGATTTTTGTTGAGAATCCGACCAAAATAATTTTTCTTTCGCTCTTCCCTTGGTGACTTGACTCAAGGGCCAAGTGATATGAGAGTATCCCAACATGAACCTCTAGTAGAAATTAGCAAGACCCAAAAAGCTGCGAAGCTCTGTTAGAGTGGTTTGGGATGGCCAATCCCGAATGACTTCGATCTTGGTTGGATCCACATGCACCCCCCTTTCATCAATAATGTATCCCAGATATTGAACCTGGGTCATGCCAAAAGTGAAATTATCCAACCTGGCACACAAATTGTGTTGCTGCAGTGTTTGGAGGACTTTTCAGATGTGGTGGAGGTGCTCTTCCCGAGTATGGTTTAATATTAGAATGTCATGCAAGTACACCACTATAAATGAGTTGGTGAATGGCTGAAATATGTCTTCCATCAACCTCATGAAGGTTGTGGGAGAATTCGTCAACCCAAAATCCATGACCAACCATTCGAAAATGCCCTCCTTGTCTTTGAAAGAAGTCTTCCACACATCGAAGGGTTCATTGGTACCTGGTGATACCCAAACTTCAAGTCGATCTTGCTGAAATATTTAGCCCCTTTGAGTTGGTCCAGTAGGTCATCAATCCATGGGATCAGGTACCTATTCCAGACAGTGATCTTGTTCAACACCCGATATTCAATATAGAGTCTCCAAGTCCCATCCTTCTTTTGTACCAACACGATCAGGCACCCACAAGGCGATGAACTTGGCCGGATGTGACCTTTCTACATCAACTCCTGAATCTACCTCTTGATTTCATCGTTCTCTAGAATAGAGCGCCGATAGATCGGTCCATTGGGTAGCGGCGCACCTAGGGTAAGATTAATGGGGTGCTTGACCTGACAATGTAGAGGGACCCCTATGGGTGAGGTGAAGATGTCCACGTACTCCTCCACAACTTTGTCCATTTTTTTTTCCATGTAGAGGAGCCCTGTCTGGAGGTCGTGGCCACAGTCTTCTTCTTTCCCTCGGGGTGGATCATCAAAAAAAAATTTTCCTGGTTTGGGAAATGATCTTACTGCATTGTTTTGTAGTAAACAAAGAGATAGAGGTAGACGGTGGTACCTCTAGTATCCTGTACGACTTATTTCCCAAAGTAACAATAACAATGCGAGGTTGAGACTCATACACAACATGTCACTTCAACAATTATGGTTGGCCTAATAATACATCAGAAACATCAATAGGAGAAATGTTACATAATACCTCATCTGTGAAGGGCTTGATGCTATAAGGAAGGAAACACTACTAGCTGATGCAGAGATCCCATCCTTGGTGAAGCCACCTGATGGTGTATGGATGGGGGTGTGTTGTGGTCGGTAAGCCCAACCGCTTCATGACGTCTACTGAAATGAGGTTCTTGTGGCTCCAATTGTCGAAAATGAACTGTAGCGGGGAACCCTTTACCCACATCTAGGGGTGGAAGATACGCTCCTCCTCCTCTAGATCTTCCGGTTCCTCCTTCTGGATCTTCCTAGTGGAAACAGTGGCATTGGGCTCTGAATTAATAATATATTTCCATTTTTCATTCCCCTTGTCAAGTTTTGATTTAGAGTCGGAGCATGCATCTGATTCATAAGCCCTCATCTCAGCCACCAACGACTTCTTGACTCGACACTCACTTGTATTGTGAGTGGAGCTCTTATGGAGCTCACACCACTTTCCTGTGTCCTTCTTTGGCTTCACAATGTTTTTCTTTGCTTGTGGCTTTGGAAATTTGTCTTGGGCTACCATGCCTTGGCTTTTCCTTTTTTCTGTGGTTTGGGTGCACCTTTCCCTTGCTTCTGATTCACACATCCAAAGTGTCACTTCTTCTATTTGAATTTCTGCTCAATCTTGGCAGCATACCAGTATCCCGTACCAAGTGAGGAGATGTCAAGGAACTCAATTTCCTCCTGAATGTATCTGTGCAGAAAAATGAAATAATTTAGCACCAAATGTTTCTCCAAATCTTTGATACCCAACTTTGTACACAGTGTATGGAACAGATTCATCATCTCATGCACATCTTGATCCCTTTGTTGCCGCAACGTGGTCCATTATATGAACTTGTCCTCATAGCTCCCCACAGGATAGTATTGTTCCTTGATGGCATCTCAGAAATAATTCCAAGTGGGTACGGCTGAAAAAAGAGAGGGTTCTATCTCGTCCTTTTTCTCACAGTAGGATTCCCACTAGTCCTTGACATGGGGGGTAGCTTTGAGGAGTGCAAAAATAATCTTCTCTCGGTTGGAAAAGTCATGAACCGAGAAATATCCTTCTAATAGATTCAACCATATATCTATTGGATCTACATCTATTTTAACCTCAAATGTGGGAATGTCAAATTTTACTTGTACCTTAAAGGGATTCGCGCCTCCAGAGTAGCTATTGGATGCTGATGCTCTGCCAGTGGGAAATCATTGAAGGATCTGGGAAAATTTATCCGTCATCGTGTTCCTTTGTTTTTCGAGGGCCTCCTTGAGCAATATTTTGATAGGATCTCTTGCTCCCTCATCTTTCTTTTTGTCCCCCATGGGCGGTCATCGGGGTTTGCGAGGCTAATCTTGCAAAGGTTCAACCAAATCGAGCCCTAACTCCTTATACCCCGACCTCGTTTGGGACATGCAAAGAAGGATTGAGAAAAAGCAGACCGATCTGATAACACTAATTCGGATTTATGCAGGAACATAATAGAATACAGATATAACCATAAATATAAATATGTAGTGGAAATAACACTTCATTTCATTAATATCAAATAACTGAAATTTTCTTACAGACAGAATGGAAATAAACTAGCTAGGGCACTGGTAGCTTATCTCTGAGAAGAGATGTGGCGCCTACAGGCCTCTAAACTGTGTTCCAATGAGGCTCAAGGGCCTATTATAGAGAAGTAATGGAAAACCATAAACATCCAAAAACCTAACCCTAGGAGATGAAGTGCCAAAACTATGGGCCCCGTTTGGGTAAATTGCTGTTTCAAATTCCCAGGGTCGTAACTTTGGCATACTATCTCTGTTTGATGCACATGACACATCGTTAGAAATATATATCCAAGGAATACAAATTATAACCATGAATATCATTTCCAAAATGGAATAAAATTTTCCAAATAAGTGATGCCCAAAAAACGTCGTTGTTGAAGTAGGGTGGTCCCCAGAAAGTCTGGAGACCCAGGGGACTTCAAAAGAGATAAAGGTGGGGCCCCAAGTGGAATAGGCGAGTGGCCACCAATATCCACCTCGATCATTCCTCCCCCCTTAGGAAGCAATGGTCCCAATTGTGTTGAGCTCCTCCATGAGATGAGGAAACATCTGTTGAACTTGGTCCCTAGTGAACCACTTGCCTTGGTGCAGGACTTGGCCAGCTTTGACAACCCGATACAGTTGGATCTTATGTTGGCGAGTGTTCTTGATTTGCATGTACATGATATAATCTATGGTGGCTTGTTCCATGCAGTTTGGGTTTAACTCTGTTGGTGTGAGTTGTTCTGCAATGTCATAGGTGTCTAGTAGAGGTGGGAAGTAGGGATGAAGGAGGGCCACATTGAATACTAGGTGCAGACCAAGGAATGGTGGAATAATTATCTCAAAGGAATTTTTCCCTACAAACCTCATGATGGTGTACGATCCATATCAGAGTAGGCGAAGCTTGCGGTGGGGTCTAGTGAGGTGCTCCTTCTGCAAATGTAGCCACACTTTGTTGCCCACCTAGAAGTTGTGTGGCACCCGATGTTGATCATGTCATTTCTTGTAATTAGCATTGGCTCTATCCAATATGTCATGAACCTATTGGAGGATGTGCTGAATGCGCTCGATGAAGTTGTTCACTTTGTCTTGCTGATGAGTAGGCAATTGGCTGATGGCGCAATGGCATGGCTACGTCAATGGGACATAGTGGATGGAATCCCAAGCCCACCTGAAAGGGGCTATGGCCGATTGAACTGTGGAGAGCCCGATTATAACTATGTTGTACATAGGGGAGGCTCTCATTCCATGTGCATGGATGCTTTGAATTGTACATGCGCAGAATGTGTACAATCATTCTGTTGACGACCTCTGTCTGGCCATCTGTTTGGGGATGGAAAGCTGTGGACTTGGTGAGCTTGGTATCCAACATTGACCAGAGGCTGGACCAAAATGTGCTGAGGAACCTGCTATCCCGATCTGATATGATAGACTTTGGGATCCCAAAGTGCACCCACACTCGTTCAAAGAAGAGTTTAGCAGTGGCTTCTGCTGTGATATTCTTCTTGCAGGCCGCCATAATGGCCATCTTCGAGAATCTGTCAACGACCACAAAAACACAGTTATTTCCCTGCTTAGTAGAAGGCAGGCCCAACATGTAATCCATGGAGATGGATTCCCAAGGCCGACTAGGGGTAGGTAGAGGAGTATATAGGCCTTGCTTCTTGATGGTCGGTTTGGCAATGGCACAAGCAGTGCAGGATCTGATGTGCTTCTCGACATCCTTTCGAAGGTTCGGCCAATAGAAATACTTCTGTAGTATTGCTACTGTTTTCTCAACCCTGAAATGCCCAGCGACTCGACTGTAGTGTGCTTCCCATATCATCTTGGCACGCTCGCTTGAAGGAACACAAAGGTGTCCCAGGTGACATAAAAGTGCATCTTGGAGGTGAAAGTTTGGAACTTGCGTGCCCCCCAAGAGTGCCTTGTAAGTGTGGCCGAATTCTGGGTCACTCTCATAGAGAAGCGGCCAATCAGAAGTCTCGTGCCCACAAGAGTTGAGCACGGTGGTGAGCGCCACGATCGGTGGTCGGATGAGGCAGTCTGCAACATTATTGGTGCTACCCTTCTTGTACTTGATGTTCAAATGAAACTGTTGCAAATATGTGGACCACTTCTGATGGCGATCATTCTGCAACTTCCCTTGTGTCTGTATGAACTGCAGGGGCCGGTGGTCTGTGTGGATGATTGTTTCCTTCCCAAAATGTAATGCTTCCATTTTCGACAGGCTTGCACAATGGAATACATTTCTTTGTCATAGGTGGGATACTTGCGAATTGTCTCCAACAATGTCTCACTGTGATATGCCACTAGATGTCCCTGTTGAGTAAGAATTGCCCCAATAGCATAGTCAGAGGCATCTGTCTCGATCTCAAATGGTTGTTGCAAATCTGGTAATGTGAGCAGAGCGAGCAGGAGGCCAATCTGTTTCATTCTATGAACATCTTGTTGAGATTCCAGCAAAATAATTTTCATTCAGTCTGCATTTGACTTGACTCAAGGGCCAAGTGATATGAGAGAATCCCAACACGAACCTCCGATAGAAATTAGCAAGACCCAGAAAGATGTGAAGCTCTGTTATAGTGGTTGGGGCTGGCCAATCCCGAATGACTTGGATCTTGGCTGGATCCACATGCACCCCCCTTTCATCAATAATGTATCCCAGATATTGAACCTGGGTCATGCCAAAAGTGCACTTCTCCAAATTGGCACACAACTTGTGTTGTTGCAGTGTTTGGAGGACTTGTCGGATGTGGTGAAGGTGCTCTTCCCAAGTCTGGCTGAAGATCAGAATATCATCCAAGTACACCACTACAAATGAGTTGGTGAATTGCCGCAAGATGTCATCCATCATCCTCATGAAGGTGGCGGGAGCATTCGTCAACCCGAAAGGCATGACCAGCCATTCGAAAAGGCCTTCCTTGGCTTTGAAATAAGTCTTACACATCATAGGGTTCGATTATTTTGTGATACCCTGCTTCAATTAAGTCTTGCTGAAATATTTTGCACCTTTGAGTTGGTCCAGAAGGTCATCAATCCGTGGGATTGGGTACCTATTCTGGACAGTGATCTTGTTCAACGCCCAATAGTCAATACAGAGTCTCCACGTCCCATCCTTCTTCTGTACCAACACGATCGGGCTCCCACAGGGCGATGAACTTGGTCTGATGTGACCTTTCTGCAACAGCTCCTGAATCTGCCTCTTGATTTCATGATTCTCACTGCAAATGGCCAGTGATCAGCCCATTGGGTAACGATTGCTGGTGGTGGATCAATGGGGTGCTTGACTTCTGGCGGTACTGAGAGGAACCCCTATATGATTTAGTGAAGATGTCTGTGCTCCTCCACAACCTTGTCCATTTGTTTTTTTCATACGGAGAACTTCTGTTTGGGTAGATGGCTTTAATATTCTTCTTTTAGAACCGATCAATAAAAATAAAAATTAAAAAAAAATTAAAAAAAAATATTATAAAAATAAATAAATAAAATCTAGTTTGGGAAATGAGCTTACTACATTGTTTCACGATATCAAAATGATGGTGATGATGCATTTTCTCACAGTATCTGTATAGATCTTCCCAAAATAACAATAAACATGAAATTTGAGACTCATACACAATGTGTCACTTCCATAAGTATGGTTGGCCTAATAATACATCAGAAACATCAATAGGAGAAATGTCACATAATACCTTGTCTTTGAAGGGCTTGATGCTATAGGGAAGGCGACACTGCTAGCTGACGCGGAGATCCCATCCTTGGCGAAGCCACCCGATGGTGTATGGATGTGGGTGTGTTGTGGTCGGCAAGCCCAACCGCTTCACGGCGTCTGCTGAAATGAGGTTCTTTTGGCTCCCATTTTCGATAATGAACTGTAGTGGGGAACCCTTTACCCACATCTAGGAGTGGAAGAGACACTCCTCCTCTGGATCTTCTGGTTCCTCCTTTTGGATCTTTGTAGTGGCAACAATGGCATTGGGATCCGCATCAATAATATATTTCCCTTTGTCATTCCCATTTTCCAGTTCTGATTCCGAGACGGAGCATGCATCTAATTCAGAAGCCCTCATCTCAGCCACCAGTGACTTCTTGGCCCAACACTCACTTGTGTTGTGAGTGGAGGTCTTATGGAACTCACACTACTTTCCCATGTCCTTCTTTGGCTTCGCAGTGTTGTTCTTTGCTTGCAGCTTTGGCAAGTTTTCTTGGGCTGCCATGCCTTGGATTTTTCCTTTGTTCTATGGTGTGGGGGGCACCTTTCCCTTTCTTTTGATTTGTAGATCGAAAGTATCGCTTCTTCTATTTGAATTTATGCTCAATTTTGGCAGCATACCGATATGTCGTACCAAGTGAGGAGATGTTGAGGAATTCCATTTCCTCCTAAATGTATCTTTGCAGACAACTGCGATACTTTAGCACCAAATATTTCTCTAAATCTTTGATACCTAAATTTTTGCGCAGAGTATGGAACAGATTCATCAGCTCATGCACATCTTGATCACTTTGTTGCCGCAGCGTGGTCCATTGTATGTACTTGTCCTCATAGCTCCCCATATGATAGTATTGTTCCTTGATGAAATCTGAGAAATAATTCCAAGTGGGTACGACTGAGAACATAGAGGGTTTTGTCTCGTCCTTTTTCTCACAGTAGGTTTGCCACCAGTCCTTGACATGGGGGGTAGCTTTGAGGAGTGCAAAAATAATCTTCTCCCGATCTGAAAAGTCATGAACCGAGAAATATCCTTCTAATAGATTCAACCATATATGTAGGACATCTACATCTATTTGACCCTTAATTATGGTAATTAAAAAGTTTACTTGTACCTTAAAGGGAGTTGTGCCTCCAGAGTGGCTATTGGATTCAAATGTGCCACTAGTGGGCAGTCGTTTAAGGATCTGGGAAAAGTTATCCATCATCGCATTCCTTTTTTTTTGAGGGCCTCCTCAAGCAATATTTTGATAGCATCTCCTTCTCCCTCATCTTTCTTTTCATCCCCCATGGGCGACTGTCAGGGTTTGTGAGGCTGATCTTGCAAGGGTTCAACCAGATTGAGCCCTAACTCCTTATACCTTGACCTCGTTGGGGACATGCAAAGAAGGATCGAGAAAAATCATATCACTCTGATACCACTAATCCATATTTATGAAGTAATGCAACATAATACACATATAACCATAAATAAAAATATGCAGCATAAATAACACTTCATTTCATTAATATTAAAGAACTAAAATTTGCTTACAAACATAATGGAAATAAACTAGCTAGGGCTCTGGTAACTTATCTCTAAGAAGAGATGTGGCGGCTACAGGCCTCTGAACTATGTTCCAGTGAGGCTCAAGGGCCTATTTATTATAGAGAAGCAATGGAAAGCCCTAAACATCCAAAAACCTAACCCTAGGAGATGAAACACCAAAACTATGGGCCACGTTTGGGTAAATTGGTGTTTCAACTTCCCGGGGTCGTAACTTTGTTATACTATCTCTGTTTAATGCACATGATACATCATTAGAAATATATATCTGAGGACTACAACTTCTAACCGCGAATGTCGCTTCCAAAACAAAATCATATTTTCCAGATAAGCGATGCCCAAAAAACGTCGTTTAGGGCCTCAAAACGGCTCCGGAAGTTTAGGACCCGAAAAAATGCTAAAAATAGTAAGTTGTGCCGAAAATGAAAAACTGAAAGAGACAATGGTGGGGCCCCAAGTGGAATAGCCGAGTGGCCAAAAAAATACACCTAGACTAGGCGAGGGGAGATTTTGATCCAGAGAACTTTTTGCAAGTTGATATCCCCACTGAGGTTCCGTGCACAAACCCTACATATTAGATTTTTTACTTGCAGATAATTTTATTACATAATTTCTGTAAAATAATTATTTTGTGGTCAGCAAAAGAACCCTAATTTATTTTTGCCTCAGTTTTTCCTGATTGAAATATTAATTGTGCTTGGTTTCCATGAATACAAATTTTATTTGGTTTTGTCCTTATGAACGTTAGTTGCAAGTTAAAGTGAAGCATCGAGTTTGATGCTCTATAAAAATATGTTTACCCAAATTCTTAAGCATCATAATTTTTTGAGGGAAAGGAAAATATTCACACACAGACAATATTTTTTCGACATTCTACAAAAGGAAATTTTCCTTACTGAAGATATCATCATTTGAACATTAAGTTTCTTAAATGAGTATGGTTTACTTGTCACCATAGATCCATAGACCATAATAATGTTTATAATGTTGTATCATAAATTATTAAGAAACAACTGCATGCAGAAAACATATTGTAAGCATTTGATCACATCTGGAGATAGCTCACTTTAGTTATGCATTAATGGCCCATGGTTTGTTGAGTATTTTTCCATGAGCATTAAATCCTCAATGTATTTTTTATTGTTTTTTTGCAGGTTCACTTCTTAGGAGCATAATACCATAGTTTAAAATTTGTCTTCTTTGTGTATTCTTCTAAAATAGACAGAGTATACTGAGATTCCAAGATTTAAAAATATTTCATTTCTTTCAATTGAATATACAGAGCTATTTGTGGCTTATAATATTTTTGTAGTATGTTTTTAAATAAATTTTATACTTTTCCTTTTGTGGAGACATGGAAGCCTATTATTTTAAGTAATGGAATTTATTTTCCTACAACATGACATGTATGCTTGATGATTTATCTTCAACTGAAAAAGTTAACAAGTATATTATTGTTCTTGAACCTTGAGACTGAAAACCATGCCACAATCATCCACTCTGATATGGAAGCCCAAATAAAATATTGTTATCCATGAAAAGATTTGTTTCTTTGCATTGGTAGGAAACTTGGGAGCATCTATAAATTTTCAATGATGGAAATATTCTATGAATGAATTTTTAAAAATTAGAAGAACATTTGCTGAAGTATAGATAAAATACTGCTAAATTTTTTTTTCACCCATATAATAGAGTCAGTAACATCTTTATTGTTTAAATTTATGTAATGTTCCCAACTCAGGAAAATGCTACAACAATGAGAATATCTCAAGATATTCTAAGGTTAGAGCTCCGGCAATCAGCAAACATAATAATGGTGCAGCAGCAACACTCAACTCATATAAATGTGAGAGAAATCCATAGCCTTCTTATTAAATAATAGGAGCAAAAATAGAATACAAGATCTTGAGGAAAATGATACTCAAGATGAGAAATGCTCAGCCTCAAAGAACAAGTACATAAATCATGATGAGAACACTGCTATACATATGAACTCAAGCTATGACAACGCAGTCTATGAAGGGAAACTGCTGCATAATGGTTCCAATTTACAAATATATCAATATGTGGCTCAAATACAGTAGGGGGAGCAAGATCTCAACCCCTGGAAACAATAATGCACAATCCTTAGAAGGATTGGCTACAAAACATACAAAATGGAAATTCCACAGAAATGCCAGAGTTGCTGGGTAGTTGCAGCAACTCAGAAATAGAACTAGATGGAGATGGCTCTAGATGATACCCAAACTGAATGTGCCTCCTCCAATGGATCTTTAGGATGAAAGGCTGATCCCTTCACTAAATATCTCACCCTCCAATAATCTAAAGAGCCCCACTACAAATGCTCCTCTCAAAATAACGCAGTCACTGGATGGAACTGCGTTGTAGGGCTATGGAATGAGTTGGACTTGATGCCAAAGTCTACAATAAGCTCCGATATGCCTCTAATATGATATCTCAAAGGAAAGAGGGAATCCTCCTCTGAAAATAGCTGATGAAGGTGGTATAGTGAACCCTCACTACAACACCCAGCAACACAACATTACTCTACTGCAGAAATAATGTTGTCTTGATGGAGGATGCTTGGCCTCAAGCCTGGATGTGAGGAAAATTAGAGTAATCCCTCAAGAGGCCTCTCAAGAAGGAGAAGGAATCCTAAACAGGAATTCCTCTGGCAATTCTTGCTAAGCAGCAAAGAATGCACAATTGAGATGAATAATACAAGAATGAGTAACAATGGGTGCCTTGCCCTCCTTTTAAACAAGTGAAATCCCCTCTCCATGGATCCCACTCCTCTTTAGGGTTTCCTCCACCAAATAACCCTTTCCTCATTCATACTGCACTGCTTCTCTAAGTGTGCTCCACCTCTTGGCCTAGAGCTGTTGACTTGGTCAAACTTGACCTTGTCCACTTGCAAACAACCCTGTTCACACATGAGGGTGTGAAAACCAGCTCCAATGATGATCCCCATTCATACCATGAGGGATTTTATTGTGAATTCCATTATACATGGGCCTCCTTACCCATTTATTCTCCTCCTAGGTGAAATCAACAAAAATTAATGTTCTAAATTATTGTCGGGAAATTTTGGAACATTACAGTCCTCCCCTCCCAAATGTTTCTTGTCCTCAAGAAAATGCGAGGACAGAACTGGAAATCCTCCTCTCAAGGCATGGATTCTATGAAGTGTTTTAGGAACATCTTCCTCATGTGGATCCTCCATCCCCCAAGCAATCATCCATGCAAAATGAGTCACCTTCCAACTAGGAAACTCTTGAAAGCTGTCATCCAACTTTGGCTTTGGTAAAGTAGGTGGGATGAAAATCTACTCATGGTAGACAATGTAGCCTACCCCACGCTTTCCATCTCTCCACTCAAGATAATTTTAGAGTGTATGCTAATCCGGGGCTGAAATAACATTGCCCTCAAATGGAAAGATGAAGATTAGACCTCTAAGGATCTCTCCTCCAACGTTATGAAACATGTTGGCCTTGATCATCTCATATGTGATGAGTTGGAATTCATCATCATATGGCATCACATCCCTCATATGGCTCACCTCATAAAAAAACAAAGGTGTTGTTGTAGTGGCCATATCATCTCCCATTCTCACTTTAGAAGATGTAGTGCCAAGTGTGTGGGATTTTTCTCCCTCCAAAGACACATCCACCCAATATGTCTCTCCTCCAATCATGCTCCCAAGAAAAGCTCTAGCAATATCAATCAAGGGAACCATAAGGAGAATCATGATGGCTGCCATGTGAAGTAAAGGAGAAGGACAATGGTCCCTCAAATGTAGCCAACACAGTTTGACTCTCCACTGCCATACAAGATAAAATGATGGGCGGCCTCCCCACCATTTGCTTTCTGCCCCAATCTCCTTATCAATATGGAGAAAGTGAATGATATAATGTGTAATTTGAATACATTCTCCATGAGAAATCTCCTCCCCATATTCACTTAGGGAGTGATCATCCATAATGGCCTTGTGTAGACCATCAAGTATAGAAAGAATAATGTCCCTCCTTTGAGCAAATCCCTGCACATATATGGTTAAGAGGTGCATATATAAAGACAAATCATCATGAAAATCAATAATAATCTCACCATATTTTTTTCTCATATAAATGGAGTGGCTCATACATGAGTCTCCATTCATCCTCAAAAGGAAAAGAGTTGACTGTGCTAACTCCTCCATCTCATCAATATCCATGGAGTGCCTTCTCAAGTTCTTCAAGTGGTCCCTCCCACAAGAAGAAAGGAAATGTAATGCGGCCCTCATGGTTGTTCCATGGTTCCTCCTAAAGTGTACAACATGTATAGTAAGGAGAATCATGCTCCCAATGGGCATCCTCAATCTCAAGCCCACTCTCCAATAAAATCTCCCCATAAACATGTTAGTAATACATGCAAGCATAGTACAATAAGAACAAGTTTCAAAATGGAAATCGAAAAGTGGATCAAGGTCCCACACAAGGAACCAGTGCAGTGCATCCCTTACCTGCATCAAATCAAACAAGTGTTCTTCCAACCACTTGTTTGCTGCCACAATCATTTTACAAGATAGAAATATGAAAGTACAATTTGGTGCCAATGGTGCACACCAAGAATTATGTGGCCTTTCCCACAAACCACTAATGAGATAGCCAATCTCAAAGCTACAAATGGCTTCAAGTACATAATTATACAATATGCAGGAAGGAATAATCCTCCTTGGTACAATATGCTGCTCATAAAAAGACAAGAAGTACAAAACATAAGGTGAAATTTTACATTCTCCATCATGTAATTGAAGACTTGAGCTGAAATGGCTCAACTGGAAATGCTCCCTTACTCCCAATGAGTATGAAGGTGGCTATGACATCCTCACCATCATAATCATGGCTATGCATCTCTCCATATGCCGATGTATGTCCTGCTGGATGCCCTCCCAAATGAACTCCTCTACCAAGGCAAGATATGCATCAAAATGCATGGAAAGGAAGTCCCCATGTGCTGCATGCAGCAACTTCTCCTTGAGACTAAAATATCTAGTCAAGAGGACTTTTCCATGTGAATAGATGACCATATCATCCACTATGTATATTTCATCTCCCTCCGGGTCATCAAGAGACATGCATGCACCAAGATCCTTGGAGTACTCAACTAAGAGCTGAGATCTCTAGTAAGGATAAATCCTCCTCAGAGATAGCGCTGGTGATCTGGCATGTGAAGCTCTCCTCCTGCTGCTATCTGCTACCTTGACACCCCCGATGCCAAAATTCTCCTCCAAACTCTTCACCTCCCCAAAATTCAAGAGCAGTGAATCCAAAAACAAAATGTCTCTCATCAATGATAGATCTGGTGGCCTCCTTGGTGGAATGCCTCTATGCAGTGAGACATCAATGTCAAGAGTGGACTGTACATATGGTTAGGCAACCTTGCCCTTGCTCTCATAGTGCAATACAGTCTGCCTCCTCTTTTCACTATCTTTCTGAAATAGAGAAGGGTGTGTGCCTCTCATCACAAGATGTTGCTCTTCCTCCCTTCCTCCTCCTTCCATCTGAAATGCTGCACACTCATGCTACTCCCAGATTGTGCTTGTACCTCCATGTATGAGATCCTGGGGACTTCCTTGCAAAGTTGCAAGAATCCCTCTAGTTGGAGCAAGAGCTCCTCTTCCCTCTGCATGAGGTACTAGATCAACTCTAGAAATGACAACACTATTTCCCTCAGCTTCCTCAATATAAGTGGGCAACCCTCCAATGATTGGATCCTCTTTTGGAAAAAGGATCTCTTTGCCTCCTTGTGCCAAAATACAAGATGAAGGTTTTTCCTCCAACAAATCATCATGCAAGATATTGACCTCCTTCATGGTTCTCTGAAATTTTTTTGAGTCTATGCTTTCCTCCATCACATGCAAGGGTTTTGTTTATTTGAATGTGTTTGTTTCCTCCACATGTGTTTCAGAATTCCTCCTACCAAATATCTTTATCAAAGTTCTAATTAACATTGCATAGGAAGAGGTATTTACATTTTTCAAAGTAAATGACTCAAATAACCACCATGCATATACCTTACCTCCCAAGTGCAGCACTGCTACTCTGATGGCTTCATATTTGGGAATCTGATGTTGCTGTAGAAAGGTGTCTAATTATTCTATCCAAGCCCTGAATGAACAAGTATGAGAACAATCAAGGATAGATAGAATAAATCTATCCTCATCATTTTGCTTGCTCCTCCCTACCATGATCTTGCAAAACTCTAGAAAAGTAATATGATCTCTAAACTTCTGAGTTTGAGATTCATACTCATGTAAGAAACCTCTAAGAGTTCCTTTCTTCAGCATTCCTCCTTCTTCTCTTCTCATGGCAAAGATGCCCATGTGACTGCACTGTAACTTATAGGGTGTGGCTACATGCTCACATCTCCCATAAGAAAAACTAGAGTTTGACTCAGTTTCAAAACCTCTTGGTGATCCTATACATATCTCCCTCATTAGCTTCTCAAATTCTTCATGAATGCTCTGTACATATTTTGGAAGAAGCTTTGTAAGCTCTTCTTCCCTCTTTTGTCCATATAATGGAGCCTTCATCTTCTCTCGCCCTGATAGCATGATAGCTGAGATCCACTGGCTGGTCTATAGATCATGCTTTGATACCATTATAATGTTCCCAACTCAGGAAAATTATACAACAATGAGAATATCTCAAGATATTCTAAGGTTGGAGCTCCGGAAATCAGCAAACACAATAATGGTGCAACAACAACACTCAACTCATATAAATGTGAGATAAATCCATAGCCTTCTTATTAAATAATAGCAGCAATAATAGAATACAATATCTTGAGGAAAATGATACTCAAGATGAGCAATGCTCAGCCTCAAAGAACAAGTACATAAATCATGATGAGAACACTGCTATACATATGAACTCAAGCTATGACAGTGCATTCTATGAAGGGAAAATGTTGCATAATGGTGTCAATTCAAAAATATATCAATATGTGGCTCAAATACAGTAGGGGGAGCAATATCTCAACCCCTAGAAACAATAATGCACAATCCTTAGAAGGATTGGCTGCAAAACATACAAAATGGAAATTCCACAGAAATGCCGAAGTTGTTGGGTAGCTGCAGCAACTCAGAAATAGAACTGGATGGATATGGCTCTAGATGATACACAAACTAAATGTGCCTCCTCCAATGGATCTTTAGGATGAAAGGCTGATCCCTTCACCAAATATCTCACCCTCCAATAATCTGCAAGAGCCCCACTACAAATGCTCCTCTCAAAATAACACATCCACTGGATGGAACTGCACTGTAGGGCTATGGAATGAGTTGGCCTTGATGCAAAATTCTACAATAAGCTCTAGGATGCCTCCAATCTGATATCTCAAAGGAAAGAGGGACTCATCCTCTGAAAATAGCTGATGAAGTTAGTGTAGTGAACCCTCACTGCAACACCCAGCAACACAACATTACTCTGCTACAGAAATAACGTTGTATTTATGGAGGATGCTTTTCCTCAAGCCCAGATGTGAGGAAAATAAGAGAAATCCCTCAAGAGGCCTCTCAATAAGGAGAAGGAATCCTAAACATGAATTCCTCTGGAAATTCTTACTAAGAAGCAAAGAATGCACAATTGAGATGAATAATACAGGCATGAGTAACAATCGGTGCCTTGCCCTCCTTTTAAACAAGTGAAATCCCCTCTCCATGGGTCCCACTCCTCTTTAGGGTTTCCTCCACCAAATAACCCTTTCCTCATTCATACTGTGCTGCTTCTCTAAGTGTGCTCCACCTCTTGGCCCAGCGCTGTTGACTTGGTCAAACCTTACCTTGTCCACTTGCAAATAACCCTGTTCATACATGAGGGTGTGAAAACCAGCTCCAATGATGATCCCCATTCATACCATGAGGGATTTTATTGTGAATTACATTATCCATGGGCCTCCTTACCCATTTATTCTCCTCCTAGGTGAAATCAGCAAAAATTAATGTTCCAAATTATTTTCGGGAAATTTTGGAACATTACAATTTACTTCAAAGAAGTATATAGTTAAAATGCTTGAAACTGTCATTTTTGGTAATTCTTGACTAGTAGGTTTCTAGAAACAAATACTGAGGGGAACCTCTAGAAGATGTTGTAGAGATTTAGTAGAAATTCAAAATTATGGTCTCCCTACATATCCCTTGTTTTGGTAGTAAAAGGAAAATTGAAAGAAAGATTGTAGTATATTGTCTAGAAGTTGTTCAATAGGTTTTCTCAATGCATAATATATAATATCTCAAGGGTTTTTTAAGGCTTCCTTCAAGTTAAATTATATATAAAAAATTATAAGATAGAACCAGAGATATGTGGCACATAGTTGTTTATGTTTTTCTTATGCTTTAGTTTTTCTATGTGACTGGGTGGGGGATGGGGGGGATGTGGAGTAATCTTGAATTCTTTATTTTTAGATTAGTTTTCTTTGTCTAAAAATATCATCATACTAATATATCTATTTAGGAGCTATTTTCATGATAGCAGGTGCAGATATTAATAGACAACAGGAATTGAGATTACTTGAAAAAAAGAGGTCAATATTCCCTAAGCCCAGAAGGAATTTTTTGTTTCTGGAAAGTTTCCAATAAAAGATCCAGTTCAGTCTCCTATGACCCCTCTAAAACAATCTTGTACCAACTTGGATAAGCTATCAAGTATCCCTAGGAAAATCTATGACCTTAGTGTGTTAATCGTGTTGGAGGTCTTGGTTGAGGAAATACTATATTCATGTATGCACATGCAAGAACATTAATTGGAAAGTTCAATCAATGGCATTTCTGCCTTATCTGATGGAATGATGAGATGCATATCTACCTCAAAAAAGAGTTGTAAAGGGAATATTTCTCTTTGAACATAAAGGGAAAGGCATTTTCAGCTTGGAATTTCAACTACACAAGTATCTTAAATTAGTACAATGGTGGTTCCATGGTTCTTCAAGAATAATGGTATTTTTATGCAGCACTAGTTTCCCCTTTATAGCGCCAATGAGGTAGGTTCTTAAAAAAATTCTTGTCTAATCATATTGGCTTATTGTCTTGATGATTTAAGGTTCAAGAACTATGGACAAAGATACATGAGTTGGATGAAGGAAATTATTTAAGTTACTAGATGATCTATTTAATATAGTTAAATTAGAAACAATTTTGTATACTCAATTGGTTGGTTATTTCCTCAAATATTGGGCTAAGTGCAAGTGACCCACCACGTGACAAAACCCATATCTAAATGGTACTCTCTAATGGTTAATTTTTTGAGTATAGGCTTGGTTTTCTCAATGATGATTTTTTTCCAACTAACTACATATATCCTTGACTTATTTTTGCCAACCAACTATAGTTAGTGTATTAACACCATTTTATGAAAAAGGTTTATAAATTCATCGTTGCAAGTGATATGAATTTTTTTGTCCTTGATGATAAGTATCATGACATTTTCTTTCATGTTTCTATAATTTCAATGGTTGGTACATAAGTTTTGATTTCTTGTTTTTCTCCATTAAGGTAGATTGGACTTCTGGACTCTATGCTCACTTTTCTATCCATGTTTTGTATTTATGCACTAGAACTATGGATGGTTTTCAATTAAAGACAATGGTTATCAAGAAAAAATGTGAGATTTAGACATGATTCTCCATTACTGGGAAAATATCCTATCACAATTCATTAGATTGGTGGCACTATGGATAGTTGAAAATTGATGAATCCAAAAATTGACCAATGTCACTTTAATGTACTATATATGCCATCTTTGTTTAATGTACTTTAAACGTGTTCAAATTAGTAGATTTTCGTTGTTGGTTATTTTTTTCTTATCATATTTATATTTCCCACTCTAAACCTATTATCTATGGTTCTTTTTTTAATTCCCTTAGATCTATTCTATAAAGGTAGAGGGGGGATGAAGTGTGTCTTTGTAATGTGTAGCTTTTTTTTCTTTGAGGTGTTTGTCTTCACACCCCTTTGCTCGTTGAAGTACTTGTGGGAGTACATAGTTATCATTGAGAGATAGAGAGTTCTTTCCTTGTATCCATACAATTACATCTTTGGATACTCATGCTTGGTGAGGATTTGGAAGTGTATGAATGCCCCTTTGATATTTTTTTGGTGTAACATATATTAGCCAAACTTTGTACTTACATTTTTTAACATCTGTTAAGTGGCTACATTTCAGGATCATTGTTATTGACTGTTGTATTTTGACATCTTTAATTAATTAATAATGAGAACCACTCCAAATTAGTTTTCTAGACCCCATAACCAGTAGGATTCAAGCATGTAGCTCATTATTTATAATTTCATCATATTTACTCATTGTTTTTGGCTTTTTGGCATGTAAATCAGTCATTTAGAGGTAGATTTTTATGTCGTCACAACATATTCACATGATTCACAAGGTGAGAAATAAATCTTTGGGGTAATCTCATATTTCAGATTTGATAATTGTAGGTCATTTATAGGCTATCAATTTCTGTAAAGTTTCACTTCTAATTGAGTATTTAACTGAAAATATTGAGTATCTTATACATTACTATTTTTCCCTCCACTCACTTTTCATAACTTCCATAATCATTAGGTACAAACTTCGATCCTATTTTGCTTGTTTAGTAAAATATTTTTCAAGACTATAAAAAGTTTTATAATTTATTGAAATTTTCAGAATTTACAATTTATAAAGCTTCAAGATCTATTTTTTCAAAGTCTAATTCTTTAAAGGGTGTTAGCTCAATGGAACAGAACCTGCTTTACAAGCAGAAGGTTGGCGGTTTTATTCCATCACGCCCTGATATTTATATGGAATGGAGACGATGAGTATTTAGTGACAGAGACTCTTTTGACCATTCCCAATGAGTTGATGGTGACATTTTTTGACCCTCACCAAAATATGAAATGGTGACGGAAAATGAACGCCACCATATATATATATATGCATCAATAGTGATGACCATGAAAGGTCCATCACCATAAATCAATGTTGTTCATATGAAATGGAGACAATCGCTATCCTTTATTATAATCATTATTCGTGATGGACCTTGAATGTCACCACAACACTTATACTTTTGGTGATGCCACATTGCGTGACGTTCAATTTTTTGGTGACGAAGGTTAAGTTCCATCACCATTTCTCATATGAAATGGTGATGGTCACTATCAATCATTATAAACCATTATTGGTGGCGGACCTTGAATGTCACCACAAAACCTATACTTTTAATGACGTCACCTTTTGTGAAGTTCATTTTTTGGTGACAAAAGTTCTTTTAACCATCACCAATGAGCTTATGGTGACATTTTTCCACCCTCACCAATGTCATTTTTTCTTGTAGTGTAATTGAGGATCAAACATTGGTGGTATTGTTGTAATATGTTAAATTATTTTTTGTATTGAATCAAGCATTTGTTGTAAAATATCAATCAATATTTTATATATTCGAAATTACAAGTATGGTAAATATGGGAAAAATATTGGTGCTTTTCATGTAAATATACAAAACATATAAAAAATACTCTTATTTTATCTTTTCATTATAATGATAATTTATGTTTTAAGTTTGAGTGATAGAGGATGGCCATAGGTGTTCCCTCAAATTGGAAGTTTGGTGTTGGAATTCAGTGTGGATTTTCCATTCAAGAATCATATAGCAACTAGAATCTACAAATTACATTCCAAAATAAACCTTTTTGGAGGATTACTAGTGGTGATTTATACATATTTCGATGTTATAAATTTTCTCCAAATCATAGCTAATACATTGTACCACAGGTGAGGAATACAATGGGAAGGGAATTGTATTTGCAATTTATCCACTTATATTGTAGTGATCCATAAATATAAGAAAAACATTAATAATCTGATATAGACTAGTTGGTGTATTCATATGTGATAATGGACCCAAATAGTAGTTCTTATCTGAAGAAATAATCATCATACTTGGGAATTCTTGACATCATTGACCTCTAGGCATGGACTTATTCACTTAGCATTATACATTATCCAGCTATATACATGTATACGAGGCTATCCTATTATTGTATACTTTTTACTTCATTTCATTTTATTCTAGACTTAGCTTTGGCATTTTCTAGAATTTTTGTTTGCACTCCCACATTGTATAAGTAATTTACAACTTGATATTTTTAGCATGTAACTTAGTTGGCATGATTGTGCCTAATATTTCCTTGAATGTTGAATACTAATTTTACTAAGGTGTTATTTTCTATGGTGACGTTTTATTTTCTTTGTTTACACAAGTAATTTGGCCACATAGAAGCCATTATTGCCAAACTGAAGAAAACTAGTACAAGTTTCTTGCTTTTATGGGGGGAAATGGCATTGACAATATTGTTGATGTTGAGGTATATATCGTATAAATCCTTTAAAGTATACTTTAGTTTATATTCCAGTGTTCATCATCTTTCATATCTTATACTTTGCATTGTATCTTCTTTCTTTTTCAGAAAAAGAACTCAGTAGTGATGGTAAGAAGCAGGAATTGAAGAAAGAGGAGAACAATAACACTGAAGTGAAAAAATAAAAATTAACGAGAGAGAGAAGAGAATTAGTATAGTGGTACCAGTAGAGTCAATGTCTCACATAAGAGACACAAATAAAAATTTATGGTCAACTCTTCAGAGTTGGTGAATTCACTTGCAATGCCTTGGAAACACAATGATAATTTTTTGAAGTGATGAAACAATATTTCATGTGTAAATTGTACTCCAACCAATATTAAGTTGGAAACTTATATTGTAATACTTAATATTTTATATAATATAATTGATGTGGTTGAAAATATTTATAATTACACTTGATATTATTTAATATTGTAATTAACATATGTAACTTTGCGTTTTCAAATTAGATGAATATGTACATTCTATGCCATTTTTTTTAATTTAGTTACAAAATCATACTAATTAATTTATGTTGATTTATAACGAACAAATAAAATAAAGCTAAAACTACTAAATTAGTAGTTTATGTTTATTAATGAACATAAATAAAATTAATATATGACTAAATTAGTTGCTTATAATAATTGTTAATGAAAGTAAATGAAATGAATATACGACTAAATTAGTTACTTATAATAATTGTTAATGAAAATAAATGAAATTAATATAAACTAGAAAAGTAGCCATTAATATAATGAATATGAAACTACCAAAAGAAGATAAACGACTACTACAAATGATAAATTTTTTATTACAAATGACGACTAAATTTTGCATATATAAGACTATTAGTATCTATTTTACAGTGTCTTATAACATGAGCAAAATTTATTTATATTTCCTTGGTCATTAATTGGTTTCAAACGATGACTAAAATTTGCATATATATGACCATTAGTAGCTAATTTACAGTATCTTATAACACGACCAAAATTTAGTCATATTTTTTTGGTCATTAATTGCTTTCAAACGATGACTAAAATTTGCATATTTATGACTATTAGTAGCCAATTTACAGTATCTTATAACACAACCAAAATTTTAGTCATATTTCTTTTGTCATTAAATAGTTTTCTAGGGTGATCATTTAGTAATATATTTTGTTGTATATTTGGTCACTAATTGTGAAAATTATTGACTAAATTAATGAATAAATATACTACTAGACATAAATTTGAGACAACTAATTAATGACTAAGCTAAAAACGACTAAAATTTGGTCGCATTATAAGATACTGTAAATTATCTGCTATTAGTCATCAATCGGAAAATAGTCATTTATATGAAAATTTTAGTCATTTTGTTAGTAACTAATTACCCATTTTGTACTAGTGAAACCCTAGATAAAGAAGAAATGATTCCGACCATATCCTGTAATGCATTGGAAGAAATTGCCACTCCTCAAACTCTCAATATAGAAGGACATATCAAGAAGAAAAAGGTAATAGTATTGATTGATTCAGGTAGTACCCATAATTTTATTCATTGTAAGGTAGCCAAGGAATTGAATTGGCACCAGAGTGTCAAGTGATGGTTGCAAATGGAAGGACTATAAATTGCTATGGAAAATGCCATAATATTAAGCTAAACATGGGGGAATTTGTATTGAATATTCCAATTATTTCCATTCCAATTGGAGGTGTTGATGTTGTACTAGGAGTACAATGGCTACAATCTTTGGGGACAATAGCTTTTAATTTACAAGAAATTTTCTTGAATTTTTTTTTAGAAGGAAAGGAAGTTGAATTACGGGGTATCACAGGGAATCCGGAAAAGATAATAAGCTCTAATGTCATGAAAAATATTTTGAAGAAAGAACAACGAGGCATAATTGCACAATTATTCTCACTATAAGTTCCAACATCAAAATCATGTATTTCTCCATATCTCCAAAAACTTTTGGACAATCATTCCAAGGTGTTTGAAACTCCCAAAGGACTCCCACCTATTCGTGATCATGATCATGATATTAATTTGATTCCAGGAAGTGTTCCTCTGAACATCAGGCCTTACAAATATCGTTATGTCCAAAAGAGTGAAATTGAACGTATAATTGTGGAAATGTTAGAGGTTGGTATAATTCAACCTGGTCAAAGTTCTTTCTCTACTCCATTAGTATTTGTACACAAGAAGGATGGATCATCGAACATGTGTCCGGATTATAGGGAGCTCAATAAGCTCACTATTAAAGATAAATTTCCCATTCCAGTGATTAATAAATTGTTGGATGAATTACATGGAGCAATTTATTTTACCAAGTTGGATCTTCGTTCAAGATATCATCAAATTAGAATGAAAACTGAAGACATTCCGAAAACAACATTTCGAACTCATGAGGGTCATTATGAATTTTTGGTCATGCCTTTTGGCCTTACCAATGCACCTTCTACATTTAAAGGGTTGATGAATTCCATTTTTAAACCCTTCCTTAGAAAACTTTTGTTAGTATTTTTTTTATGATATACTAATCTACAACGAATCTTGGAAGGATCATGCTCAACATGTTGACAAGGTGCTCAAACTATTAGAGGAGAAACAAATATATGAAAAAACCTTCAAATGTTTCTTAGGAGTACAAGAGGTGGAATATCTGGGTCATATTCTATCTCAGGAGGGTGTTAAGGTAGACCCTAACAAAATTAAAGCCATTAAGGAATGGGAAGTCCCCACAACCATAAAGCAGTTGCGAGGATTTATCGAGTTAATAGGGTATTATCACAAGTTTTTTAACAATTATGGGAGAATAGTAGCACATATAACAACATTATTGAAGAAAAATGCATTTTCATGGACTCCTGAAGCAACTAAGGCCTTTGAGAATCTTAAAGAGGCAATGTTCCTAGCACTGGTTTTAGCTACGCCAGACTTCACAGAAACCTTTATTGTGGAATGTGATGCCTCAGGAAATGGAATTGGTGTTGTTTTAATGTAAGAAGGAAGACCCATTGCTTTTTAAATTCGTCCAATCAAAGGAAAGTATTTACATAAAGCTATTTATGAGAAGGAAATGTTGGCAATACTACATGCACTAAAGAAATGGAGACCTTACCTAATGCGAAGACACTTCAAGGTAAAAATTGGTCATGATAGTCTTAAATACTTTTTGGAACAAAGACTATCTTCAGAAGAGAAACAAAAATGGGTCACAAAAATGTTGGGTTATGAATTTGAAGTCATCTACAAAAAAAGGAAGCTAAATGTTGTTGCAGATGCGCTCTCAAGAAAGGATGAGGGGGTGGAAGTATTTCTTAGTGCCATTTCTATTATCCAACCAGATTGGATAACCGAAAAAAGGGAGGAATAGAAGAATGAAAAATAAGTGTGGACACTCATTCAAGAGTTGCAACAAGATCCTAGTACATCTAATACATTTAGTTGGAAAAATGATAACTTATGGTACAAAGATCACTTATATATTTGTAATAATTCCAAACTAAACAAATATTCTTTTGGAATTGCACACCTCTCCTATTGGAGGACATTTAGGATTTTTAAAAACTTACCACAGGGTGAAGAAATAATTTTTTTGGGATGGCCTTAAATCTGATATTCAAAATTTTGTGGCAGAATGTTTGGTTTTCCATCAAAATAAAGGTTAAACAATTAAGACCCTGGGTCTTCTACAACCTTTACACATTCCAAGTCAACGTTGGGAGGAGGTTTCAATGGATTTTATCACAGGTTTAGCTAAATCCGAAGGAAAGAGTGTCATCATGGTGATATTTGATAGACTTACCAAGTATGCACACTTTTGTGCATTATCTCATTCATTTAAAGAAAGTACAGTTTCTACAGAATTTATGGAAACAATTCAAAAGCTACATGGAAACCTAAATATTATTGTAAGCGACAGAGATCCCATTTTCACTGGAAATTTTTGGACGGAATTATTTTCTTGTTTGGATACTCAACTAGCCCATAGCCCATATTATCATCCTCAATCCAATGGGATATCTTCATTTTTTTTTATCTGATAAAAAAACATAATGGGTCAAGTGGTTACCTCTGGCTGAATGGTGGTATAACACTTCCTTCCATACTGCGGCAAAAATGACCCCATTTATGGCACTTTATGGATATCATCCTCCATCCATCACATCATATTTAAGAGAAAATTATAAGGTTCAAGCCTTGGAAGATCACATCGAGCATCAACCACAAGTTCTCCAACTCTCAAAGGATAACCTAAATTTGGCACAAAATAGAATGAAACAACAGGAAAATCAACATCGTAGTGAGAGAATTTTTGATGTAGGAGAGTGGGTATTTTTACGGCTATAACCATATAAAAAAATGTCACTCAAGTAATATAGGAAGGATAATAAATTATCGCCAAAGTACTATGGTCCTTAAAAGGTGTTGCAAAAGATTCGTACTATGGCATACAAATTGGAGCTTCCTACTTCTTCTCGAGTGCACCCAGTTTTCCATGTTTCATGCTTAAATTAGGTTATAGGTGACAAACTTCAAGTTAAAACAATATTTCTAGAACTTGATGAGGAAGGAAAAATTATATTGGAACTTGAAGAAGTCACAGAAACAAGAACTCGACCGCTACAAAATCGATCAATTTCAGAGTATCTCATCAAGTGGAAGAACTTACCCACTGAAGATTCCACATGGGAGGATGATAATTTTATACAAAAGCATCCAGAGCTACTCAAGCGTTGAGGACAACACTTTTTTGAAGGAGAGGGGCATGTTATTTCCCTATATTACAAGTGTATTCCCTTATTTTTTTAGTGTAGCCCCCTTATTATTGTTGTTGTACCCCTGTAGTCCCCATATTTTTATGATTGTGCCCCATCAAACCCAACTATTGCTATTTTTGGCCCTTATATTATTATTTTTAGGTCAACTAGGATTATATTGTGACCCCATGGACTCCTATATATAGAAAGGAGGTTTTTTCATTTGAATCATCCAATAATTGTTCATTTATGTAATGTAAAGGAGGTTTCCCCCTCGAAGTGGATGATTTATAAGGCATTGATCTCTCTTTTATTCTATTTTTGGAGCTGGTTTCGTAACAGAACGTGATATGATGTGTAGGTGCTAACTTGTAACTATTGACCTACCAACTCACCCAACACTTCCTAACTAAGGGTGGGGTATGCCGAGCATGGCTACACGATCATCGATGATGCTTAGTAAATATAATTGATATGTACCCACACGTGGCTATCTCTACGGCCCTAAAAAGTACGTGTTTCATCCTTGCCACACCATGGTGTGTTATTTCCAAGAAATTATTAGTAAAATAAATGCCCATATCTTATGGTTTATGGGATAAATATGGTTCATTATGAAAATGGTTCATCTAGCACAGGGGGTTTTTTGGGGGTAACCCTCGGGGGCTTTTTCCCTTAACATATGGCTCAAGAATTTCCCTAAAAGAGATGAATGGTTGGTGGGAAACTTGACCATATACTTGGACATTTACTAGAACATTAGTGAAGGAATCTACCTTTGAGGCCCATTTTCAAACTGACAATGCACAAATGAGAAGACTTTCTAGTGAAGGTAGGAAAGAAAAGGGACAAATAGAATATGAATACCTTCACTATGAATGAACAAGTTCGTCTCCTTCCCATTCTTTGATGCATGGTGTATCTAGTGGTCTATATAATATTCAGTGGGCTATGAATTTTGAGACATTCTGCTTCCTGGGTTCGAACCTCTTCTAGTATAAGAGACTTCACATATGTAAATTAGAAGCATTTATAAAATTATAAAACTCACAAAATTTCATTTTTTCTCCTTTTGTTCAATAATCAAACTTCTATAATGGCATAGGTATCCTTGTTTGAAGATATTAGCAATGAACTCTTTTAGTATAGGTATGCTTCTACCAATTCCTGTTCCAAGACTTTAGCAATATTTTAAATACGGTTGAAAATGAGCAAATTTAAAATTTGATTTGGCTTTAATACTATTGAATTTTATGCAAGATAGTTGTCTCAATTTTTATTTCTTCATTTTGCAGCGATTTGGGATGTTCATTTACATATGAAAAATCACAACAACATACATATAATTTAATTCAACATTTGAATTTTTCGTGGAAACAATCATAAGCGAGATAATATTTCACAAATTCTATTAACTTTAATTATTTGTTTGTTATTTATTCTAATTGGTGTTGAGTGCTAACAGGTGTCTTTAAAAACTCCTAATTGCCTCACATTAATTATCAACTAGGGTAAGTCCTTTTATCTCAAGTGTGTACACAATATGTGAAAGCTATTCGTACAAAGAGTAATAGTAAAACCAATCGTTGAATATAGATACAATCATAAATCTTGAAGCTTAAAAGGAAGTGGTTCATCTATGCATTAGAACACAAAACTGTAATTCATTCCTAATTAAACTAATTCAAATGATAATCAACCGAGAGCACTGAAGCATTAAACGAGCTCTTTCAGCTGGATCTAAATAATCGAACAAAAAGGAAGTAGTGGAAATAACAGTCTATGCTTAAAGTAATCAAAGCCAATTCTTTTAGCGAGCAACTAATAAATTGGAAATGCGTGCTTAAGGGAATAAATACAGAAATCTAAATTATCAAAAGTAATTCACTGTAAAGCAGAAAAGCATAATATACTTGCAGTAAATGGAAAAGTATAGCACAAAGAACAGCAGCGAGATTCACCAGAGATCGGGCCCTTAGCTGCCAACAAACAATACTTAGTTACTCCAGAACAATCAAATGAACAACAACGCAAATTATATATTAATCATCACAATCATTACAGTACAATCCTGTCCTTTAGAACTACATTCTGTTCATTATAAAATGATACATAAATGAAAGAGACATGATACAATCTGTGATACGATATGATTTACATTATCCGCTTTCTTCCTATGTCATCATGTCCATCTTCGTATTCTTCTCGTTCCTTTATAGCTAAAGGAGAAGGCAAATGCGATCCCTCAGGATCAGGGGATCTTGAGGGATTCATAACAGCTTTCTATCTTCGAACAGTTGGTCATTCTCATTGATTCATCTTCTAATTTGACTACCTTTAACGCGCATTCTTTTCCCTTGATTAGATCCTGTTTTTCCTTTTCGGGAACAACTGTTGTTTTATCTGTTATTTTCATCATAAAAGAAATGAGAATCAGTTTGGACGGTTAAACCAGTTCAGGACTATTTCATTCATTTTTTATCAAAATCTATTCATTATATTATTATATTATGGCACAAAAATGGATGAGGAAGAGGAAAAAGGATAGTATTTGAGAGTAAACACATACCTATTGCAAGGCTCAACATATTCCCCTGCTTACCCTTTTTCATGTCCTCATGAAAAATAAATAATTCTGATGCAAAGAAGTTAAAGAGTAGGCTCGAGAAGGACTATCTGAAATAGGCCTGAGACCATGATGTTGTGCCAAGTGTGCAAAGGTTGTTGCCTCTTGTTCTTTAGGTAACTCATAGTCAGGATGATATCCTTTAGGAGGATACCAAATAATGGGGCTTATATAGCGACATCCCACCCAATAAGGTTCTCCTCTTAAGATAAAGTTGCCATATGGGACCAATCGTCTCACAGCAGCTTTGAAATTTCCATAATTAAATGGTTCTCTGTCTTTAACACTATTGCTTGAAACCATCCATCTCATTTTGAATGTGACCAAGGATATTTCTTGAATGGAGAGGAAATATGTTGTTCCTTCCAGCACAAGTTCCTTATGTATGGGCCTTAAACTCTTAGTCACGCCCTCCTGTGTCATCAGTGTTCTATGCTTAGCAAACACTTGTAGAGGGTGAGTAGGTTCACTTCTTACCCAAAGATCCAAGCTTTGTTCTTGTCTTTGGAACAAATTATAAGCCTTCAACCACTTGAGTTGGTTGACTGCAAAAGAGATAAAAGCCTGAAATTGAACATCTCCAATAAAAGGGCTAGGATTCACATCCACTTCTTTATCTAATATAAAATTATGTAAATAAAATTCACAAAGAAGCCTTTGTACCTTTACTCCATGTATCTTACAGAAATTTATAAAATCCTCCATCGTCTTCAGCTCAGTTGGCTTGCCAGCTCTAATAGCTTTGATTTTTAACAATAAATATCATTCTAATAAAAACAAGGCATAGTTCATAGCAGGATATCGACACATTAAGATATCTGAATATAATGAAAAAATGGTGTCCAATTGATTCCTGACGTTGTTCAGCTTAGTTTTCATTCTATTCATTTTTTCTTCTTCCTGTCTAGCCTTATCAAAAGCCTCATTCTCTGCTAGAGCTAATCCTCTCAATTGTTTTTGTAACTCCTGGTATTTTTGCAGGGAAACTATTTGTTCTTGATGTTATTCTAAAGCAAGTTGGGTTTGTCTTAATTCTTCCTGAATCTTTAAAACAATAGGGTCCTTTTTTGACGATTAGTCCTCAGATTTCTTCTCTGCTTGGGTGCCAATACTGTGAAATAATACCTTTTCATTTTTTATTTTCTTATTGTGGGAGGACCAACCCTTCATTTGAACAGCTACATTCACCAAGTTCTCATGCAAATCAACCTGAGTGAAAATTGTTTAGTGGAAGCAAGTTCTGTTTCAATCACCACTGATTTATTTCCACATTTAATTGTTTGTGGTGCTAATGAAGTCACCTCAGGAGCGGTGCTCTACGTTTTACATTTTTTGATCTCTCATCGTAGCCTTTTAACTATCTTCTGGAGCTTCCAATATTTTTGTCGAAGCTTCTTAAGTTTTTCTCCAGCTCGTTGACTCTTTTGATGAGAATCTGCTCCACTAGCAGGTTCATTAATGGCTTCTGGAGCTGTTTGTTGGCCCTCCAAGTTGTGTTCCAAAGGAACTATATTTCCTGACTGATTGTCAGATTCTTGACCAATGTCTATATCTACAGAATTTTGTGGGTCCTCCTAGCTATATTCTAACAAAATTGTATCACTAGACTGGTTATCGGATTCCTATGCAATTTCTATGTCTGCAGCCTCTTGTGATGGAGGAGTTTCTATGTGCCCGGAATTCTCCAGGTTTTGTGTTTCCAATGTGATACGACCAAACGGTCTTCCATGTTGTAGGTACACATCGATATTCGCTAGGACCTCAGCCATTCCTACCTCAAAATCTGGCCCTGCTTCAACTTCATAATCTTGTTCTTGTTCTTCGGGCTCTGATTCTAGCTCAGCCTCTTCTTCTTGTTCTGGTTCTAACCCAGCTTCTTCTTCTGGTTCTTCTTCTAAAAATGGTGCTTCTTGTTCAGACGCAGAATCCCCTACCCTAACTGGGTTGGACATCTATGCAGGTTGGTCGCTTTCATCCCGCAGATTTACAGACATCCTCTGGGCTAATTCGATTCTTATAGACCTCCTACGTTTGTGAGGTTCGACCCTTGGATAGGTAGTTCTTTTTCTTTTTAAGACAGGGTTTTGCTTACTTGCTTCCGCAATTGCGGGATATTGAATTACAGGGTTCTTTATGATTTCTAGGACCGTAATGAAACCGTCCCAAGTCAAGTCGTATTGGACTAGGCTATGACTAATGATCATTCTAATCAGTCCATGGTGACTTATCACCATTTCAGGGTGCCTATCCCGTCTTATTCTAGTAGCAGTATCATGCAATAAAGAATTTAAAAGGGATGGAAAATTAACAGTAAGTTTTTGTTTTAGAACAGCTAGGAGTTTGAGTTGTCGTGGCCTTACCACATCATGGCGTCCATCATAGGTAATGTATTTTTGGACAATGCTTGCTAATTCCCTCCATGGTTCTGCAAGAGAAGATGGTTGAATGCCTTTTCCTTTTCTGACTAGTTGTTCGCCTTCGTCTTTGAAGGTTTCCACCGCATCTTGTATCAATATATTTTTTTTTGCCCATGTGGTGCCTTCTGCCGGTAGCCCTGATACCTCAGCTATTATAGCATCTGTAACTGTAATCCTTCTTCCTTTTACCATGGATTCCCTATTCTGCAAATTATGTAGAAATTCAATAGTGATTTCCTCATTTGAAAGCTGAAACCTTGTAAGATAGGATATCCATCCTGCTCGGATCAGAATTTCTCTTGATTTTTCGGAGACTTCTAATACTAAAGGCTCATAGCGCACTGTCTTACCAACCATAGTTTTCAAATTATTCCTAATTTTTCAAGGGATGAATGTAATGGGAAGCTTCAGCAATGCTGAAAAGCACGACAATACTTAAAAGCACAGTAATACTAGAAAGCACAACAATACCGAAAAGAATAGCAGTATTGAAAAACACAACAATATTAAAAAGCACAATGATACTTAGAGCGATAGAAACAACTGCTAAATTTTCACATGCCACATAACCATGGGATAGCTATTCAGTTAATGAAATAATGACAGTTCATGCATAAGTGTAACGAAAGTCCTCTCCCCCCTCCGAAATGAGAGGTCACCTTTGATCGACTAAACGAGAAATGGCTATTTTGGCGGCAGGATGTAAGGATGAAGAGTACAACCATAAATGGAACAGAGTACGTAAGTGAATGACAAGACAATAGGAGAGATCGATAGAGTAAAAGAGTGGTGTATCATGATAATAAATGATAAGAGACAAGAAGCTTTAGTTGATGATAGGTTAAGTGATAGGAAAAGGAACAGCAATATGTAAAAAAAAGGTCTTTGCTAACGATATTTTGACTATGTATGATATGATTGAGTAAAAACGTAGATGCATGAAAAAAGGTTCAAAGTAGGGAAGTATTTAGAGGAAATAATATCTCGAAAAAAATATCAATGGGAAAAGGGTATTATAAGAGTTATTGATTGTGGAAATAAAACTTCAATAGCATAAGAAGATCTTTGGTTGGCAGCAGGCATCCATAGCATTGAAAAAGCTTCTTTTTAACCCATGTGAGCCAGGATCCTCAATTTATAATTGAAAAAAAAAGTATTTTTGTTTCTACAGAAGAGACCAGTGTGCTAGCATGGTAACCAGATAACCACACTGCCATTCACTGGGAAGTAGCAAAAGTGAGCAAGCTAGCTCATGATGAGACCTCATGTTCCAAGGATGTTTTATCCATCCAATGGATCATAGCCCTGGTGTGGTGGCCATAGTGGGAATTTCACATTGCTATATCCTTATGAACATGGTAGGCTAGCTCTTAATGATACCCCCTATCCTCTATCTATAGATAAAATTTAGTTGTCATTACATACTTTTATGATAAATAGAGGGAGGCTCAGTACTCCTTAAGAGTAGGGATGGTGTAAGAAGTTGAAACATATCAATAATAAGAAAAAATATACCCATAATCCCATTGATAATAGACAAAGAGAATTATAACCAGGAAGAATAGAACCAGCATGGTAAAGATGATCAATCAATATCATATACAGTAGGTATCGGTACAATAAAATGAAATATAAATAATTGTGTCCCTTTAAATTTTTTAAGTCTATCATCAAGAAGTTGTCTTTTTCAATGATCATAATGTTAAAAATATTCACTTGCTTTAATAAAATCCATAATTCTTATCCGCATGAAGGTACTGTACTCATGCCATAAAAGAAATCAAAATAAATGAGGCTGAAATGAGCTAAAACAAGTCCATAAGAGGAAAGAGGTACCTGTGAAATATATAAAAAAGGTGTTGTTCAGAACACACAAAAAATGTACAAGAAACAAGGGTGTTGTTCAAAAATTGGGAAAAAACAAAAAAGAATGTTGTTCCAAAGATGGAACAGCAAAATCAAAAAGTGTTGTTCCGAAGATGGAACGGCAAAGCCAAAAAGTGTTGTTTCGAAGATGGAACAACAAAATCAAAAAGTGTTTTTTCGAAGATGGAACAGGAAAACCAAACAGTGTTGCTCCAAATATGGAACAAAAAAATAAAAAAGTGTTGTTCCGAAGATGGAACATCAAAATCAAAAAGTGTTGTTCCGAAGATGGAACAACAAAACTGAAAAGTGTTGTTTCGAAGATGGAACGACAAAATCAAAAAGTGATGTTCTGAAGATGGAACAGAAAAACCAAAAAGTGTTGTTCCGAAGATGGAATAGCAAAATCAAAAACTGTTGTTCCAAATATGGAACAACAAAACTGAAAAGTGTGGTTCCAAAGATGGAACAACAAAATCAAAAAGTGTTGTTCCGAAGATGGAACAACAAAATAAAAAAGTGTTGTTCCAAAGATGGAACAACAAAATCAAAAAGTGATGTTCCGAAGATGGAACAACAGAACCAAAAAGTGTTGTTTCGAAGATGGAACATCAAAACCAAAAAGTTTTGTTCCAAAAATGGAACAGCAAAATCAAAAAGTGTTGTTCCAAAGATGGAACAACAAAACCAAAAAGTCTTGTTTCGAAGATGGGACAGCAAAATAGGTAAAAAAAAACAAATTGAATCAACAATCCTATTTACAGTTTACAAAAGAAATGAATTTTTATAAAGATGAAGCTGCTGAAGGATTATCTTCTGCAACTAAAACTTGCATGGTGGAGTCCTTGCGTATCTGTTGACAAAAAGATTCTCTTGTAAGCGGTCTTTGGTAGAGGCGCACCCAATGCCAATTTGCTTTAAAGGAACAGTCAAACCCATCAATGGTGGTTAACGTAAGAGTGTCATTGTCATGTACTTCCTTTATTTCATAGGGACCTAACCACCTAATCTGCAATTTACCAGGGAAGTCTTGAAACCTGGAATCATAGAGAAGTGCCCAGTCACCCTCATGAAATGTATTTTTCTTGATCAGAGAGTCATGCCATTTGGCTCTTTGTTGTTGAATAACTGTAGTATGATGCAAAGCCAAAATCCAAATTTCGTCTAATTCACTTATTTGTTGTAATCTATTAATATGGGCTTTAGTTAAATCTAGTCCCACTTCCTGGGCTGTCCTTAGTGTTTGTATCTCAAACTCTATGAGAAAAATATGTTCCTTACCAAATACCAGCTAATATGGGGAGTATCCAGTAGTATTCCTCCAAGGTGTGCGATATGCCCACAAGGCTTCTGGAAGTCGAGTAGCCCAGTCTCGCCTGTGCGATGAGATTGTCTTTGTTAGAATAGCTTCAATTAGTTTGTTGGTGCTTTCTACCTGCCCATTTGTTTGTGGGTGGTATGGAGAGGTAATTTTGTGAATAACATGATGATTTTTTAGTGTTTGTGGCCTACAAATTGCGCCCTCCATTAGTGATTATTTATTGGGGTAACCCATATCGTACAAAAAATTCGGAAAGAAATTTTATCACAATTTTTTCTGTGGCTCTTGGTAATGCTACTGCTTCTACCCCCTTAGTTACGTATTCTGTTCCAACAAATATATATGATTTCTAGTTGGATGATGGATTGATTGGCCCAACAAAATCTAATACCCAATGCTCAAAAGGTTCTATGACCAGCTGTGGATGCAAGGGAATCTCATCAAATTGGCTAGGGTAGCCCATCCTTTGACAACTATCGCAAGCTTGAAAAAATTTCTAAGCATCCTTAAAAATCACTGGCCAGTAGTAGCCCATTTGTAAAATTTTGTGTCCATTTCTGCGGTCTGCAAAATTTCCACCGCAAGGTCCATCATGGCAGGCTTTTAAGATATCATAAATTTTATCTTCCCTGATACACCTGTGGATGTGCATATCAGCCCCTGTGTGAAAAAGGTATCCTCCAATCCAGGAGAACCGAGTACTGTGATGTACTAATGATTTCCTTTCTCTGGGTGTTAAATTTTTAGGTAGTTTTCCCATTGCTAAATAATTTGCCACATCTGCGTACCATGGTGTTTTCACAGTTATAGCAAACATGTGTTCATCTGAAAACTGATCCTCCACTACTATTGCGTCATCTATTCTTGGCACTCAAGAGAGGAAATATGCCACAGGGTTTTCCTTCCCTGGTCGATCCCTTATAGTTATATCAAATTCCTACAAAAGTAGTAACCAATGTGTCACTCTTCCATTCATAATGGCTTTATTAGCTAAGTATTTAATAGCAGAGTGATCCGTATACAAACTTACAGGGTATCCAGTTATATAGTGTCTGAATTTGTTAATAGCATAAATAATAGCTAAAAACTCCTTCTCTATTACTATGTAATTCAATTCAGTAGGGGTTAAGTTTTTGCTAATGTGATATATAGCGTAGATTTTCTTGTCTTCTTCTTGGCCAAGAATTTCTCCAATGGATGTGTCTGGTGCATCTGATGAAATCTGGAATGGTATATCCCAGTTCGGACCTCGTAATACTGGTGCTATTGATACTAGCCATTTTAAATCTGTAAAGGCAATGTTACATTTTTCATTCCATATAAAATCATTGTTTCCTATTAAGGCATATAATGGTGTAGCAATCTGTGATTTTTTTTTTATAAATCTACGATAATATCCAGCAAATCCCAAAAAACTACGTACCTATGTTTGAGTGTAGGGAGTATCTAGTAAGAGAATTACCTATATCTTTTCCGGATCTACCTGAATTCCAGCTGCTGAAATGTAATGACCCAAGATCAGGCCTTCTGTCATCATCATATGGCACTTTTCGTGACTTAAACATAGGCTGGTAGAAATACACCATTCCAGAAATTTTTCCAATGTCTGTAATGCTTGTTCAAAGTTATCTCCATAGGGTGTGAAATCGTCCATGTATAGTTCCAATCCTTCATTTATCAAGTCTAAAAAAATACTGAGTATGGCTCCTTGGATTGTGGCAGGTGCATTACACAATCCAAAAGGTAATACCCTGTAGGCGAATTTTCCCCACGGACAGGATAGGTAAAGGTGGTCTTATCCTGGTCTTCAGGAGCAATCTGAATTTGGTTGTAGCCACTGAAACCATCCAGGAAAGAGAAACATTTCTTCCTTTCCAGTGTATCTAGGACCTGATCAATAAATGGAAGGGGAAAATGGTCTTTTTGCATTTCCTTATTGAGTTCTCTATAGTCAACGCATATTCGCCATTTACCATTCTTTTTGGGAACCACAACCAATGGAGAAACCCATTTACTGTTAGATATGGGATAGATAAAATTCACATCTAATAGTTTTTGAAGTTCTTCTTTAACAATATGTTTTAGGTGAGGATTTAATCTACGCTGAGGTTGTCGAATAGTTTTTGCATCCTTTTCAGTGTAGATGTGATGCATGCATAGCTGAGGATCAATCCCTTTCATATCTGAGTAATCCCGAGCAAAAGCCTCTTTATTTTTCCTATGGACTTGAATAAGTTTCTGTTGTTGGTCATTACTCAGATTAATATTAATGTTCAAGATCTTCCCTGGCTCAATTTCGATAGGTTTGCTATTATAAACAGTGGTTGTTGGTATTATTTGATCATTGATATCTCTCAGGGGATCTTCTTCGATTTCGTTGTCAAGGACTGCTTCAATCATGTGCCACTTTGAACTTAATACTATGGTAGAATGATTGATAAAAGTATTAATGACATCGTCTTCAGTTTGGTTTTTGAATTCAAGGGCATCTACCACAGTCAATGGTGACCGAATATTTTTTTTAAGTATGTTGCAGGTTGCTTCCTGGTTTTCATAATATTCAAGCTTGGCTGAGAAGGAGGGTATAAAGCTAAATTATTCACATCATTCCCCCTAGTTATAGTCATACTTCCTATCCGGCAACTGATATAAGCATCAACAGTCGCTAGCCAAGGCCTTCCTAATACTAAGGGATGCCCATCTAGCTAGTTTCTAGGATTAATAATCAAGAAATCTGTCGGGTATTCCCAAGTGTCTACAGAGACCATCACATCTTGTACTGCTCCTTCTAGTCTAATGACTGAGTGGTTAGCTAGTTCCAGTAAGGTATTTGTTGGTTCCAAGGCTATGATGCCAAGAATGTTGCAAGTTGTAGTTGTGAAAATATTAATGGTTACCCCTAGGTCAGCTAAAGCATTGGGAAAAGAACAACCATTTATCTGGACTGTGACAATGGGGTTTCCAGGATCCTCATATTTTACAGGAGTCTCTTTGCCTAGTACTAAATAAGACAAAGTCTCGACAACATGAACAGTAGGGGTTGTTTTTGGTTTCCTCATAGACCTCTTTATACATAATTCTTTAATAGTTTTGGAGTATATTGGAATATCTTGGATAGCCTGGAGGAGGGGAATTTTTATACAAATGTTCTTGAGTTCACGCAAAAGATCAAAGTCAGGATATTCAATCGGGCGTGGTATCAACAATATTTCTGGGAATGGGGGGAAGTGGTTATGATTTGTTTAGGATTTTTGTGTCTGACTGTATATTCCCCTTGTTTTATTTCTTAATCATCTACATTTAGAGGCTTATTTTTGTGTGGTTTTTCCAGTTGCAAATATCTATCCTTATCTCGGGAGATTATGCGTCCAGATCTCAACTGAAGCTCGTTACATTCTTTCAACTCAACCTCAGGGTCCAGACCCTCAATGATTTGTATTGACTGAACTGGTTTGTTGTTAGGATTTGGGTTGTGTTGAGCTGGAAGTTGCGGTCATGTATTAGATTTAGGATCTGCTGCTGCAACGTGTAAGGTGCTGGTAAAGTTGTCTGAGGTAGAGGAGTTGTCCCCATAGGCTAGTTCATAGATCTTTGCCAATTTGATTGCCTGTTCTGATTTTGGGAGGTGGAAGGGGACCATTGGGAGGAATAAGGGTTGTTTTTCCAGAACGGTGGTGGGTAAAGGGAATTTGGCCAATTATTATTATTTGGATTTCACTGATTGGGCCATGGTGGCAAAAAAAATGCTTGAGGTGCAAAAAAGGTGGTTGATTCTGCCATGCTGCTCCTAAATATTGCTAAGAATTAAATTGCAAGGAAGGAAAGAACAAAGATGGATCAGTAGGCATACCTATCTGACGTTCTTGCCATTGACGACATTGGTTCAACATATATACTGATTCCATCTCTTCTTCTGCTTCCTTGAAAATTGCTTTCAATCCTGGGAGTGATGGGCAGCTTTCTGTGGCGTGCTCTTTAGTGCACATGGCACATGTTCGTATCATATCTAGGCAGAATTCTTTATGATTGTGCTTCTGTCTGCAACGAGGGCAGAAAATAGCCAAGTTCCATTCTGCTATAGCCTGCTTTTTCTTAGCTTGCATGACATCTAATTGTGTTGCCAAGGTCCCTAGGATATTAGTCTTGAAATCCTCCAACAGATTTCCAATTTCGCTTCGTGTAATTCTTCCTCCTGAGGCTTTGCTGTCTTTGGGGCTTGCATCACGTCCACCTGGTTTCAGCCTTGTACTGCCCCCGGATGATACACAAATCTATAATATTTTTATAGCTTTCTTGATAAATATCACATTTACCCATTATATTTAGTGTCTCTACCCATTGGTCTTTCATACCTTTGATCATTGTGGTTTTTAAAACATTATCAAGCAGATTTTTGTAAGGAGAACTTTTCAAATTATATTGGAAACACTCTACATATTCTTCCAGAGTCTCTCTAGGCTTAGCTACCATTTGAAAATTTTCATCTTTTAGTTCTCTAGTTCGGCAATAATCTTGATATTTTTTAAGGAAATATGTTTTCATTTGGTCCCAGTCATTGATGGTGCCTCCACCAAGTCTCATAAACCAACATAGAGCTCCTCCCTTCAGAGTAGAGGGGAATAGCTTCAGCTTCTGGGGGTCAGTAGTGTAGTCATAACCCCTACATAAAACATCAAACTCGAAAAGAAATGCATCGGGATCTTCTGAAGTTAGCCCATGAAAGGTGGGAATATTTTGCAATGGAATAGCCTTCATGGGGGCATTGACAGCTGTGTCAACAATAGGGTATTGTAATGTAGAAGTTTGAGGTTGCTGGTTATTAGCCATTTGGTCAAAAATATTCCAATATTCCTAAGGGATCTTTGGAGCTGGAGAGTTATTCCTAGGATTTCTACAAGAGGCTAGAATAGTTCTAATAGCACTACCTTGATCTAGAATACTAGGTATCCTATGTTGAGTCACTACTTCAGGAGATCTAGGTTCTGATCATTTAATTTCAAGATTTCCTGTTTCTCCTTCTCCTTCATGGAGGTTGCAAGAATTTCCTTCTTGTGAAGGGCGAGTTTGTGAATTATCAGTATCTTGAAAACTGTGTTCAATACCCTCAATATTACTGTGAATCTTAGCATTAGCTACATATGGTGGTCCTGTGGCTCAAAGGAAGTCAGTAGGATGCCTGGCAGCAACAATTCAGGGTCCTACTAATGACTGAGACTCATCTTTTCTTAAAATTTTGTCGATAAAAGTTGATCGTCCAAGGGTCACCGATCCCTTAGGTTTTTCAGGTTTAGAAGGAGGAATTTTGTCCTTTTCAGGTCTTTCCCTCTTAGTCATTCATGTATAAATACAAACATTCATTCCTACCTTAAACTCTCACGCAATTCTACTATAAAGCGAGCAGATGAGCGAGCATTTTACTCATTCTTTACGCAGGTTCTTACCTTCTATTTTTAATACCCAATTCTCCCTCAGCAGAAAAAAACATCAATCAGACATCACTCAGAGTAGCAACACACTCCCCGGCAACAGCGTGAAAATTTTGGGTGCTACCAGGTGTCTTTAAAAACTCCAAATTGCCTCACATTAATTATCAACCATGGTAACTCCTTTTATCTCAAGTGTGTACACAATATGTGCAAGCTATTCGTACAAAGAGTAATAGTAAAACCAATCATTGAATATAGATACAATCATAAATCTTGAAGCTTAAAAGGAAGTGATTCATCTATGCATTAGAACACAAAATTGTAATTCATTCCTAATTCAACTAATTCAAATGATAATCAACCGAGAGCATTGAAGCATTAAACGAGCTCTTTCAGTTGGATCTAAACAATCAAAAAAAGGGAAGTAGTGGAAATAACAGTTTATGCTTAAAGTAATCAAAGCCAATTATTTTAAAAAGAAACTAATAAATTGGAAATGTGCACTTAAGGGAATAAATACAGAAATCTAAATTATCAAAAGTAATTCACTGTAAAGCATAAAAGCATAATATACTTGCAGTAAATGGAAAAGTATAGCACAAATAATAGCAGTGAGATTCACCAAAGACCAGGCCATTAGTTGCCAACGAGCACTGCTTAGTTACTCTAGAACAATTGAATGAACAACAATGCAAATTATATATTAATCATCACAGTCATTACAATACAATCCTGTCCTTCAAAACTACGTTCTATTCATTATAAAATGATACATAAATGAAAGAGACATGATACAATCTGTGATACGATCTGATTTACATTCTCCGCTTTCTTCCTATGTCATCATGTCTGTCTTTGTATTCTTCTTGTTCCTTTATAGCTAAAGGAGAAGGTAAATGTGATCCCTTAAGATCAGCGGATCTTGAGGGATTCATAATAGCTTTCTATCTTCGAACAGTTGGTCATTCTCACTGATTTGTCTTCTAATTTGACTGCCTTTAATTCACCTTCTTTTCCCTTGATTAGATCCTATTGTTCCTTTTTGGGAAAAGCTATTGTTTTATCTGTTATTTTCATCATAAAAGCAATGAAAATTATTTTGGACGGTTAAACCAGTTCAGGACTATTTCATTCATTTTTTATCAAAATCCATTCATGATATTATTATATTATGGCACGAAAATGGACGAGGAAGAGGAAAAAGGACAGTATTTGAGAGTAAATACATACCTATTGTAAGGCTCAACAACTGGGCCTTTTTCTTGTCTATTTGGAAGCCTCAACTCTTCATTCTACAAGTTTCTATAAGAATTTTCATCAAAATCCATCGTTGTGTGGATAATCTACTATAGAGAACTCAATGAAGGCTTTTGTTTGCTTGTTTTGGTATTTATTATGCTTATTTTTAGATCTTGAAGTGGTTACCTATATAGATGTTCGACCTTATGGACACCAAATCAATTTAAGCAAAGAAACATAACACATAATGACCTAAAAGTTTATAAATAGTCTTCTATTGTATGTAGGTTACCCATTTTTCAAAGATTTTGAAATAAAATCAATAATTCAAATCTTTTTACATTTTTTTTTAGCATTCCACATAATTGTATAAAGACTTAATTTAAGGATTTTAAGAGAAAATTATTGTAATTTTAAATAAATTAAGTTGAAGGAAAGTCCATAGTAAGCTTTGTAGCTGATTTAAAAGCCTAAGACATGGTAATTGAAAACCACATGAAGGAAACTGCATAGAATATCAAAGAATAATGTTAAAATTTGACTAGACACAGAAAAAAATAAACATAATGATTTTGAAAATATTAGTTAAGGAGCTTTTTCTTTTGGTTTGCAGCTTTATTGGATGCAATGGTTTTTTATCAGTCAATATTATGTCATTTCTCTGAAGATTTATGAAAAAAGGCTTCGTTTTTCAAACTATCATTCGTTTTCCAAATATTCCTCTCAGAAAGCTTTGATATTATCCCTCTGCCGAAAATTTCCCTTCCATGTATCCTTGAAAATGGTTCGTTTAGAGTAATAATATGGTTTGGAAAGTTCAAGTAAGGTGGGTGGTGGTATTCCAATATTTATCCTCTAAAAGAATTTTCATCAAGTTGTGGTTTGACAAGTATGTGGAAAATTCCATACAAGGATCGATCTGTGGAAATTGTGATTAACTAACTGAGACTTCATATACTTTTCTTTTCTTCTCTATTGAAAATGAATGACCTTTGAAATTACTCGTTGAAAAAAAATGTTCAAATGGTGCTTCATGCTAATGCATCATGTCGATCATGTGCATTGTTGCGCATACAAATAAATATACATATAGAATGACTTTATCTTTGAGAATTTTGTTGCAGTAAAATGGAATGGGAAGAAATTAGGATAAAAAAGAACCATCAACATGCTTGAATCAGAAACAACAATTCATTTTTTGGTTCGACGTGGTACTTTTATACAATCATCACAATCTATCACTTACCTATGGAAGAAAATAGAGAGATTCAACAAAGGATCCAGCCAAAGGGAGGAAGTGGTTAACATTGGAGTAGGGATGTGTGTGAAATAAAGGATGTGTGGAAGAGGGTTATGCGCAAGAAAACCTTTATTTTGCACACATCCCCAACTTCATATACCTATTTTTCAGCACAGTTACTTCCACAATTGGATCTTTTCTAAGAACCAAATATTACTTTAAAAAACATGGTCTATATAGGTTTAGTTAAAGTTTTCAAATGCATAGTTTTTAAATTTTTTCATATTGTTTTTCTTTCTATAATTTTTTACAACATAGTTCTTCTCCTAATTAAAATTAAATTTCCTTCATATATATCAAATTTAATTTATAATAAAAAAAATAATTCACTTACATAAATAATTATGTTGATATACATATCTATTTTGGAATATTCCTTTCTAAATGTATGATGGTAAATATTTAACCTTCATAGTATATTCTAGGATATTCTTAATAGTATACATAAATTAAAGTTGAACGTACTTCCCATTCCGCATGCTCCTCCTTCTTCACACATCCCCACTTCCACACCACTACACACATTCTCCCATCTGTGCATTTCTTCCACACATCTCCATCTCCAACAACACTTATTCCACACACACATGAACTCTTTTCAATGTGACACATGAAAAACACACTAATAAAAACTAGTGCATCGGAAAATTCTAGGCATAAGTTATGTTCTTGCATTTTGTATTTCAATTTAGTGTCTTCTATTTTATTTTTGAATTATATTATATTTTCATAATTCCTTACATATGAAACAATTAATTAGATTTTTTTTTGTAAAACAATTGTGGAAATAAAAGTTGGGTTCACTTGTACAGTAAATGGACGAATTCATTGATGGGCCTTCCAATTAGGTAAAAAATCAAGCCAATCTAAACTTTCTTAGGCACATTTAACATTTACTTATGCACTTAATAATGTATTTTTCATATCTAATATTCTCTTAAGAAGGTTAAGAGATGATTGTCATATATTGCATGCATAACACATTTATTGTGTAGGATATTGAGAATATTTGACTCAAATCATGCATGAATTGAACCAAGAGAAAATATGGGGCTTGTCCCCTACTAAAGTATGGTCAAAGCATGAATCCTTCAAGGCCATTATAACTTCCTTGTATTTGGGAACTCATCAGGGAACTAGATCCTATTTCCTATGTAATTTAGAGGGAAATAACCCGCCTGGTATTCAAACTTTATGAGATTAGCGGCAGTCGTGGTGAAGGTTTTTTCCTGACATTTCAGTTCCATAACATTTCATGTATGAGTACATTTCCTGATTAATGAGAAGAAATTTTTGGTTTCTATACTGATTTTTCCTTCAGGGACCTAAGTCTCCATGGGTTAGGGCCCAACCCAGGCGCTAAAGCCCCCTTCTTGTATTCTTACTTTCCATACATTAGTTAAGTCATACCTTTCTGCAAATCTTCTCTCTAAAAATATTATCTTTGTAGGGTTATTAAATGAGCTTCTTTCCAAGTTTTTTTATGCATTTTGATTTGATGAATTTAGAAATATGTTAATTCATGCATTAGTACTCTCTTCATGAAGTAGTTCAGCTCATAATTTATGTTATTAATATTATATCCCGCAGATCACTGAGTTAGTTATTTTATCAACCTGGTTATGCATTCTTCTTTGAGTTTAGACAATATTTATTTAATATAGTTATTAATCATTTTTAATGCATTTAGATGGCTTATACCATTTTCTTTGTTATGCACTTAACCTACGAGAACAATAGAATGCTAGAAATATGAAACAATATTTCGAGAAACACAGAAATATCACATGAATTGAGACAAGTTGCAAAGATATTTTATTATTTAGAAGCATAATATAATGTTCACTTGCCTCTTTCAGGGGGAAACCTCCAATAGAGCATAGCTCAATTACAATAAAACTTGATGATTCTTCCCTTGTTATCTAAGACTATTTGTAGATTTATGACATCCAAAACCCTAAATACTAGTGGTCCCTTGCATAATTTAGGTTAACTATTTTATTTATTAACTATGGTCTGTTTATAATTAATTATGGTCCCTTTTCTATAATGTAGGTCAACCACTTAAAATTATTACTAATATGGATAACCGCTTACGGGATTTATTGACTCGACTAACTAACTAACTATGACTCTGAATAGACCCTTGGCCTTATTACATAAATAAAAGGCTTAGGTTTGGACCGTAACATGCCCTCTCGCATCAAAAGTAGCATTTTCCTCAAGGCCGAAGCTGTGGAAACTACTAAAGAATAGTGGTCGGTTCCCATGTCGCATCTTTTGGAGAGGTATCTTTCCACTTGATGAGGACTTCCTTGATCATGTGATCGCAGAGATTTCTTTGAAGCCTCAAAAGGTTCCCTTCAAATTTCTTAAGGCAATATGTGTGGAAGACTTGGTAGATTTTTGAAGTAGTCAATAAGGTTAATTTACAAGTGACTACTCTTATACGTTGAAGTACTTGATAAGGCCCATGGAATTTTGGTCCTAGTTTCTGGAATGCATTTTCTTGGAGATAGGTATTGTTATAAGGTTGGAGTCATAGGAATAGCTAGTCGCCTACTTGAAATGACCTCTCTGAACATTGTTATTTGACCTGTTGCTTCATTTTATTATGAGTTTGATGTAAATTATCTTTGATATGAGCGATCATGGCGTCATGGTTCTGCAACATATGATCAACTTCTTGTAATTTGGAAGATATGTGGATATAAGAAGTTGGTGAAGGTATATTGGTAATTAATTTTCATCTTTAGTGTGCAATGCAAAGATCTGATAGGGTTCCCGAGCAATCCAAATTTTTGACAACACTCAAATCGAGATATAGGTGCATCATTCATTTGCAAACTTGACAGGATGAATGGAAGCCCTAACTGCGGGGGGATCGATCCCCTCCTACTAAAGCATGACCGCAGGGGAGCTCAGTTGTATGCAGTCAAGACTACAGGCGAGAATTGGCCCTAACATCGGTCCTATGCTAGGAGCTCAATGGTAAGCCAGAATCCGAGGGTAATGCCTACCGAGAGCCACAAAGAAACCATTTTTTGTGATTCCCTCCAACAAGTTGGAAAATTACCGTAGCTACATGAAATATAATTCCCTAATCTATAATTTTATTGGCATCTAGTCAACTAAGAAGGATTTAATAAAATGGATTTAGAAAAAATGGCAGCCCAAGGGCCATATTGACCTGAAGTTTGGTGCAAGAGGCTTCTTTATGGTGATATTATTGAACTTTATAGACAAGGAAAGGATATTTTAAGGCGGTCCATATTTATATTATAATGTAGGGTTTTTTATGAGGCACTGGGAGGAATGCTACAACCCAAACCAGGAAAAATTTCTGGCAGCTCTAGTTTGGGTTTGTTTGTTCGCCCTTCCAATGGATTTCTGGGACCCTGAGATCCTAGAAGGAATTGGTAACTCAATAAGAAAATTTGTGAAAATAGTTGAAACCACTTGAAGAGGCAGGTACACCTCCTATGCCCCGTATATTTTTATACCTGAATATTATAGAACCCTTACCAGAAACTATGGAACTAGAATACCAAGGAGAATTTTTACAACAACTGCTAGATTATGAGCATATTCCATTTAGGTGTTGGCGGTGCCACGAATACAACCATCTCTTCAAAGAAAGCCCCTTAAACCAAGCATATTTGGAAAACATGAAACAAATGCAAGAAGCAGCCCCATCATTAGACAATAGCGAGGGTTTCAAGGAAGCCTAAAACAAAAAAGAAGAACACTAAGAAGTAGCAACAACAAACCCAAAACCAACCAAAGCAAAAGAGAAACCATACCAAATTTGAAATGTTGTAGGAGATAGGGGAAAGCTCCAAGAAGGAATATCTACGAAATTAAGGATACCAAATCCAAGATCCACCAAAAACAGCTATGAAACCTAAGAGAAAATCCCAAGAGAAACCCTCATATAAATAAGAGCAAGCATAATCAGTAGATTTACCAGCCATGGAGAATGACAAATCCAAGGAGGATATAAGCACATAAGAGGTAGTATTGAAAATTTTTATGAATTAATGGTGAAACCTAGATGATATATTCATCCTTGGATACAAAACTAAGTTGTACCGAGAAAAATTTCAATAGTATATGATAAAAAAAGGCCAAAGGCATCCACATCTAGGGAATATTATGGGCTCGAAAAATGTAAGTACTGAAGATCCAAACATCCAAGGAAAAGGGGGAAACAAAAGAGGTAGGAAGAATCTGCACGAATCAATTCAAATGGTGTTAGAAATGCTAGTTAACTCTGGAGGTATAATACCACTCTCAGTGGTATTCCACCAACTGCATAAAGTTTTTCAATAATAGTCATATCATGGAATATGAGAGGCCTCAATATTCGAGGCAAGTAGAGATACTTATAGGAATTTTTGAAAAAAGTGAAGCCTCAAGTAGTTCTTCTTCAAGAAACAAAAGTCTTAGCGGAAAATCTAGAGGAGATGCTTCGATTCGTAAAGCTGAAATGTCAAGTCGTATCCCTAGACGTAAGAGGAAGTGCAGGAGTATTCTTCCAAACCCTACATAGATCTTAGGAGAGGGATGGATTAGCCTACCATGTATCCTCACAGGGATATGTAGACATATTGAAATGCAAGAGTGGATCCTGATCTCATCGGTATATGGCCTTCATATTCCAGGAGAGAAAGAAGATTTATTATAGAGTATAGGAAAGCTCGGAAAAATGCATAGTGAAACATTTTGGCTGATGGGGGGAGATTTAAATATGATCACATCACCAAAGGAAAATAAAGGTGGAATCAAGAGACAAGAAATACAAGTGGAGCTCTTTTAGAACATGCAAACATATCTGCACCTATTAGATATCCTGACTATCAATGGCACTTATACATGGAACAACGAGAGAGGAGGAGTGCATCAAGTGGCCTCCAGGTTCGATCAGTTCTTAGCATCCGAACACCTGATAAGAAAAGATATTTACTATGAAGCTACGATATTACCATGTCTTGGATCATACCATTGGCCTATCTTCCTAGAAGTAGACATAAATCAAGGGCACTAGACATGAACTTTCAGGTTTGAATCATTTTGGATGAGAGACCCATCCTTCATTAAAAAACTAAAAGAATGGTGGACGTCAAGTTCGATACAGGGTAGAAACATCATGTATATTTTCCAAATTCGCCTCAAAAATATTAAGAAAAAGAAAAATAAGTGGAAAAAACTAGATTTTGGACACATTCAAAAGGATCAAGAATGACTTCAAGCCCACATGAAACAAGTACAAAAGTAGATTATAACGCAGGGATGCACAGGAAACCTGGTGGTGGAAGAAGGTAAGTTACTAACTAAGATAGAAGAGAGAAGAAAGCAGGAAGAAATATTGTGGAAATAGAAGTCAAGGATCCAATGGCTCAGGGAAGGCAGAAAAAAACTCATTTTTTCCATAAATCCATGATCCAACATATGAAAAACAACATAATATTCTCCCTAAAAGACTCAACACGCAACTGAATAGTACAACATGAGGAAATGGAAAACTTTATGGTGGAAAATTTTAAAAATATGTTGTTAGAACCGAACCCTAATAGGACAGAAGTTATTGAAAAGATAAAGAGACATATTCCTCAACTCGTCAGTAGAGACCAAAACCTAGCACTGATGCGAGCTTTCATGATAGAGGAGGTAGAGGAGGTCGTCAAAGGGCTGGTGAAAAATAAAAGGCTTGGATTGGATGGATTTACTACAAAATTAATCCAGGCATCTTAGCCAATCATGGGAACAAACATTCTAGAAGTTATGGAGGAATAAAGAAGAACAAGGAAGGTACACCCTTCTCTAAACTCAACTTTATTACCTTTAATTCCAAAATCTGAGCACTCTAATGAGCCCCACGGGTTTATAACAATTGCATTGTGCAATGTAATCTATAAAATCCTCTCCACTATCATGGTGAATCGCCTTAAGCCCATCCTACCAGCTTTTATCTCCCCAGAGCATACCGGTTTTGTGAAAGGTAGACAAATTTTGGATGACATTATAACAGCCGAGGAAGCCATTCACTCTATTAAAAATATCAAAGCTAAGGATATGATGATAAAACAAGACTTATCAAAGGCCTACAACCAAATTAGCTGGTCTTACCTCCAAAATATTCTCCAAGATTTTGGCTTTGATCTGAGATGGATTCAATGGGTTTCTTCTCTCATCTCCTCTCTGGTATTCTCCATTCTTCTCAATGGTTTCCCTTTCACTCCTTTTAATGTCTCCCACAGCCTCATATAAGGATATCCAATTTACCCCTTCCTTGTCATCCTAACAGCCGAAGGTCTTGGGAGATACATCAAAGAAATGTTCGAGGAAGGACATCTCAAAGGGTTCCACTTATGGGGAAATGGCCTCACCCTAACTCACCAGCAATATGTGGATGAAATTATTATTTTCTGTCAAGCCACTCTCAAAGAAGCTATATCCACAGTTTCCATACTTCAAGATTTCATGAAAGCCTCAGGAACTCAAATAAATAATGAAAATTCCAATATATTCTTCTTCAAAACTCAGATCCAATCCCAAACATTTATGTTCAAAACATTAGGCTTCGACATTGGATCCTTGCCAAATAAATATTTGGGTACGCCACTATGCCTCAAATACATCATAGTATCATGCTAGAAAGCTCTCCTTGATCTTATTCAATCATGTCTCCATAGCTGGTCTTTTCAAATCCTTAATTCAACTAGCAGAGTACTGTTGAAAGCAACGTTACAATCAATACCCATATACCAAATCTTGGGTCTTGCAGTGTCTAAAAGCACTTGTGCATAAATGGAAAAAGTATTCAAGAAATTATTTTAGCAAGGGGCCCAAAACTTAAAAAAAAATGGTTGCTCCTCTCATGGGAAAGATTGACTAAACAGAAATTGGCAAGAGGTCTAGGGATTTGAGACCCATATATGCTAAATCAAGTCATGGGAGAAAAAAAATGATGGCGTTAGGTGCAGGGAGGAAGATATCGATGGAAACTCATTTGGGAATGAAAATACAATATGCCAACATCCACAGAAGGGAGACTGCTTGTACAAGGAACTCCAAAAGGATCCTCCATTTGGAACCTAGGAGAAGTAAATGGGGATTTAATAATGAATCACATCTTATGGGAGATAAGAGATAGAAGTAAATAATTTTTTTGGCAAGACTCGTGGCAACAAAGGGAGAAACTATTTATTATACAAGCCCTAACATAGATTTTCCTTCTTACCAATACAATAGCGAACATGAAAGTCAATCAATTCTGGGAAAGAGGGGAAAGATCCTCGTGGAGATATTGGAAAAAAAAATAGCGTTGGCCTAAGGCACCAGTCACACAATAATGGGAGGTATATGATAAAGAACTCAACTCAATAAGTATCACAATATCTGAAGACATAGGTATTCTGATATGGGGGTATAAAATGAAAGGGATGTTCACAATCCAAGAAGGCTACTAGATGAAAGTAGAAAATTATCATAATCAAATACACCATCTTTGGAGTAAAATATGGTTGGGGAAACAATGGCCAAAATTCACGTTGTGCCTTTGGCTTGTATGTCACAGACATGCACTTTCTTTGGACCAAATCCAAAAACGAGGTGTTCAAGGCCCATCCAAGTGTAGGATGTGTCGACCCAAATCGGAAACAATGGAGCACCTGCTGAATTATTTCCCATTCACCGAACAGTTGTGGCAACACATGGGCCTTCACTTTAGACAAAATAGAAAAATATCAGCCTAGCATTAAGACAAACATAGAAATTTGGAGGAAATGAGGATTCCAAATCCCAGCGCTTAACAGAGCCTGGTCCATATCACTCGGATTTCTTCTATGGGTTGTGTGGATGTAAAGAAATAGGATAATATTCAAGGAGCAGCTACAATCAGTGTCAGATATCTGGAAAATTATTCTTCAAAACATTCACGAAACCATATTAGAAAACAGATGGAAACATGAAGACTAGAAAGCCCCACCATAGGAAGCGAGAATCTTGGAAATTTTAAATCTATCTCCATAGATGTTGGCACCTCATTCATGGAAAATAAAACTCCCTCCCGTATATCACCATCGAGATTCATCTATCCCCCACAATATTTCTTGAAATTGAATTATGATGGAGCCTCCAAAGGTAATCCAAGTGTGGCGGGCTTAGGTGGCTTATTACGAGATCCTCAGGGTCGGGTTGTAAGGCTATATCCAATGGATTTATCAAGCAACAATGAAGCAGAACTCAATGCATTGAAATAAGGATTACTAATAGAAATAAGGGAACGACTAAACAAATTAGTGGTGGAAGGAGACTCTCCCCTGGTAACAAGGATCATCCAAAAACTCCAGGAGGGATCCAATTGGGAAAATATTATTAGAAGTTGGATAATTTCGAGGCTAATTTAGGAAATAAAGGATATTATTTCTGAGATAGAATACATAATCCCCTCCCATGTCCGTAGAGAAGGAAACACTACAGCAGATTTTATGGCGAACTGGGGATGCAGTCACCCTGGAAATCAACTAGATGGGTATTAGGATAGGGTATCTCAGGAAGAAGGATTAGAACCATTGCAGTGGATCCTGGACAAGGACATGAATCCAAATGAGGGCTCTTAATAATAGTGTGTCACCGGAGTGGATCCACATGTGGATCATGGAAATGATTGAATTGACACAAAGCAAGGGTGGTGGGCGACCCATCCCATGCCATCACATGCCGAGAGTAAATGAGAATGGGTTGGGAAGTAAAGGAATGTCAATGGAGGATGGGAATACTGGTCACGTGCCAAGATAAGTGGCAAGGTTGATATGTTGCATGCATAGTTTGTTTAAGGGTTATTCCAAAGCAATGTCTATTGCAAAGAATGTTGTTTTGTTAACTAGAATGTTGGTGCAAGGGTGAGACAGAGAAGATTACCACGCAATTGAGCTACAATGATCCGGGTATGTATCTCAGGCTCCTTCGATAGTGATAATGGGGGTTTTGTCTCAGGGTAGGGTGATTGAGTTGAAGAGTTCATCGAAGTTGCATCACCCGATTGCTGAAACAATGATTATTTTATCTTTGTTGAACCAAGTCGTGTCAATTTCCTTGTTGTATGGAAAATTGCTGGCCCAAATGGGGATGTATTGGATTTAGAATTTTCTTATTGTCTATAAATTTATTAGTATAGTCTACAAATTTTTAAAAATGTGGTCTCTCCTGGCTCGATGAGTGGAGGGTGGTAAGACCAACCAGGGGTTGAAATGCTCCTGCATAGGATTTTTGAGAGATGTAAGGATCGATGCAACCCTAAAGGCAACGACTAGACAACGTGAAATTATCTGTAACCTGAGCAATTAATGCATTGAGGTGGTGGCCCAATGTTTTCCCAACTAGGTGAAAGTCTTGAGGAAAATTTAGGAATGGTCGAGAGGGATTAACAACATTGTTTGATTTCATACTACAGTTCCGCCTAGACTGTATACCTCTCTGGCTTATGCACAGAGGGTGATAACTCCAGTGTGGATTCGATCGGACTCACAGTTGTTGGGTGGTAGGGAAAAGAGAAAAATGGTTAAGGAAAATATAGGTAAAGGAGCCTGCGAGAGAGAAAGGAAAGGAAAAGGGAGATTCAACAAGCAACCCTCAACATCATAAGGGAAGAAAAAAGACCAATAAAATATGAAAAATCTACTGCATGCATATGGGGTTGGTACTCCAACTCAACTTAAGTCTAAAAATTCTGTATGGGGAAAGATCTAAACACAAAGGTGGATGCAAACCTTCTGAATGAATAATTGGAACTTCTGGTTATAGACCCAGGACATACTAGAGGTAGAATGAATTTGTTCAAACAGTCAGTTCACCTATAATGGTAAATGAAATGCTTGATGGTGAAGACCATTATGTCATTACAGGAGGTGGGAGGAAACCCAAAGGCAGAACCAAGTCTTGCAGAGATTCATCAAGACATGCAAGCCATCCAGCTGTAGCTCCACCATCAAAATGTGCCTCTCAGTCGAATTGAAAAATAGTTCCAGAATTTGCATCAAGTGGACATGCCTGGGTCAAGTGAAAATACCTGGTAATTAGAGGAAATTTCAACCTAAAAGTGCTGATGAAATTTTCATGTAATCTCAATTTCATAATATGTAAACCAATAAAAATTCTTTAAATTTAAAAAGAGGCACATGTAAATATTTTGGAGGGAAAAGAACAAAACTACTCTTTTTAATTGTATATTTGGCTTATCTCCCTATAGGTTTACTCAAATTTCCAGTATATGCTCGTTGCATGTGAAATTAAATTTCACATTCAATGAGTACCCATTATGCATACTTTTGAGAAGACCCACATTGATAAAAATTATAGATACATTAAAAAATCATGTTCAACACATTTGTTTAATGTATCTACAATTTTTATCAATGTGGATCTTCTAAAAAGTATGCATAATGGATTCTCGTTGGATGTGGAATTTAATTCTGTATCCAATGAGCACCTACACTTGAAATTTGAGTAAACATATAGGGATATATTTCAAAAATACAATTAAAAAAAAAAAGTAATTTGCTTCTTTTCCTTCCAAAATCTATAACTCTTATTTTATTATTTTAAGTATTATTTTATTATTTTTCTTAGGAGGCCATTGTTAGGCTGAAATTTCCTCTAATGACTGATTGAATCATTTGATGAATGGCTACAAGGTGCACTGCATAGTTTTGTTTCTAGTTATCTGATGTGGTTGGCTAGCATTTATTTTTATAGTAGTATGTTTAATAGGATAATAGGCATTATAGTATATAAGGCTTGGAAGGACCGAATCAAACAGTTTAAATTTTGGTTGGCTTATAACTCTTTGAGGTGGCCAATAGACCTGGTTTCCTTTGGGCAGGTCAAGGGTGCTAAGAATTTTATAGGATGTAACATGTTGTTTTGTTTCAAAATGAATGAATAGAGAGGCACCACCAAACTTACAACAATAAAAAAATTGGTGAAGTTGGGAGTTGGCCATAAACTGCCACATATGGCATCATCTTGGTGGCTTCATGATAGTTAGTATTATATTAGTCAGTTAAAGAAAGCCACTAAACCCATTGATGTTGCGTGTTTGAAGTTAGGCATCATAGATAGGTCTCCAAACATTTTTTGACTACTTCTATTTGACCATCGGTTTGGAGATGATAAGTTGTACTCAATTGGAGTTGTGTGCCCTATAGCATGAAAATTTATTGCCAAAATTTGTTGGTGAAAGTGCTGTCTCGATCAGACACAATTAAATTCGGCATGTCGTCATGCATTTTTAATATTTGATCTGTGAAAACTTGAGCCACCATTATTGGGGTAAATGGGTGCAGTAGAGCGCAAAAATGAGCATATTTGGAAAGATTTTCAACAATCATCATGATGATTGATTTGTTGCTAGACTTTGGGAGACCTGTAATGAAATCCATGGAAACATATATCCAAACAGAAACAGGGAGTGGAAAGGGTTGTAAGGATCCCAGTAGCTTGATCATTTCCCCTTTTTTCATTGGCATACATCGCATTCAACTACAAAAGTAAGAAATGTGTTCTTCATTCCAGTCTAAAATAAATATTAGTGTGTTCGTGCATAAGTCTTCTAAAATCCTGGATGTCCTACAACTGGTGAGGAGTGAAAATATTCCAAAATGTGGGTTTTGAGGGTGGAGATCAGGGATAGCACTACCCGATCCTTATAGCTTATAACCTCATCCTTCCAAGATTAGTCCTCTGAGGAATTAAGATCTTCTCATAATCTATTAATGAGATAGGATAGAGAAAGGTGGGAGAATAATCGATGATGAGCTTCTTCAATCTAATATGGTATGGTTAGAGAGAAGGATAAAAGGGTGCCCTCATCCTCAAATTGGCGTGATAAGGCATCAGCCACTACATTGTCACACCAATTCTTGTAAATTATCTCATAATCATATCCAACATTTTTGCGAGCCATTTATTTTGTTGTGGCGATGATAGACGCTACTCGAGGAAATATTTTAGGCTATGATGGTTAGTGCGGATTTGGAAACGACTCCCCAACAAGTATTTTCTCCGAGTGTCAACTACATGTAAGATGACCATCAATTTTTTCTCATATTTATATTGACCTAAACGCTTACCATTGAGTTGTTGACTTGTGAAATCAAATTGTCTACATTCCTACATTAATACTGCACCAATGCCCATACCTAAAGCATCACTTTCAATAAAAAAAGGTTTTCTAAATTCTGGTAGGGCCAATACTAGAGTGGGTCACATGGCCTATTTGAGAGCCAAGAAGGCCTATTGATTTGTGTGAGTCCTAAGAAATGATTTTTTCTTGAGAATATTAGTGAGGGGTTGGGAAATGTGTCCATGATTGAAAACAATTTTGTGATAGTAGATCGTGAGACCTAAGAATCCCATCAAAATCTTCAAGGTTTTTGGGTGGGGTTAATCTTGCATTTCCTAAATCTTTTTCATATCAACCCTCACTCCTTCACATCCCACATATGCCATAAATACTATACTTCTTCCATGCCAAAGGGACACTTGGATAGTTTGAATAATAGTTTATGATCTTGGATCAGTTGCAATACTTGGTCAACATGTTAAAGGTGAGTGGATCACTCACGGAGGGATGAAGATACCGACACTAACATGTCCCATGTTATGTTTTAGATAGAATGTCATCAAAAAAGACCAGGAAAAATTTAATAAGATATGGATTTAAAATTTGGTTCATGAAGCTTTGAAAATTTGACGGGGAATTACAGAGATCAAAGGGCATGACCAAGAATTCATAATGGCCTTCATGAGTTTAGAAGGTTATCTTGAAAATCTCAACTTCCTTCATAAGCATTTGGTGATAGCCCGAGCACAGGTCTAGCTTGGTAAAACATTAGGGACCATGCAGTACATCGAGCATATCATCAACTACTGGGATAGGAAATTTTGACTTGATAGTGAGCCTATTAATTTCCCTACAGTCTGGAAACATGCATCATTCACCGTCTTTCTTTAGAATCATGACCACTAAAGATTAATAATGGATAGTGTTGGGACGAATAACACTAGCTTCGAGGAGTTCCTTGATGATTTTTAAGTTTCATTATTGTGTGCAAAAGGATATTGATATGGGTGGACATTTTTAAGGATTGGGTTTTCGATAGCAAAGGGATGCTATGATCATGTTCACCATAGAGAGTGGGAGCTCCTTTGTTTTTTAAATACTTGCATTGGTGGCAATATAATACATGTGCATATCGGGATAAATGTGAGAAGGAGTGGATTCAATGGCATGGATGGCATTAAATTGTGCTAATACCCCATGTTGGCCCTTTGTTAAAAGCTTCTCCATTCGATGTGAGTTTATGATAATAAGATCACCTACCTAGAATCCCCACAATGTATGAGTGCGATTGTTTTGCTTAAAGCTCATATATAACTCCTAGAATATCATTGTGGTAGGGCCCAATGTGTGGAGCCATTAAGCACAAAAGAAAATGTCACAACCGCCCATTTTAATGGAAAACATTTGGGTTTGGAGGTGATAATCCCCCATTTGAAGCTTAATATATTCACAATTTCATTCACATTTCATGGCCCCCACATCAACGATAAGGACTTGGAATTAGATACTACCCTAAAAAAATAATGAACAAATTTTTCTACTCTCTTTTGGAAAAATTTATATATGTTGCCACTATGAATCAACACCATTAATTGCAGATGTTTAAGAAAACCTCATATTTTGAGAGTCTAGGAAGAATTAATGTCGGTCAGGGCATGGAGTGAGATAAAAGGCTCATCTTGAGAAGTTGTAGTATCAGCGTCTGGTGTTGTTAGGGGTTGACCCTCTTCCTCCTCAGGCACTTTAGTGGATGGACCTTCATCGACGAAGATGTTTTTAGTAACACCGATTTGAAATAATTTTGGTTCCTTTAATTTATGTCTTGAGGATTATTTTTCATCATAGTAGTAGCAGAGTCCTTCTATCCTTCTTTTGGCCATTTCTTACGGTGAAATATTTTGAACCTTGAATTTTTGCGTGGTGCCTATAGCAGGGATGGGACGTGCCCGTGTGATCAAATTTGGACATTGGATTTGGAATTTAAAGCGAATTCTACCTCCAAGTATATATATATATATATATATATATATATATATATATTATTTATTTATTTGACAATTGGTTTGCCGGAGATGATAAGTTGTACTCAATTGGAGTTGTGTGCCCTATATCTTGAAAATTTCCTGCCAAAATTTATTGGTGAAAGTGGGGTCTTGATCAAACACAATGGAAGTCGACATGTTGTCATGCAGTTTGAATATTTCGTCCATGAAAACTTGAGCCACCATGGTAGGGCTAAATGGGTGTAGTAGAGTGAAACAATAAGCATATTTGGAAATTTTGTCAACAACCACGATGATGATTTATTTGTTGCCTAACTTTCAGACACCTATAATAAAATCCATGGAAAAATATATCCAAACAGAAGCTGGGAGTGGCAAGGGTTGTAAGGTTCCCAGTAGCTTGATCATTTCCCCTTTGTTGCGTTGGCATACGTCGCATTCAACTACAAAAGTAAGAAAGTCATTCTTCATGTTGGTCTAAAATAAATATCAGCATGTCTGTGCATAAGTCTTCTAAGAACTTAGATTTCCTACAACCAGAGAGGAGTGAAGATCTTCCAAGATGCGGGTTTTGAGAGTGGAGATCATGGATAACACTACCCGATCCTTATAGCGAATAACCTCATCCTTCCAAGATTAGTCCTCTAAGGAATTAGGATCTTCTCATAATGTATTAATGAGCTAACACAAAGAGGGGTGGGAGAATAATCCATGATGACCTTCTTCAATCTAATATGGTATGGGTAGAGAGAGGGATCAAAGGGTGCCCTCATCCTTAAATTGGCGCGATAAGGCATCAACCACTACATTGTCACACCACTTATTGTAAATTATCTCATAATCATATCCCAACATTTTTGCGAGCCATTTATTTTTTTGTGGTGACGATAGACACTACTCGAGGAAATATTTTAGGCCATGATTGTCATTGTGGATTTGGAAACGACTCACCAACAAGTATTTTCTCCAAGTGTCTACTACATGTAATATGGCCATCAATTCTTTCTCATATGTATATTGACCCTGACACTTGCCACTAAGATTTTGACTCTTGAAATCCAATGGTCTACCTTCCTACACTAATACTGCACCAATGCCCATACCTGAAGCATCAAATTCAATAAAAAAAATAGGTTTTCTAATTTCTAGTAGGGCCAATACTAGAGTGGAGCACATGGCCTATTTGAGAACCAAGAAGGCCTATTGATTTGTGTCAATCTTGAGAATTTTTTTTTCTTGAGAAGATTAGTGAGGGGTCGAGAAATATGTCCATAATTGCAGACAAATTTGTGATAGTAGACCATGAGACCTAAGAATCCCATCACAATCTTCAAGGTTTTTGTTGGGGCCAATCTTGCATTGCCTGAATCTTTTTTAGATCAACCCTCACTCCTTCACAACCCACAATGTGCCCCAAATACTCTACTTCTTCCATGCTAAAGGAATACTTGGATAATTTGAAAAATAGTTTATGATCTTGGATTAGTTGCAACACATTTTCAACATGATAAAGGTGAGTGTCCCATGTTATTTTGTAGATGAGAATTTCATCAAAAAATATTAGAACGAGTTTTCTAAGAAATGGTTTTAAAAGGTGGTTCATGAGGCTTTTAAAAGTGGATGGGTAATTACAAAATAAAATGGCATGACCATGAATTCATAATGGCATTCATGAGTTGAAAAGGTTGTCTTGGGAATTTTAACTTCCTTCATTTGTATTTGGTGATAGCCCGAGAGGATGTCCAGCTTCGTAAAAAATTTAGGACCATGAAGGTCATCGAGCAAATCATCAACTAATGGGATAGGAAATTTTTCCTTGATAGTGAGCCTATTGAGGTACCTAAAGTCGGCAAACATGTGTCATTAACCATCTTTCTTTAGAACCATGACCACTGGAGATGAATAAGGGCTAGTGTTGGGAAGAATAACACTAGATTCGAGGATTTCCTTGATGATTTTTTCAATTCCATTCTTGTTTGCAAAATGATATCGATAGGGGTAGATATTTGGCATTTGGGTACCCAGGATAAAAGGGATGCTATGATCATGTTCACCCAAAGAGGGTGGGAGCTCCTTAGGTTTTTCAAATACCCATTGGTGGTAATCTAATACCTGTTTCATATCAGGATGAATCTGAGGAGGATTGGATTCAATGGCATGGATGGCATTAAATTGTGCTAATACACCATGATGGCCCTTTTTTAAAAGACTGGCCATTTGATGTGAGTTTATGATAGTAGGATCACCTGCCTGGAGTCCCTGCAATTTATAAGTGTGTTTTTTCTGCTTAAAGCTCATATATAACTCTTGGAATACCATTTTGATAGGGCCCAATGTGTGGATTCATTAAGCACCAAATAAAATTTCACAACCACCCATTTAAATGGAAAACATGTGGATTTTTAGGTGATAATCCCCCATTTTAAGCATAATATTTTCACAGCTTCCTTCACATTTCATTCCCCCCTTGACATCAATGATAAGAACTTTAAAATTAGATATTTACCTAACAAAACAATTAAAAACTTCTACTACTCTATTGTGGACAAATTTATACATGTTTCCACTATCAATCAACACCATTAATGGCAGATGTTTAAGAAAACCTCAAATTTTGAGAGTCTAGGAAGAAAAAATGTCAGTCAAGGCATGGAGTGAGATAAAAGGCTCATCTGGAGTAGCTGTAGTATAAGTGTCTAGGGTTTTTAGGGGTTCACCCTCTTCCTCCTTGGGCACTTCAGTGGATGGAGCTTCATCGGTTATAATATCCCCAAATTGGAATTGCTAGCAAGGCATGCCTAAAAAACGCATTTTTCAGGAGTGGATGCTACAGAAAAAAATATTAGCCCTTGTATCTATTATATCTAATAATATAAGATCCAAATCCAAGAGGAAATAAGAAACCATGCAAACTAGGTGAGGTAAACAAGCCTCTCACACCTAGAATGGATGGAAAAATGCCTAACAATGAGACTGCAACAATAAGTAAACCCAATGCTGGAGAAGAAGCACTATATTCACTCATGAAATGTGTCAAGAAACACATTATAATCATTTGATGTTACAGCAGCAGCTTCTTCTTCATTTTAAGATCCAAAAGTTGGGGAAAAACAATGTTTTAAGCCCTAAAAAGGATATTTTCAAAGATATGCGTAAAAAAAGAGGAAAATTATGGTTTTATCCCTTATAATATGTTATAAGAGACTCACATCTCTAATTTCATCAAAAAAAAATCACTCTAGCTATGTTAAACAGATCTCCCCGTCCCGGTATGGCTCAAAAAGGCCCAATCCCCATGACTTAGCTAATGCAAAATTTAATCAAGCCTTCACAGCATATTTTTCAGATGGTTTATGATAAAATATGATTTAAAATACATATATACATTTTATTACATTAGATCATGGATTTTATTACTTAGATCATGAGAAAAATGGAAGAATGGATGAAGAAACCCTCAAGAATGAGGTGCTGCAACACTTTATTTCTCTGCAACAAGAATGTATAGTGTAATATTCAGGAGCTGTAGCAGCTGTACATTACATATCATATCTAAGACAGATATATGCACAAAATATCAGATCTATAACAGATCGGTACACTAGATTGTCTTTACTTTACATTCCCCTTGGGAATTTCAGCAATACATGAAAGAAAAAGAGTAGATCTGAGTTTTACTGTAGCAGATCTGTAGAATTATTCATAAATTATGAAGTATATGTAGCAATGAATCAGATCTGAAATATACATGGATTGGTTTGCCAATCCATGGATCACCACAGTGCAAGGAAGACTCCTTTACACCAGAGATCACTTCTCCAACTGAATGCCAGAATACCCTGCAACTCTGCAACTAAAAATAACGCAGTCCAAGAGGAAAAACTGTGCTATAGGCTTGAAGCACAGGTTGTCCTGGTGCCAAGATCAAGATCTTAAGCCCAACAGCTAATACACTCTTCCAGGAGGTTAAAAGACACACTCACTGAGAAGAGGCACTAGTATAATCTAGATCTGAGCAGATCTAGTCTCCACTTGCTGCAGCTCACTGAAAAAAGTAAATCACAACAAGATTTACACTATCTAAAGGAGATGGAGCTTGAACATATGCCTGATAGTGGAAGAGAAGTACAATTCCCTCTAAGAGCTACTCAATGGAAGGAGAGAGAATCCCTAAACAGGAAATCCTCACAAGTCTCTGCTAAGCAGCGAAGAGAACTTGAATTGTCTAAGCAGACATAAAATCAAATATCATTAAAAACCTTCTCTTAAGCCTTCCCCTTCCTTTTATAAGATGAGAGCTTTGGAAAACCCTAAACCACCTTGATCAATTATCCCTTTTCACATGAGGGCCTCCTTCTAGAATTGCGTTGTCCCTCCATGAGGTACATTATATCTAGATAGTGCTATGATTTGGTCCTATTGACCCAGTAAATCTCCTTGTTCACATGCAAGTGTATTTTATTGAAACAACCATGATTTTCCTCTGTTCACATTGGGCATTTATTTATTGGGAATTTTTTAGGAGTTTTTATGTTCTCCTTTACATTTTATTCATCAATTAAGAAAATTAACACAAAATTAAATGTTCCTATTAGCTTGGGCTAATTAGGAATATTACAGTCCTCCCCTCCAGAAGTGTTGCTTGTCCTCAAGAAACTACAAAGTTAGAACTGAAATGGATGGGGAAAGCATCTTCTCCCAAGAAATCATCCCTAAAAAATGAGTCACCTCCCAACATGGTAACTCCAGAAAATCCTCCTCCACCTTAGGTTCCTGCAAAGAAGGTGGGCTGAAAAACTGAACATAGTAGACAAAATTTCCTACCCCACACTGTCCTCCTCTCCACTTAAGATAAGTGTAGAGTTATTGTTGATCTTGGGCTGCAATGATATTTCCATCAAGTGGCAACATGAAGTTTAGATCTGTCAAGAGCCTTCCTCCAACGCTGTAAAACCAGTTAGACCAAAACATTCGACATGTGATAGATAGGAGAACATCATCATATGGCATCCCATCACACATTTGGCCCACCTCCAAGAGAAAAAAATATTTGGCTATGGTGGCCACAAATCCTCCCATGTTCCCCTTAGAACATGTACTGTAGAAAATGTGGGAATATCCTTCCCAAAAGGACACATTCAAAACATGTGCCTCACTCAAAATCATGTCTCCCATCAAGATAAAAACAACACCAGCAAGTGGGATCATGATTGGCATCACAACAAGGGAATTACTGATGGTTTCATAAAGTGTTGGAAGGGACCAACAGTCTCCCAAGTGGTAACAGCGCAGTATTTCAAACCGATGCTTCAGAAAAATACATGGCAGATTGTTTCTTGATACATGGTTAATCATATGAATCAAGCTTTTGAACATCCGTGTGAAACATGCGCACAAGGCCATAAGGATGGCTCACTCGATGTTTAGTAACGTATGATGGTTGAAATGTTGTCCTTGATAGCAACCCACTTGATGAAGATGATGGAAACCTACTTGATGAAGTTATTCTTGACTTGATGGACTTGGTAATGATGTAAATCTGATGTGATGTGATGTGTCTACAGAGCAACTCAGATGTAATGATGAAAGGAATTTTAGTATGTGCTAGAACAATGATGAAAAGTGTGTGTCTCAAGGCATACGCGGGTTTGTTTAGGAGAAGTAGCATATGCATGCAGAAATTTACGTGCCAAGTCACGTATGCTCAATTGCGCTCTAAATTTGTAAAACTAGGGGTTACTACCATGGTATTGACCCATTGTATTGAGTGTTGGATTGTCTATGTGATCCCGTCCAAGAAAACCATTGGATGTTGTGTGGTTTTGGCTCATGGTATTGACAAAAGCTAAATCTATATAAGGAGAAGAAAATCATTGTGCAAAGGGGTGTGCATGTGTCTGGGTTTTAATGAATACTTCACTCTAAAGTTTATCTGCATGGTTGAACTCTATTCTTAATCGATAGATCTGAATCTATGATGCACCTGTGAATATGATGAAGGTTCAAAAACTATAGATCAGGAAATGATGAATCTCTAGGATGACCTAAAAAGAAGTAATGAAGACCTGGCGCAAATATATTGAAGATATTGAAGAAATCTAGGTAAGTCCATAGATCTGGTCGATTCTGCAAAGTTTATCCTTTATAAATCTATACCTAGGTTCGTTTCATGAAAAGCGCGTATATACGCAAATCTGTTCAAACAAAGGCGCGTATGGACTGTTAGGGTTTTTCTGAAAAGTGCTGAATCTTGTACGCGGGAATGAGTTATTAAAACGGCTTAATATATGGAGCTCGCAGGTCGGTTTTAAATATAGCACGTATGCATGAAATGACTGATGATTGGTCAAAGCTGATTGAGTTTCTGTATATCTATTCTAAGAAAATCTGCAGTACATCTACGATGTGCAGTTGCAGTCATTTCATGTGCATTTTGATGCAATGGGAAAGGATGTTTATTTGATAAGTGAAGGAGAAGTTGTGTTGAAGCTGTTTGATCAGTTTGAAAAATTGATTAAACGTGAGTACGGTAGTTACGAGGGATTAGGCTTCAGTCTGAAAGTAGAAGCTTTCTGCCAGTAGAGGCTGGTGTTAATATCAAGGGGTAGTAGCTCCCTTCCAGGTGAGGCTGGTAAACGAGAGCAGGGGGTTGTTGCTCCCTTCCAGAAGAGGCTTGTAAACAAGAGAAGGTTGTAGCCTTCTGCAGGTGGGTGCCTGCGTACTAGTATGAGTCTACACCAGTACATGTTGTAAGAATTTTTCTTAATAATAAAGATTGAAGACTGAGACGACGGTAGCGGTGGTTTTCTCCCGAATTGGGTTTCCACCTAAAAATCCTGGTGTCCATGTGTGTTGCTTATGTGTGATGATTATTCTGTTCTTTCTGCACCTGGCTAACATTTGTCAAACATCGGAGAGTGGATGGCAATGCAATGATCGGGTCAGGGTGGTGCCTTAGTTAAATCAACACGGATATACGCGATTTACCAGCAAGGATATCCGCATATATACGCGAGTTGGCTTCACGAAAGTAGTGTATGGGTTTTTTAAGAAAGAAATATCAAAGTTTTATTGTCTGCACTAAATACTGATTCACCCCGCCCTCTCAGTATTTTTCCTAACAATTAGTATCAGAGCCAGGTCCTTCTGAAAAAGCTTAATCGCTAGAAGGAAGATCAAGCAAGATGAGCAATCAAGAGGGAACAGCATCTATCAAGCCTCCGCTCTTCAACAGAAGTAATTTAATCTTCTGGAAAATAAGGATGAGATCCTATCTTCAGTCTATGGGAGCAGATATATGGGCCATTGTTGAAAAAGGATATCAATATCCAGCTGCTACACCAACAGATCCATCTGAAAGGAAGAATTATGAATCAAATGCAAAAGCGGTCAATGCTATAACAGGAAGTCTAACTGAAGCAGAATTTGTCAAAGTCATGCACCTGAATATAGCAAAGGAAATATGGGACAAAATCATTCTAAGTTATGAAGGTGATGCAAAGGTAAAAAGTGCAAAACTTCAATCTCTCAGAATTGAATATGAAAACTTAAGAATGCATAGTGATGAGAATATTGCCAGTTTCTTTTTACGTATTGATGATGTTGTAAATCGTATGAAAAATCTGGGAGAAACAATAACCGAATCTACTTTGGTTGAGAAAATCTTAAGATCGCTAACGACGAAATTTGAATCAAAAGTCTTTGCTCTTGAAGAAAAATAGGATCTTCAAACTCTTACTGTGGTGAAACTTCATGGCATACTGACTGCATATGAAATGAGGAGAAGAGGACCATCTGAAGTCAAAGAAGTTGTTTTTAAAGCTTCTACAAAATGGAAAGAAGTTCAAAAGGCAGAAGGTTTAGGATATATCTCAGAAGAAGATGAGGCAAATTTTGTGAGAAGACTCCAACCAGGAACCGGAAGATTCAAAGGTAAGATTCCTTTCAAATGTTTTGATTGTGGAAGAGTTGATAATTATACTGCAAAATGTCCTTATAAAGAAACACTTGCTAAATAAGTAGCAAGAAGGAATAAAAACCAATCTAGCACTAAGAAAAGTTATTATACTAATGAAGACAGTGATGGGTTATCTGATAGTGAGAAAGAATGTGAACAAGATCTTAGACTTCTCATGGCATTTGAACAAAAATCAAGAGAAGAAAAGGATAATTTTGTGGATGCTCTAGAGGACAATGATTTTCTTGAGGAAAACAATCAACTCAAAATATACTTAGAAGAAAATAAGATAATCATAGAGACGCTGAAAAATCAGATTGAAGAAGAAAAGAAACACAGGGAGAAAGTAGAATGTGAAGTGGTAAGTCTAAGAAAAGAATTGGAGAAAGTAAAGACTCAAGTACTCGAAAAGTTTTCTACAAAGGGATCGAAACCTTAGATAAGAGTGTCAAGGTACAGATTTACTCCTCTCACTGCAACGAGTCTTGGATATGTTGGAGAATTCTCTGGGCATCAACAGGAACTATCTAAGAGGCAACAACAATGCAGTTTAATGATACGCACTCAGCAAGGAGTAGGAATATTTTACGTAAAGCAGGATCATCTCAGTTCAAGTTACTAATAAATTAGTTCAGAAGCTCAATCAAGTGGTAAATCCAAATAGAAGATTTCATGATCGCAGAAATTTCTACTTCAATGGACAATGTTTTACATGTCACAATTTTGGTCATAAAGCTGCTCAATGTGTTGCTTATAAAACCATCATGACAAGAAAAGCAAGAAAGAAAAGGTTGGATGTTTGAACCAAAGAATACCTATAGGTAGTTAGAAGAATGGAATCACGAGAATAAATTCGGCCAAAATAACATGTTCCTTCAAGCTCCAAAGTGTGGAAAAAGAAGTAAATACAGGTTGAAAATTGTGGCATAGCTTTATTTACAGAAGGTGAATAAAATCAATGGTATATTGACAGCGAATGCTCAAAACATATGACAGGTGACAAAAACAAACTTCATGCATATAATGCCCTAGAAAAGGAAAAGAATGTCTGAGGTGGAAATTATACACTAACATCATTAAGGAAATGGAGTACCCATTTTTCTAAAAGAAAAGGTGACAATAATGTCATGTATGTGGATGGATTAAAGACCATAACTTTTGTTGAAATTATTGAGTCAAATGTGTGATCAAGAAAACTGAGGTTAATATTTAATTCAAAAAATGTGTAAATCGTGATCTTGATATAGAGTAAAAACAATTATAAAAGGAAAAGAGACTCCAAACCTGTGTGATGAAGAACGACCAAAGATCAGTGCTGCATAAATAAATCTTCAGAAAACTGGCTATGGCATAAAAGGTTGGGGCATCTAAGCTTCTCTCAAATCAACAAATCAATCAAACTTAATGTTGTTTGTGGTCTTCCCAATATTTCTCTACCTGAAAGTATCATATGCAAATCCTGTCAATTCGGTAAGCAAACCAGAGTGCAATTCAATGCCAAGGAAGGATCTTCAAGTAAGACTCTTGAACTCATTCATACTGACATATGTGGACCTATGAGGAAAAATTCACCACGTGGTGAAGAATACTATATCTTATTCATTGATGATTTCTCTAGAATGTGTTGGATTGGGTTGATCAAACACAAATATGAAGCATTTGAAAAATTTCAGATCTTCAAAGCGCTGGTTGAAAATGAATTAGATCTAAAAATCAAGTGTCTTAGATCTGATCGAGGAGGAGAATATACATCAAATGAATTCTTTGAATTTTTTGAACAACATGGCATAAAAAGACAGTTTTCTGTAGCAGGCACTCCACAACAAAATGGCGTAGCAGAAAGAATGAATAGAAAAATTCAACAAATGGCTAGAGCTATGCTTGATGATTCTGGAACTCCTGACATGTTCTGGGGTGAAGCAGCACATACAGCAGCTAACATTCTCAACAAGGCTCATGTTCGGGTAAATAGTGAAAAAACTCCATATGAACTCTGGTATGGTAATTCTCCCTCTGTGAAGCATTTTAGAGTTTTTGGAAGTAAATGCTTTATCAAAAATAATTATGAAAAGCTTGGCAAGTTTGAACCCAGATCAGATGAAGGAATTCTTCTTGGTTACTCATCTACAAGTAGAGCATACAAATGTTACAATAAAAGGCTTCAGAAGATTGTTGAATGTATTGATGTTGTTATTGATGAGTCTCCTGCAGCCCCTAAAGAAGAAAAACAAACAGCAGATGAAGATGATGGTGAATTTTGTCCTTCTGCATCACATAGAAATGATATAGACAATGGATCCGATGAAGAACCTGAAAATGATTTATCTGGAAAAACTCCATCCAGATATGTTCAAAAGAATCATCCTGAAACTCAAATTTTGGGAGACAAGGAATCAAGTGTACAAACAAGGAGGACTCTTGTGGGATCTTCTAGCTATCTGGCATTTCTATCCACGATTGAACCTCACAATGTCAATCAAGCTAGCAAAGATGAATGTTGGATTCAAGCCATGAATGAAGAGCTTGATCAAATTGAAAAGAATCACACTTGGGAATTGGTACCAAGACCACATGATAAAAATGTCATTGGAACTAAATGGATATTCAAGAAAAAGTTAAATGAGAATGGGGATGTTATAAGAAACAAAGCTAGACTGGTTTGCAAGGGGTATACTCAACAAGAAGGAATAGACTTTGAAGAAACTTTTGCTCCTGTAGCTAGACTTGAAGCCATAAGAATGTTTCTTGCTTTTTCAAGTTTTCAACAAATCAAAGTTTATCAAATGGATGTTAAATATGCATTTCTCAATGGTGATCTAGAAGAAGAAGTTTATATAGAACAACCAGAAGGATTCATTTTGGGAAATGATGAAAATCTTGTTTGTAGACTTAAAAAGGCTCTACATGGTCTCAAACAAGCTCCAAGGGCATGGTATTATCGTCTTGACAAATATCTTCATCAACAAGGATTTTCAAAGGGGTCTGCTGATAGCAACTTATACACAAAAATTGAAAATGATAAAATATTGATTGTGGTTGTATATGTTGATGATATCATTTTTGGGAGTAACGAAGAATCTATGAGTCAAAAATTTGCTTCTGTCATGCAGCAAGAATTTGAAATGTCCTTACTTGGGGAACTAACATTATTTCTTGGCTTACAAGTGCATCAAACTGCAGATGGTATATTCCTATCACAAGCAAAATATCTTAAGCAAATTCTGAAGAAGTATGGCATGGAAGAATGCAAATATGTAAGTACACCAATGATAACCGGATGCAATCTCAGTTCTCATGATGATTCTCCCACGGTGAATCAACCAGAATACAGATCAATGATAGGAAGTCTACTTTATCTCACTGGGACTAGACCAGACATTATGCATGCAGTTGGGATTGTTGGACGATTCCAAACTAATCCAAAAGAGTCTCACCTTCAGGCTGTCAAAAGAATATTCAAATATCTACAAGGAACTCAAGACTTTGGACTATGGTATCCAAAGAATGCTGATCTTACTCTTCATGCTTACACGGATGAAGATTGGGCTGGAAATGTTGATGATCGAAAAAGCACTAGTGGTGGTGCATTCTATATGGGGCCCCGGTTGGTATCTTGGTTCAGCAAGAAGAAAAATTCTATTGCCTTATCTACAGCAGAAGCAGAATATGTGGCTGCCGCGTCTTGTTGCACTCAACTTCTTTGGATGATGCAAACCCTGCAAGATTTTCAAATCAAATGTACACCTCCTATCTCCATTATATGTGCTAATACAAGTGCCATCAGTATCTCAAAGAATCCTGTTATGCATTCAAAGACCAAGCACATTCCCATCAAGTATCACTTCTTACGTGAACAAGTGCTTGAACAAAAGGTGAAGTTGGAGTATGTTCCCTCTAAAGAACAAGTTGTTGATATATTTACCAAACCTCTGCCCAGGGAAGCGTTCAAATATCTTAGACAGAAGCTGGGTGTTGTCTCTGCCTCTCAGAAGAGCAGATATGATTAAATTCAGAAGATTAAATTGGATACGCGGGTTTCCTGAAAGACAGTCACGTATATACGCGAGTTTATCCACAGAAAGCCGTGTATGGTTAGTTGTTGACAAATTTTGTTTGGGGTTAGCATTTTTCAGCACATCTGCAGATGCTACATTTTGATATACGTTGTTGATGCACAAGCTAAGGGGGAGATGAAGGAGTAAACTAATGTACAGGTTCAGGGGGAGCATTAGCCTTGCTGAGTATTATGCATTGTTGGCATTATGATTCTGAAATATGATCACCTTCTTGAAGTCCTTTTTGGTTTTGGTCATAGAAAGTCATATTTGTAATTTGATGTAACGGTCATGTTGAGACCTTTGATGTAAATTGTTATATTTAGTCATGTCAGGACTTGTCCAAATCTGTAAACCCACTTGGTTGGGTACTTGAGTCTCATATGTAAATCCACTTGGTTGGATCTTTGATGTAAGTACGAGTCCTTGGTGATAGGAAAGGTCATAGAGTCATGTACTTCATTGTAGAATATGTTTTAAGACTCAGCATGAACTTAGGGGGAGCATGGTAACTTCAGTGCACATCAGATCTACAGTGCTCTTCTATCTACATGAGGAGAAAACAACCTTGTATTGGTTTTGATCCGCCCTTTGCCCTTGATGTCAAAGGGGGAGAGTGACATGGTGTTTGAATAGGGGGAGAATATCATTATGCTTAATGTATCTATCTGTTGTGATCAAACACCATTGTGGTTGCCATCAAGTCCAAAGGGGGAGATTGTTGGCAATATGATGCAATGTGTTGTCCTTGATGGCAACCCACTTGATGAAGATGATGGCAACACTTGATGAAGATGATGGAAACCTACTTGATGAAGTTATTCTTGACTTGATGGACTTGGTAATGATGTAAATCTAATGTGATATGATGTGTCTCAGAGCAACTCAGATGTAATGATGAAAGGAATTTCAGTATGTGCTAGAACAATGATGAAAAGTGTGTGTCTCAAGGCATACGCGGGTTTGTCTAGGAGAAGTAGCGTATGCACGTGGAAAAGTACGTGCCAAGTCACGTATGCTCAATTGCGCTCTAAATTTGTAAAACCAAGGGTTACTACCATGGTATTAACCCATTGTATTGAGCGCTGGATTGTATATGTGATCCCGTCCAGGAAAACCATTGGATGTTGTGTGGTTTTGGCTCATGGTATTGACAAAAGCTAAATCTATATAAGGAGAATAAAGTCATTGTGCAAACGGTGTGCATGTGTCTGGGTTTTAATGAATACTTCACTCTGAATTTTATCTGCATGGTTGAACTCTATTCTTAATTGATAGATCTGAATCTATGATGCACCTGTGAATATGATGAAGGTTCAAAAACTGTAGATCAAGAAATGATGAATCTCTAGGATGACCTGAAAAGAAGTAATGAAGACCTGGTGCAAATCTATTGAAGATATTTAAAAAATCTGGTAAGTCCATAGATCTGGTCTGTTCTGCAAAGTTTATCTTTTATAGATCCATACGCAGGTTTGTTTCATGAAAAGCGCGTATATACGCGGATATGTTTAAACAAAGGCGCGTATGGACTGTTAGGGTTTTTCTGGAAAGTGCACAGATGTATACGCGGGTTGTCTTTATTAAAAGCGCGTATATACGCAGTTCTGTTTAAAGAAAAGCGTGTATGTAATTAGAACTGATGATTACTCAAAGCTGATAGAGTTTCTGTTTATCTATTCTGAAGTCTGGGCTATCTCTGATATTTTGGTTACAGTGGTTTCACTGTTCTGTTTGATGCAATGGGAAAATGATGTTTGCTGATAAGTGAAGGATTGTGTTGTTTGATGGGTTCGAAATTGATGAAACGTGGTCGGTGGTTCGGGGTTGAGAAGCCTTCGATCTGAAAGTAGAAGATCTTTACGCGATGAAATTTGAGTGTTAATATCGGGGGGTAGTAGCTCCCTTCCGGGAGAAACATTAGCGTCAGCGAGGGGGTTGTTGCTCCCTTCCGGGGAGAGAGTGGTAAACGAGAGAAGGTTGTGTATACGCGGTGGGTATACACACGTCAACGTGCAAGAGTTCTGCGCCGGTACATGTTGTAAGAAGTTTTCTTAATAATAAAGATTGGCAGAGACGACGGCGGCGGTGGTTTTCTCTGAATTGGGTTTCCACCTAAAAAATCTGTGGTTCCGTAATATTGTTGCTTATGTGTGATGGTGTATGTTCTTTATTTAACACTGTTACTGTTTTCTAATGTCTGATGAATGATTAATGCAATGATTTGAGTCAGAATTAAATATAATTAGTGTGGATATATCTGAGTTATATAAAGGATATCCGCGTATATACGCTAGTTTCCTTCAGTAAAGTAGCGTATGGGTTTTTAGAAAGGGAAAAGTAAAAATTTGATTGTCTGCACTAAATACTAATTCACCCCCCTCTGAGTATTTTTTCCCAACAATCATATGGACATTTCCCAACATTGGTCATGGAGCAAAATCAAGAACTTGCTTACTTTTGGAGCAATGCACTGCCAAGAGATGGTAAGAGCATGCAAATATTGTGTTGCACAAACAAAGCTCTCACCATATGTTGGAAGTAAGAAGACACACAGATCCATGAATGGATCCTCCATAATAGTTTGGCACACTTCCATGGAGAGAAATGAACCAAGAGATGCCTGCAAATCCTCTCCCTCATGCTTGGAAACCCAAGACAAGAAGAGTAAATCATAGTGATAGATGTCCCCATCTACTACCTCATCTTCCTTACCTCCTCTTTGCCCATCAAGTGCAGCAAGTGTGAAGTGATCCTGGGGATACTCCATCAATAAACCCAAGCTCTAGAGTGGCAACGCTATTGGCCTATGCAAATAGGCTCCCTCCAACTCGTGGCTCCGATCTTTGACATGCAAAATGTCAAAGGCATCTCCCATAATGTTGCTACACATAAGAAGTCTCTCCCATGGGGAAATTACCTCTGGAACATCTAAGGCCAAGGAGTAGTTCCTCTACACTATGATAGTGCCATCTCCTACTCCATAAACATCATGAAAAATGTGAGAGAAAATATGCCCTTTCTCTCCCAAGAACATCCCAAGCAACAAAATCTTTTGCTGCCCCCTCATACTTCCATCATCCAAATCATGTAGTGAAAACATGGTGATTGACATGACGAATTTTATGTCAACACAATGTGTCCATAATCCTTGCTGCCCCATGATGCAAGTATCTTTCCACATACCCTTAGAAATAGGATGATGACCAAACTCTTTCAAGAGTAACCAACACAACCATGCCTCTTGTTGCCCAGTATCATAGATCTGCAAGTAGCTTTCCAGCTTCTTTCTCTTCATCCACACCCATCCATCCACATGTGGGAGCCTTCCATCTTTTCCTTCCTTAGCACTCTCCCAAGGAAGAATATCATTCTCCCAAATCATATTTCTGCTCTTGCATTTCATGGGATGTTGAAATGCAATATTCTCAAAGATCAATTTGACCCCATAAGGATCCAAATAGGTGGTAGGAAAAGACCTCCCATCATGATTTGTATGGCTCAAGAAGTGTCCAACACACACATGAGAGATGTTATCCATCCGAAGATGTCCTCCATCATCTAATTGTTCCTCCTTGAATCCATGAATATCCAAGGGTGAGAAGGAAAGAGCCTCCTCAGACTATTGAAAAACTTCACACTCCATGAAATGTTGAAGTGAATCTCTCATGGGATCCCTTGATGAGACCTCCTCCTCATGCATGGTCTTCCAAAACCAGTGGGGTCTTGGACCTGCTGCAGGTAGAAGTTTCTCTTTGAGCCAGGGATTGCTCATCGAGAAAGTGTCTTCTAGAAAGGACAAATGGTTTCTCACTTCCATATGTCTACTATCTACCATTATTTCCTCCACTGCTGAACATGAAGGCTGCTCCTCCAAGGTTGTGACAGCGCTGGTACATGCTTTCTCAAGTGGTGGTGAGGATCTCTCTTCCTCTAGTTGAATGAACTGAGGTAAGGCTAGAGTCTCCTTCAAGGATCTAGATTTATCTTTTCATTCACTTAGAATCTAATATTCCAAGTTTCCTCTATGCCTCTTGTCTTCTCCTCTTTGAGAATAGGAAGTGTAGGGCTCTTCCTCTTCTTGAAACCCTCTAGGAGTTTCACTGCAACTCTTCATCTGCTTAACCTCCTGGGGGAGGTCCTTCCTAGATCTAAAAACTAATGAGAGAAATCTCATCTTCTTCATCATTCTGATATTATTTTATCTTCTCGGCCTGAGACTCACAGGCTGAGCCAAGAAATATGCTTTGATACCACTGTAATATCCCCAAATTGGGATTGCTAGCAAGGCATGCCTGAAAAATGCATTTTTCAGGAATGGCTGCTACAAAAAATAAAATTAGCCCTTGGATCTCTTAGATATTATAATCTAAGATCCAAATCCAAGAGTAAATCAGAAACCAAGCGAATTAGGTGAGGTAAACAAGCCTCTCACACCTAGAATGGATGGAAAAATGCCCAATAATGGGACTACAGCAGTAAGTAAACCAAAATCTGGATCAGTAGCACTCTATTCACTCATTAAATGTGTCAAGAAACACATTATCATCATTTTATGTTACAGCAGCAACTTCTTCTTCATTTTAAGATCCAAAAGTTGGGGAAAAACAGTGTTTTAAGACCTAAAAAGGTTATTTTCAGGGATCTACGTAAAAAAAGAGGAAAATGATGTTTGGATCCCTTAGAATATGTTATAATGGACTCACATATCAAATTTCATCAAAAAAAAGCACTCTAGCTATGTTAAACAGATCTCCCCGTCCCGGTATGGCTCAAAAAGGCACAATCCCCATGAGTTAGCTAATGCAGAATTTATTGTAGCCTTCACAGCGTCCTTTTTAGAGGTTTTATGATAAAATATGATGTAAAATACATACATACATTTTATTACATCATATCATGGAGTTTATTACTCAGATCATGAGAAAAATGGAAGAATGGATGATGAAACCCTCAAGAATGAGGTGCTACACCACTTTATTTCTCTGAAACAAGAATGTATAGTGTAATATTTAGAAGTTGTAGTAGCTGTACATTAAATATAATATCTAAGACAGATATATGCAAAAAATATAATATCTATAATAGATCGGTACACTAGATTGTCTTTACTTTACATTCCCCTTGGGGATTTCAGCAATACATGAAAGAACAGGAGTAGATCAGAGTTTTACTTCAGCGGATCTGTGGAATGATTCAGAAATTCTAAAGTAGATGTAGCAATGAATCATATCTGAAATATACATGGATTGATTGGCCAATCCATGGATCACCACAGTGCAAGGAAGACTCCTTTACACCAGAGATCACTTCTCCAACTAAATTCCGGAATACCCTGCAACTCTGCAACTGAAAATAACGCAGTCCAAGAGGAAAAACTGAAATTTAGGCTTGAAGCACAGGTTGGCCTGGTGCCAAGATCAAGATCTTAAGCTCAACAACTAAGACACTCTTCCAGGAGGTTAAAAGACACAGTCATTGAGAAGAGGCACTAGTACAATCTAGATCTGAGCAGATCTAGTCTCCACTTGCTGCAGCTCACTGAAACAATTAAATCACAAAATGATTTATGTTGTCTAAGGGAGATGGACTTGGCCATATGCCTGATAGTGGAAGAGAATTATAATGCCCTCCAAGAGCTACTCAATGGAAGGAGAGAGAATCCCTAAATAGGAAATCCTCACAAATCTCTACTAAGCAGCCAAGAGAACTTGAATTGTCTAAGCAAACATCAAAATCAAATATCATGAACAACCTTCTCTTGAGCCTTCCCCTTCCTTTTATAAGATGAGAGCTTTGGCAAACCCTAAACCACCTTGATCAATTATCCCTTTTCACATGAGGGCCTCCTTCTAGAACTGCGTTGTCCCTCCATGAGGTACATTGTATCTAGACAGTGCTGTGATTTGGTCCTATTGACCCAGTCAATCTCCTCAACCCTTATTCACATGCAATTTTATTTTATTGAAACAACCCTGATTTGCTTCTTTTCACATTGAGAATTGATTTATTTGGATGTTTTTAGGAGTTTTTATGTTCTCCTTTACATTTTATTCATCAATTAAGAAAATTAACACAAAATGAAATATTCATATTAGCTTGGGATAATTAGGAATATTACATTGGTGAAGCTATTTTCAGTAGCGTCGATTTGAAATAATTTTGGTTCCTTGCATTTATGTCTTGAGGAGTATTTTTCATCATAGTAGTAGCAGATTACTTCTTTCCTTCTTTTGGCCATTTCTTTTGGTGAAATATTTTGAACATTAAATGTTTGGGCGGAGCCTATAGCAGGGATGAAACATGCCCATGCGATGAAATTTGAACATTGGATTTGGAATTTAAAGCGACTTCTACCTCCAAGTATCCTAACATTTTTTTATTTCTTCTATTTTACCATTGGTTTGGAGATGATAAGTTGTACTCAATTGGAGTTGCGTGCCCTATATCTTGAAAATTTCCTACCAAAATTTGTTGGTGAAAGTGGGGTCTTGATCAGACACAATGGAAGTCGGTGTGTCATCATGCAGTTTCAATATTTGGTCCTTGAAAACTTAAGCCACCATCATTGGGCTAAATGGGTGTAGTAGAGCGTAAAAATGAACATATTTGGAAAGTTTCTCAACAACCACGATGATGATTTATTTGTTTCCTAAATTTGGGAGACCTGTAATGAAATCCACGGAAAATTCTATCCAAATAGAAGCACAGAGTGGCAAGGGTTGTAAGGTTCCTAGTAGCTTTATAATTTCCCCTTTCTTACATTGGTATACGGCGCATTCAACTACAAAAGTAAGAAATTTGTTCTTCATGTCGGTCTAAAATAAATATCAGCGTATCTGTGCATAAGTATTCTAAGAGCCTGGATTTCCTACAACCAGAGAGGAGTGCAAAGCTTCCAAGATTCAGGCTTTGAGGGTGGAGATCGTGGATAGCACTACCTAATCCTTATAGCGAATAACCTCATCCTTCCAACATTAGTCCTGTGAGGAATTAGGATCTTCTCATAATCTATTAATGAGCTAGGACAAAGAGGGGTGGTAGAATAATCCATGATGAGCTTCTTCAATCTAATATGGTATGGGTAGAGAGAGGGATAAAAGGGTGCCCTCATCCTCAAATTGGCGCGATAAGGAATCAGCCACTACATTGTCACACCACTTCTTGTTCATTATCTCATAATCATATCCCAACATTTTTGCGAACCATTTATTCTATTGTGGCGACAATAAACGTTCCTCGAGGAAATATTTTAGGCTATGATGGTGAGTGCAGATTTGGAAATGACTCACCAACAAGTACTTTCTCCAAGTTTTTACTACATGTAATATGGCCATAAATTATTTATATGTTTATATTGACGCAGACGCTTGCCACTGAGTTGTTGATTCGTGAAATCCAATGGTCTACCTTCCTACATTAATACTGCACCAATGCCCATACCTGAAGCATCACATTCAATAAAAAAAGGTTTTGTAAATTCTGGTAGGGCCAATACTAGACTGGAGCACATGCCCTATTTGAGAGCCAAAAAGGTGTATTGAGTTGTGTCAATCTTGAGAAATGTTTTTTTCTTGAGAATATTAGTGAGGGGTTGATAAATATGTTTATAATTGCAGACAATTTTGTGATAACAGATCGTGAGACCTAAGAATCCCATAAAAATACTCAAGGTTTTTTGTTGGGGCCAATCTTGCATTTCCTGAATCTTTTATAGATCAACCCTCACCCCTTCATAACCCACAATGTGTCCCAAATACTCTACTTCTTCCATGCTAAAGGAACGCTTGGATAATTTGACAAATAGTTTATGATCTTGGATCAGTTGCAATACTTGTTCAACATGATAAAGGTGAGTGTCTCATGTTATGTTGTAGATGAAAATGTCATCAAAAAATATCAGGACGAGTTCTCTAACATATGGTTTTAAAAGGTGGGTCATGAGGCTTGGAAAAGTGGATGGGGCATTACAAAATCAAAGGGAATGACTAGGAATTCATAATGGCCTTCATGAGTTCAGAAGGTTATCTTGGGAATGTCAACTTCCTTCATTTGTATTTGGTAATAGCCCGAGCGTAGGTCCAACTTCGTAAAAAATTTAGGACCATGCAGGTCATCAAGCAAATCATCAACTATTGGGATAGGAAATTTTTCCTTGATAGTGAGCCTATTGAGGTCCCTAAAGTCTGCAAACATGTGTCATTAACCATCTTTCTTTAGAACCATGACCACTGGAGATGAATAGGGGCTAGATTTGGGAAGAATAACACTAGATTTGAGGAGTTCCTTGATGATTTTTTCAATTCCATTCTTGTGTGAAAAATGATATCGATAGGGGCATATATTTGGTGGTTAGGTACCCTGGAAAAAAGGGATGCTATGATCATGTTCACCCATAGAGGGTGGGAGCTCCTTAGGTTTTTCAAATACCCGTTGGAGGAAATCTAATACCTGTTTCATATCGGGATGAATGTGAGGAGGAGTGGATTCAATGGCTTGGATGGCATTAAATTGTGCTAATACACCATGATGGCCCCTTTTTAAAATATTCTCCATTTGATGTGAGTTTATGATAGTAGGATCACATGCCCGTAGTCCACCCAATGTATGAGTGTGTTTTATCTACTTAAAGCTCATATATAAATCCTAGAATACCATTGTGGTAGGGCCCAATGTGTGGAGTCATTAAGCACCAAAGAAAATGTCACAATTACCCATTTAAACAGCAAACATGTGGGTTTTTAGGTGATAATCCCCCATTTTAAGCATAATATTTTCATAGTTTCCCTCACATTTCATGCCCCCCTGGCATCAATGATAAGGACTTGGAAATTATATACCCTAACAAAACAATGAACTACTTCTACTACTCTCTTGTGGACAAATGTATACATGTTTCCACTATCAATCAGCACCATTAGTGGTAGATGTTTAAGAAAACCTCAGATTTTGAGGGTCTAGGAAGAAGAAATGTCGATCAAGGCATGGAGTGAGATAAAAGGCTCATCTAGATTAGATGTACTATAAGTGTCTGGGGTTGTTATGGGTTCACCCTCTTCCTCCTCAGGAACTTCAGTGGATGGAGCTTCATCGGTGGAGCTATTTATAGTAGCCTCGATTTGAAAAAAATTTGGTTCCTTGCATTTATGTATTGAGGAGTATTTTTCATCATAGTAGTAGTAGAGTCATTTTTTCCTTATTTTGGCCATTTCATCCAGTGAAATATTTTGAACCTTAAATGTTTAGGCAGAGCCTATAGCAGGGATGGGACATGCCCGTGTGACAAAATTTGGACATTGGATTTGGAATTTAAAGTGACTTCTACCTCCAAGTATCCAAAAAATATATATATATATTTCTTTTATTTGACCATTGATTTGGAGATGATAATTTGTACTCAATTGGAGTTGCGTGCCCTATATCTTGAAAAATTTCTGCCAAAATTTGTTGGTGAAAGAGGGGTCTTCATCAAAACACAATGGAAGCTCGGTGTGCCGTCTTGCGGTTGAAATATTTGGTCCATGAAAACTTGAGCCACCATCGTTGGGCTAAATGGGTGTAGTAGAGTGCAAAAATGAGCATATTTGGAAAGTTTGTCAACAACCACGATGATGATTTATTTGTTGCTTAAATTTGGGAGACTTGTAATGAAATTCATGGAAAAATCTATCCAAATGAAAGCAGGGAGTGGTAAGGGTTGTAAGGTTCCCAGTAGTTGATCATTTCCCCTTTGTTGCGTTGGCCTACATCACATTCAACTACAAAAGTAATAAAGTCGTTCTTCATGTTGGTCTAAAATAAAAATTGGCGTGTCTGTGCATAAGTATTCTAAGAGCCTAGAATTCCTACAACCAAAGAGGAGTGCAGATCTTCCAAGATGCGGGTTTTGAGGGTGGAGATCATGGATAGCACTACCCGATCCTTAGAGCGAGTAACCTTATCCTTCCAAGATTATTCCTCTGAGGAATTAGGATCTTCTAATAATCTATTAATGAGTTAGGACAAAGGGGGGTGGAAGAATAATCCATAATGAGCTTCTTCAATCTAATATGGTATGGGTAGAGAGAGGGATAAAAGGGTTCCCTCATCCTCAAATTGGCATGATAAGGAATTAGCCACTACATTGTCACGTCACTTCTTGTAAATTATCTCATAATAATATCCCAACATTTTTGCGAGCCATTTATTCTATTTTGGTGATGATAGATGCTACTTGAGGAAATAAATTAGGCTATGATGGTCAGTGCGGATTTGGAAATGACTCACCAACAAGTATTTTCTCCAAGTGTCTACTACATGTAATATGGCCATAAATTCTTTCTCATATGTATAATGACCCAAACGCTTGCCACAGAGTGGTTGAATCATGAAATCCAATGGTCTACCTCCCTACATTAATACTGGACCAATGCCCATACTTGAAGCATCACATTCAATAAAAAAAGGTTTTGTAAATTTTGGTAGGGCCAATGCTAGAGTGGATCACATGCCTTATTTGAGAACCAAGAATTCCTATTGAGTTGTGTCAATCCTAAGAAATGATTTTTTCTTGAGAAGCTTAGTGAGGGGTAGGGAAATATGTCCATAATTTCAGAAAAATTTGTGATAGTAGATCGTGAGACCTAAGAATCCCATCAAAATCTTCAAGATTTTTGGTTGGGGCCAATCTTACATTTCCTGAATCTTTTTCAGATCAACCTTCACTCCTTCACAACCCACAATGTGCCCCAAATACTCTACTTCTTCCATGCCAAAGGAATACTTGGATAATTTGATAGATATTTTATGATCTTGGATCAGTTTCAATACTTGTTCAACATGATAAAGGTAAGTGTCCCATGTTATTTTGTAGATGAGAATGTCATCAAAAAATATCATGAAGATTTTTCTAAGATATGGTTTTAAAAGGTGGTTCATGAGGCTTTGAAAAGTGGATGGGGCATTACAAAATCAAAGGGCATGACCAGGAATTCATAATGGCCTTCATGAGTTCAGAACATTGTCTTAGGAATGTCAACTTCCTTCATTTGTATTTGGTGATAGCCCGAGCAGAGATCCAACTTCGTAAAAAATTTAGGACCATGCAGGTCATTGAGAAAATCATCAACTACTAGGATAGGAAACTTTTCCTTGATAGTGAGCCTATTGAGGTCCCTAAATTTTGGAAACATGTGTCAATAACCATCTTTCTTTAGAACCATGACCACTGGAGATGAATAAGGGCTAGTGTTGGGAAGAATAACACTAGATTTGAGGAGTTCCTTGACGAATTTTTCAATTCCCTTCTTGTGTACAAAAATGATATCGATAGGGGCAGATACTTGGTGGTTGGGTACCCGGGAGCAAAGGGATGCTATGATCATGTTCACCCATAGAGGGTGGGAGATCCTTTGTTTTTTAAGATACCCGTTGGTGGAAATCTAATACTTGTTTCATATTAGGATGAATATGAGGAGGAGTGAATTCAATGGAATGAATGGCATTAAATTGTGCTAATACCCCATGATGGCCCTTTTTTAAAAGATTCTCTATTTGATGTGAGTTTATGATAGTAGGATCACCTACCTGGAGTCCCCACAATGTATGAGTGTGGTTTTTCTACTTAAAGCTCATATATAACTCCTTGAATACCATTTTGGTAGGGCCCAATGTGTGGAGTCATTAAGCACTAAAGAAAATGTCAACATCATCCATTTAAAGGGTAAACATGTGGGTTTTTAGGTGATAAACCCTCATTTTAAGAATAATATTTTCACAGTTTCCTTTACATTCCATGCCCCCCAGGCATCAATGATAAGGACTTGGAAATTAGATACTACCCTAACAAAACAATGAATGACTTCTACTACTTTCTTGTGGATAAATTTATACATGTTTCCACTATCAATCAACACAATTAGTGGCAGATGTTTAAGAAAACCTCATATTTTGAGAGTCTAGGAAGAAGAAATGTCGGTCAAGGCATGGAGTGAGATAAAAGGCTCATCTGGAGTAGCTGTAGTATAAGTGTCTGGGATTGTTAGGGGTTCACCCTCTTCCTCCTCAAGCACTTCAATGGATGGAGCTTCATCAGTGGAGCTATTTTCAGTAGCGTCAATTTGAAATAATTTTGGTTCCTTGCATTTAAGTCTTGAGGAGTATTTTTCATCATATTAGTAATAGAGTCCTTTCCTTCTTTTTTCCATTTCTTCCGGCGACATATTTTAAACCCTAAAATTTTGGATGGAGCCCCATAGCTGGGGTGGGACGTTCTCGTGTATCAAACTTTAGACATCAGATTGGGAATTTAAAGCAATTTTTACCTCTAAGTCCTTACTACATTCTTCCAACCAAGTAGCTAGGTGATGCATTTAGATATGGGTTTGGATGGCTTCCTTTAGTTCATTGATGAAAAATTATAAGTAAAAGGCATATCCTAGTCCTTCAGTCTGGATGGAAAATCGTTCAAAGGCTGCAATGTAGTTCTGTACTGTACCCATTTTCCCGAGAATAGTGAAATGAACCAAAAAGTGAGATTCATGATCAAAGTGGTCACGAATGGCTTTTGAGAACATGTTCCAAGTTGTCCTCCCTGGATATTATTTCTGATGCCACTACCACCACTGCCATCACTCTTGGTTCAACTAAAGAGCTCGCACAAGTAGTTTAGTGACATCATCCCAAATTGTATTAAGGTGGAAATATTGTTCCATTTGTGCCACCCCTATTTTTGTGTTAGAGCCATCAAATTTGTACATGTCTAGCTTGGGTGTCTAGTGGCTTGAATATTGGTCACCTCCATGGAAATGAATGTGATGGTTGGATTCTCCTTCTACATATGCATCAAAATTGTGTTCTTCCCTCATGGGTTCGCGAGACATCCTCGAGCCTTCCAATACTTCTGTAATTTTTTTGGTAATCAATGCCTAAAATTCATTGATTTTTTTCTCAAGGGCTTCAACTTTCTCCACAGCCATAACTTGAGACTCGGTACCATGCATACACTAGCCTCAGTCAAATTTTGAGCTTACTTAAGAGTAGTATGGTTGGAAATAGGGCAAGCTTTAGGAGCCTAGTGATGTGGGTCATCTTGTAACATTATTTTTTTTGATAAGTTAGCATAGTAGTTTAAAAAATAAAAATAAAATGCTAAGTTAGAGCATGGATGAAAAGGAAAAATTAAAAAATGTTAGGAAAATTTATATTTCTATACATCCATGTTCGAATAAAATGTTAGAATAGATTTTCTCTAAATAAATAAGGAAAAAATAAAAATTCTTAGGAAAGCATGAAATACAAAACATGAATGCTTTAGTGTTTTAAAGAATAAAACTATAGATTCCTGTTTAAATGAGCCAAATACCGAAACGGATTAAAAAATTAATTTATGAATGTTAAATTCTTCAAAAATGGTTTTAATTTTCATTTATTAATTTGACATATATTTCTCTCATTGATTTTATCCTAACTAAAATATGTGACAAAAGGTCAAATCACAACGATAACGCTCCAGCAAATTTGAATGGCAGATCTTGAACCCGCTTCAGATCTACGATGAAGAGTCACTTCACGACCCCACGACCATTTCTTGTTAACGTGAGGGGGGGGTCCGAAGTGTGGTTTTAATGGCTGCCAAGATTCATGACGTGGCAACACCATAGCATTTCACACCCCCTCCGCCTAAAACCGGAAACTGGGAGGTATACCCCCCAGATTCACGACGTGGCAACACCATAGCATTTCGCACCCCCTCCGCCTAAAACCAGAAACTGGGAGGTATCCCCCCCCCCTTCGAAATTCACCAGCAGTTTCACCTCCGATGATTGTTTCCTCCCGCACCATTATCCAACCGATATCCCTTCCCGTGCCATAATTGTTGACCCACCGTCCAATCACATTCCTCCACGTCACTTGATTGTTATCCTCCAACGCTCCACCCATAGCCATTTTGATCGCCCTATTTTCCATTAAGCCAACTCCTGAATTTTTAATCACATTGTTCATCATTAAAACCCCCATTTGAGCCGTCAAATTTCTATGGTCATATTCCAGACCATTAATCCCATATCGCACCCTATAAGATCATTTGTAAAGAGCCTAATACCACTTTACCTTCTCGTCAAAATTGCTATTACCCTCGCATTTTATTCCAAAGAAATTTGTCATCTATACACTCTGCAACCACTATCCTCATTTCCATAATCCTTGTCACCCTATCTGCAACCCATTTTTAAATTCCTTTTGCCAATCGATATCCCTTTCAACATGGCTCCCAAAGCCAAGAACAAAAAATAGTCGACCCCTAAAGGTAAATCAAAGAAACATGCAACAGAAGAAGTATAGGTCGTGAATCCTATTTCAGAGGTTGCTACTCCAGTTGCAGAAGAAATCCCTGCTGCAACACCACAACTTAACCTCAACCTCATACCCCTTGCTGAAAATATACATGAATAATTCATGAACTTTACCACACAGGGTGTGTTCAATTACAGTTTTGTAATTGTTCACATGTTTCTATTTCAACAGGCATAGATACTTCCTATCCACTTCAACAAGTAGGATGCATAGGGAGTGAATCAATCAGTGATTCACTGGACAGAGTTGGTCAGAGCTACATCAACAACAGCTTCTTTTTCAAATTTCATAGACTCATTCATACACCCAGTAAGGAATCTCCTTACAAGTCAATCAGAGCCCAGAATTGGGGAAGAAATCAAAAGGATCCTACACTCAACGAGCAAGCTAAAACTGGTGTTTGGTACCTATATGAAAATTACACATAAATTAGGGTATATGGCTGTGAACTCACACCATATAAGCTTCCAAGATATTTCCCAATGAGAGTTTTATCCTTAGATTACATTAGAGAAATTTTAAACATGGATGAGCTACATTTTGTTTTAGGAAAGAGAAAATCTTAGTTTAAGCTCAAAGCCAACATTGGATCCTTCATCTTCAATACCAGAGAAGCTAGTGCTGAAGAAAATGCAATGTTAAAAAAAATGTGTTTCCAACCTAGTTTTACTTGCATCTATGACCCCCATGGCATTATTTCTGCTCTGAGAGCTGAACTCAAAACAACTTCCTACACTCATGCCTCCAGAGAAGAAATAGATAAATATATGAACCAATATGAATGGGTTGAAGGCACTCTCCACGAGGCATATGCACAAGTAATTTCAAACTCTAATGTATAGACCCCTGTTCCTGATAGTAAAAAATGGAAGAGAGTCAGAGAAGAACCTCCAAATGCCAAATAAATACTTAAGGAATTCATCTTGCAACAAAAAAACCCAAAGCTTGCTTCTACCTTACTTTCAGAGAGAGAGCAACCAGAAATTATAGATTTTGGAGAAAATGAAGTTTCTACATCCACCAGTGTTCCTAAAAATCCTCCATCATCATCACCTGCAAGAGAACCACTAGAGATTATCCAACATTCAGATGTCAGTTCTTCTGAAGAACAAAACATTTTCTCTAGGTCCTTAGGCATCAATCATAAGAATGAAGCATTGAAATCTGATGTTTATACTCAATTCTGGAAGCAAACATTGACTTCACATCATAGGCTTTTCACTGCGTTTGACAGTGAGAAAGGAAGGATGCAAATGGCCTTTCTACAAGAAACAGTTCCATTTCCAAAGACTTGTGTTGAGTACAAGAAGATTGTCTTCTCTTTTGATGCAAATCAGATCCATCCAATTGATCAGATGGACATGCACAAGCAATTTGGAGAGATGTTATTTTCAAAAATGACAAAAAAATCCATGTCACTCTCCAAACTAAAAGATGCATTATCAAATGTTCAATCTTAGCTAAAGATTGAAATTTTTTCTTCATTGGCCAAAGACAATAGAATGAAGTCTTTGGAGGACCTTGTAGTGAAAGTTGGGTATGATCCAAAAGACTGCAAGGGAGTTGAGGAAATCATTAAAAAGAAGAATTCAAACATCTCTGATTTGCGCAAACAACTCAAACTTCCCTCAACTGAAGATCCACAAACAAAGGAGATTGCAGAGAATGAATATAACAAAGAGGAAATTTTGAAATTGATCATTGATCAAATTATGCAAATTAGAAAGATGGAATAAAAAATTGAAGAATTACAGAAAGAGAAATCAGCACTCCGGGTTACTACTAATCCTAATATAGTATCTCAAACATCTTTTACATGTACATAACTTTCAGCAGCTTTGACAACATCTGATGCAGCAAAATTGGCACAAGACTTGGCTATTCAGAAGAAGGCACATGAGAAATTACAACAGAGGTTTCAAATCCTTGAGTCACAAAAGATTAAAAATTATACTTTATACATGGAGGAAATGCAAAAGACTCATCAATTAGGACTTAAGATCAAAGAACTAAAAAGTGAATCTTTAATGGAAAGTACTCTGGTTGAAGCTAAGCAGGACATCTGGGAAGACATCAGCAAGTCTATGACAGAGGTATAGCCATCCATACAGATTATCTTCGAATAGCAGGAGCTCATCACAAAATGTAGAGCAGCCATTGAAGAGAATAAATATCATCTCAAAAAGAAGCCAAGTGAAGCCACTGACATGATCAAGGTTCTGAACTCAAAGAATAGAGAAGAGTTGGAAGAAATCGACATGTTGGAGAGAACTGCAACAATTTTGGAGATCAAGAAATCTTTATAGAAAATAAATTTAATCAACAAATTGCAAACCAAATGTGAAGCTTTGAATATTGTTGTTCAAATATTTCATACTAATTTTAATGTTTTAAATCATAAAGGAATGACAGGATTGGTAGGATTAGATGATCAGCTGATTAAATTAGAATATTACTATAAAAAATTATAGGCAATTGCAATAGATAAGTCAAAATTTGCAGGTATAAAAGGACATGTTACAAAGAAAGAATTTCTTGAAGCTCTACAGTTTGATTTGATCATTCAACATCAAAGTAGACATTTATTCATTCAAAGACCAACTTTTTATAGATATACAAAAGTAGATGAAATTTTCAGAAAGTTGATGAGTTTCGAAATACCAAGTCAAGGTCAATGGGATAAATTTTGTGAGACCATATAGTAAAAGGATGAATTTTACAGCATGCCATCACATCAGATTTTCAAGGGTCCAGTTAGCAACAACTTCCATGAAAAGGGGCCAAGTCATCAACAAATTCCAAGAAAAAAGAGACACTTCAGCTATTTGTTTCCTTCTTCTATTTTTCTTTATTCTATTATTGTAAACAATTAAGATATTTCTAATTTTTAGAAATTAGAATAAATAACTCTCATTTCGAGTTATTAAGGGTTGCACCCTTGGATAAGAAAATTTTTGTAAGCAGAATTGTACAAGGTTTTTGATCATCAATAATAGAAGAAGGATTCTGAATTTGTCTCATACAACTTTGTTCTCTCTGTGAGTTTTTCCAGTTTTCAGTACATTTTGTCTCTTCATATTTCTAATTGTTATCAAGATAACTATGTGAGATTAATTATGTTTCAGTAATCTTTTAATTCCACCTGAAGTTAATATCAATATAAATAATGATTTACTTAACATTTTGTTGATGTAATTCCCTTTAATTTATAAATTGTCAGCATCTTGATAATGTTAAATGTATTTTGTTGAAATTTTAGACATTGTTTAAAGGTTTTCAAGCTTATGATTTATTGAATAATTCAATATGAGTATTTGATAATCATATCTTCTTACATAAGTCTACTTAACCAATTTACAAAAATTTAATCACTTTGTGAGATAAACAAGAAGACCTTACTTATAATTACTGATATTATCTGGAAGATTTAATCAATAACTGTTTGCTAAAATTTATCTTATACATTGGTGCTCCAAAATTAAAAAACATAACAAAATATTATAGATGCTTTGGCATGATTATTGACCACAATTATCTCAAAGGACAATAGGTCACTTGAAGTCGTGTCGGGAAAAATTTGGGAGTACATGAAAATTGGTCGCTTACATGTGAATACTACAACTATGATCAACTTTTTGTCCTAAATATTATGGGCTAGGTATCCTTTAATCGTACCATGATTAACCCATAATTTTTTTTTACTCTGAAAGTAATTTTACTCCCAATTTATCAATACTGTGATGGCCGAAATCCAAAATGCATGATGCTGCAAAATATCTTGCAAAAATCGAGGCTAGACCATAGTATCAGAAACCCCAAGTTATTGGCAATAAAAAATGTGTTGTGACAATCTGATCTGGAATATGGCAGCCAAAACCCTTACTGCACAAAGAGTTTGATCTTCACCATGAAAATCCCAACTGTTGAATTTGATTTGTATGGTAGCGACATAACCCAAATTGTTGGATATGATATGTGTGAAAAGGTAGGGGGTGATATTTAGATAGTTGAGGAAACTATGGTCACAAAGGAGTGTCAAGTGCTACATATCATGATATACACGGGGGTCTAATAGTAGTACTCGACCTAATATTTCAGGCTGCTAACTAAGGAGGATTAATCATACCCTTAGCCATACTACTCGACTACCCTATTGTACATGTGAGTAATCTCCCCAAGTGCACTTCTTAGTTCATTGTAGCAGCTATATGGTTGATGGATTATCTAAGGTTAGGTTTCAAGTTATCGTAGGGGGTCTTTCAATATACCCAAGGGTACATGGAAATTCAATTCCTACGCGTTTCTGTCTAATGTGCTACTACTCGAAGGGGTGCCCAAAGGGGTTACAAGGGATTCCAATAAGCATGACCACCTATTGTAGTTCCTGCATGGATGCCTCCCCAAATCCATATGTTTATGCACTCAACAACAAATCCTGTGTTTTAAAGACGTCGAAACACATCTCTAGTCTAAAAAACATTCTGCCAATATTGGAGGTACAGTTGGCCCTGGGAACTTCTATGATACCACTTATTATGCATTTGACTTGCGAAAATAATAGAATTCCATAAATATGAAACAATATTTCTATAAACATAGAAATATCACATGAATTGAGACAAGATACAAAGATTTTTTATTATTCAGATGCATAATACAATGTTCACTTTCCTCTTCAAGCAGACAACCTCCAACAGAGCATATCTCAATTACAATAAAATTCTATGATTATTCCCTTAATATGTAAGACTATTTATAGCTTTATGACATCCAAAACCCTAACAACTAGTGTCCCATTGCATAATACAGGTTAACCACTTTATTTATTAACTATGGAGCCTTTATAACTAATTTTGGTCCCTTTTCTATAATGCAGGTCAACCTGTTACAATTAATATTTATGTAGATAACTTATTACAAGATTTATTGACTTAATTAACTAAATATGACTCTAAAATTTCCCCTTGGGATTATTACATAAATAAAGGGGTAAGGTTTGGACCCTAAAATTATGCTTTCTCACTGTCATACATTTCTTCAACATGTCAGTGCATGAATTTATGTCTTGACAAGCTACAGGAAACTCCAAATTTACCATTTTTTTTGCATGAAATAATCCATCATAGACACCTAATCTTTGGAAATACTCCTTCACTCTCATTTAACCCTCCTCCATCTTATCCTCCTCTGAAACAACATGTAGAATGCATACTATTTCTCTCGGGTTTATCTCCTATAGAAGAACCTGGACTCTTTTAGAAACTCACAATTTGCATCAAAATACCTCCATATTTGCATACAAAGAATCATTGCCCTTCATTAGAATCTTACAATGTAAACCAAACCCTAAGGATAGAACTTGTAATTTCATAGATCCCCAAGAATCCTTGACTTTTTGGTTGTAGTAAAACTACTTTATTTTCTACAAATTAGAGTTTAATGTTTGAATGCTTTCTTTTCGTTGCAAGCTTTTTTACAATAAACAATAGCATAGTTCTAATTTTTTTCAAGACTTCTTGAATTGGTTCACTTTCCTTTACTACAATTAGAATAGGTTTACTTGTTGTTATTTTCCTTTCTGCAATTTCTAAGCATTTCCTATAGAATAGATAGTAGAGTGGTCTCTATGCAACCTAGTTCCCCTTCAGTTTCTTTTACCTACATCAAATGAACAAAAGAAGAACAAATTCCATGTTACACACATAGTCCTGACCCCTCTTAATTTTGTATGAACATTGAGTTGAAAATTGAAGTTGATATCCCTTTGGATTTGCAACAATATTGATGTAATATTGGTTTCATCACTTTTTGGTGTTGTTGCCAAGGAGGTGTGAAAATATGAATTTTTTTCATCCTTATATGATTCACTTCCTTCATTTTCTACATAAACACAAAAAAAAATATTAGCATTTTCATCTAGCAACTTGCAAAACAAAAAAAATAATTATTTCATACCTCGTAGAACCAGGGATAATATAAGAAAATTTCTACTTAAAACCCCCCACTCCTATAAAAAAAAAACCTTCTCTTGATAACTATGGGCCTCCAACTCTATCTGAAGAGGATATAGAGGCCTTTTTAGGTGAGAGAGAAATGATTTTTTAGGAGATTGCAAGAGGAGAAGAACCTCCATCACCCATTAATACCACAACTTCAAATAGGCAGCCTAAAGTTTTTCCTATCAAGGAGGCAGGTAGGGAAGCCAAAATGAAAAATATAATTTCAAAATCTTTCCCACATTTCCATGGAAGGGCTATCTAATACCATGAAACTTTAATGTTTGAATTTTTTATAGTTTGCAGGACATATAATTATACCGCAAATGAGAAGAAAATCAAATTGTTTCCTTCTACCCTAAAGGATGCAACCCTATGTTAGTTCATGGGCTTGAGACAAGGCATCATCACTTCATGGGGACAAATGTAGCAAGCCTTCAACAAAAAATAAATGGATTATTGTAGCAAGAGAGATAAGGATGAAATATTCAGAATGATCCAAGGACCATGTGAATCCCTAGAATACTATGAGGAAAGAGTCCAACTAAGTTACACGAGGGCACATAACTACACTCTTAATCCAAATTCATTAAAATTAGTCTTTCTCTGGGGGGTCAGAGAATAAATAATGGAAACCCTTAACATGTTTTCAAATGGATATATTTATCAACTCAACTATGAATACATTAAAACAATGTTCTAAGACATTCTAGAGATGTTAGGAAAAGAGGTAAATCTAACAAGGGTTTGGTAGGTCCCTCCTCCTCCACTTCAATCACTAGGAATGAAATATGAGGTATGTTATCAGATTTAAAAACTAATAAATAACACACATTTTTCATGCATATGTATACACTACTTATTAAGGAAAAACAACAGGAAGCAGAAATGGCATTGGCCATATTCTTTCCTAGATGCATTAAGAGACATCCTAGGAATGATTTTCCCTTGAATGTCACAAAAATATGTTCTTTATGTGAAGAAATCCACTTAACTGAAAATTTTCCATATTTATCAGGTTTACAATTTGTGTACCAAGGAGCAGAAGGAGGCATGGAGTAGCTCTACTTGGTCAACTAGAAGAGGTGACAAGACCCCAGATCATATCAGTAAGGTATGAACTATCCCTCTTTTTTAAATACAAGTTATAATGCACAATTTCAACCTTTTTATCCACCTATGGCCTCACCTTGGTCTATTCCCACTCCACGGTCCTATCCTTCCCAACATGTCATTCCTTTGTTTTAGCCATACAAACACCAACCTCCTAAATGGGGTAATCCATATTTAGGGTGGAGACCTCAGGGAACCCAACCCCCTTCTCTAATGCCTCTTCCTCCTCAGCCAAAATTACCCCAAAATAATATTCCTATATAGCTACAAAGTATTTCTCAACTAAACACAAACCCCATCAATAAGCAAGCCCAATCAGTCTATAGTGGAGAGACAACCTATCCAACCTACGCTATAGATAACCAATAAATTAACCTCTGGTATGGTAAGGTACTTCCTAATGCTCACCCACTTTCTCTAATAGAAAATATTGAAGAAGAGAAGGTAGATCATACTCATCAATCCAATAAACATCCCTATCCTGAAAGGTTGATACCTCCTAAAACACATGCCCCAGAAGAAGCTAAAATTTTGGGAGAAATGAAAATTTTCTTTGTCGATATTTCCCACTTATAAGCCATAAAATATGTCCCCATATACAAAAAATTCTTCAAATAGGATTTCCTTATGAGAATAGGATGGAGAAATATATATGTCCCTATTATCAATGTCATAGGGAAATTGGTTAATGTTGTTCTTGGGAAGGTCATCATCCCAAATTATTTAGATCTTCAAAGCCTAGTAGTAGATGTGCACATCAACATTATTGTAGTCCCCAACACCCTCATTGACTTAGGGATTTCAATCAATGTCATGAACATGGAGACTATGCTTAATCTTAATATCCAAGGATCCCTATGGAAAGGCACCATGATGTTGCAATTTGTAGATAAATCCATAGTAGCACCAGAAGCCATCATTGAGGATGTCATGGTTTCCATTGATTCCTATGAGTATCCCACAAATTTTCTTGTTCTTCAACACAAAAAAAAAATTAATATCTATCCACTTATCTTAGGAAGGCTTTGGTTGGCCACTCTTAGTTGTAGGGATAGAAATACCACAATCACAAATGGGAAATAAAAAAATAGCTCTTTTTATATCCTCCTACTCATAACCTCCTTGAGCATGATTTCCTTGTGTGAGTAGAAGAGGAATAATATGACCTTTATCATTCATCACCCTACCCAATATATACATTAGAAACCACCATTAGAAGAAGGAAAATAGATGAAGATCATCTAATTAACAAAATTTTGCAAAATAAATATCCTCCTACCATGAATATTGATGGCCTAAAAAAATAATCTATAGGGCATCATGCCTACTCTCAAGAAATTTAATGGGAATATCTAATAAATTTTGATTCTGACCAAAGCAATGTGAAAAACATATAAATCATCCCCTCCAAAAATCTAAAATGGATCCCTTTTCTTTCAATTAACCGGGAAGAAAAATTGCTCACTATTTTGAAGCGAAATAGTAGATATTACAAGGAAATTAAGTGATTCCACCCCTATATATGCAGTCATCATATATCCATAAAATATTACCATAAAACTATTCACCAACCACAAAGAAGAATCGACCCTACACTAAAAGATATTGAAAAAGAAGAATTGAAGATATTGGATGGATTTAGTGGGTATAATCAGATCCAAATCAGCCTTAAAGATCATGATAATACCACCTTCACCTTCCCATGGGAAACATTTACCTACAAGGTTCTTCCATTCAGCCTATATAATGCTTTTTCCACCTTCCAAAGGGATATATTGAGCATTTTATTTGACGTTGTACATGATTCAATAGAGATTTATATGGATGATTTCACACCTTAAGGAGGTGCTTTCCAAGAAGCTATCTCCAACCTTTACAAAATTTTGCAAATATGTATAGGGAATGCCATCTTTTATGAATTAAGGGATTGTTTTAAGGAATTTTATCTCAAGAGATGGAATTTAGGTTGATCCCAATAAAATATCCATCATTAGAAAGGTTCATGTTCCTAAAAACAGAAAGATGTTAGGATATTTTTAGGACTTGTTGGTTACTATAGAATATTTATTAAGTATTCCAGCAAGATCGCTTCACCTTTTTTTTCTCAACTAACAAAAGATTCATAATTTTTTTGGAAAAATCTACGTTAAAAAAATTTGAAGGGATAAAAAAAAAAGTGACAATTGCATCAGTCCTTAGAGGCCCAAATTGAGCCTTTCCCTTCCACATCTACTCAAATGCATCAGACAAAGCAGTTGGGGCAGAACTGGGGAAAATTAAAGGTAAATTGCCTTATGTCCATTGTCATCTATTTCATTATCAAAATATTTTCCAAAGTTTAGCTTAATTACATAGTTTCCAAAAAATAAATATTAGATGGTGTACATTTTTTGAATAAACCCATGCACTACATTACTAGATATCAAGTTTTGGACATAATGACAATGCAAAAATTAAGTATTTTATGAATAATCCTTATGTAAATGCTTAAATCATTAGATGGTTACTTCTTCTAGAATAATTTTATATAATCATTGTTAACAAACCAGGAAAAGAAAATGATGTTGCGGATTTTATGTCTAGACTAACCTTGTATGCAGAGGATGAAGAGAGGGCGAATGACTAGCTCCCTGATGAGAAGCATTTTTCCATATCATTATTGTCTCCATGGTTTTATGGAATAGAAAACTTTTTATTTTTTATTCAGTTTCCCCCTCTATCTTCATAGGAGAAAAACAAGATTATTAGGAACAGTGCTCCTTATACTTCGATTGGGGGTAACATCTTCAATTTGGATCCTGATCAGATACCGATAATATGCGTGAGGGAATATGAGGCTTATGACATTGTCTCATCTTGTCATGATGGACCTTGTCAGGGCCATTTTGCTTATAAGAGTACAACCTACAAGATTCTTCAAGCATGATAATATTGGCCTATCCTTTATAAAGATGTCTAGAGATACAATACACAACATGATGAATGTCAAAGAATGGGGAAACCTACTTAAAGGGATGAGATGTATTACAACATCAGGTCAGTTTCAATCCATTTGAGAAGTGAGGGATGGACTTCATTGGCCCTATTGATCCTCCATCTAGACAAAAGAAACTGCATTGTGTGCACACACTATTTGACCAAGTGGGGTGAGGTGAAAGTAGTAAAGGCCACAATAGAGAAAAAGGTATTTTAATTCTTAAGGGAAAAAATATTCTACAAATTTGGTTTCCCAAGAAAATTGGTGATAGAATAAGGTTCTTAGTTCACTTACAATATGATACAGGAGATCATGAGGTAGAATTATATCATACATAGGAAATATACCCCATATCTATGTCAAGAAAATGGGAAAGTGGATGTGATTAATAGAGCACTAGAAAGCACTCTGACTAAAGTAGTTAGCAGCATCATGAAGGATTGGGAAGAAAGAATTGTTGAGGCTACTTAGGCCTAGAAAACCAATTGAAAGACCACTACTAGGTTCACCCCCTTTGAGTTGGTATATGTAAAGAAGGCCCTACTATCTATTATGTTTTAGTACAATATATTAAGAATAGGAGCACAACTTGACATGGATCTCGCCAAGGCACAAGAAGAGATACTCCAATAACTAAATGCACTTGATGAGCGCATGTTGTAGGCTATAATGCGCACTAAAGTGGTTCAAATATAAAGGAAATTATGGCATAATAAATACATTAAGACTATATCCTTCCAACAGGTTGATTAGGCCCTCTTGTATGTTTGTAGGTTCAAAAATTTTAGAGGGAAAATCATAATCAAATGATTGCGACCTTATCTGGTAAAACAATGTCATGATAATGACATAGTTCAGATTAGGAAAATTGATGGAGAACATATCCCACTTCTGAGAGCATCAAATATCCCAAGCCATTCAACATTTGATTAACAAAGGGAAAAAAAAACAAAAGCGAAGACCTCCCTTGAGGCACTTGAGGTTTGTTGGAAACCTCCCTGAGGCAACAAGTGAGTCTGAGAAAAAAGAAAAAATAGAAGCAATAAAAGATCTGTAGTTGAAAACCTCCCTCAATGCACCTAGGGAAGACCCATTGAAGCTAATAACCTCCATGAGAAATCTAGTGGGCATCAAAAAAATAAAAAGAGAGATGTAAAAAAGAAAAAGAAAAATGATGAAAAAAAAATTAATCACTCTGATGAATGTGTAGGTACAACAAAAAATAAATAAACAATATATAAAATCCAACCCACAATCACAAGAACATTCACCTTCAAAAAAACTAGGAAGTCTCTCCACACAATTTTCATCCATTACCTTACCATTCATAATCTTACACCGATCATTCCTAAGTATTTTCCATTTATTTTTCCTCATTGCCTTGAGTTGCTATAGGAAGACCCTGTAATGCTACAAGATACCACATAATGAATATAAAGGAAAAAACTCAAAAATTTTCTTCACTTGCAAGTGAGAGGAAGGTACCTAATGGCTCCTAACACTCATACACTTCATCAACACCTGTCACATTCCATTCTTCCCTTCATTTTTTCTCACTTTTCACTCACGACAACTCAACATTTTAACTTTCCCCTATTAGTCACAAGTAAAAACCTCTCCATCACCACCACCAACTTCCTTATGAATTATCAATATTTTTTAAAGGCTCCAACATGTAAAATCGTGAGTCTAAGGAGCTTATGTAACTACTAGAGGAACCACGCAATCCTATAGCAACCTTCAGGAGCCCTATAGGCCCAAGTATCCATCATGTTTGAAAAAGAGCCAAAGATTACACTATCATCACAGGAAAATAACATCAGTCCTAAGAAGATATAGGATCTCTTGTAGGCTACTAAATGGTCTCCCATACACATACTACAACATTACTTTAGTCACCTACAAAAACATCACTTTAGTCACCTACAACATAACACCTCAGTGACCTACATCATATTCATCTAGAGCAACAATAGAGCACTAGGAAAAAAATGTTCCAAAAAGGTCTCTGAAAGTAGCCACGGGAACATGGAAACTCCTAGCAGAGATATCAAAGGTAATTAAAATCTCTCTCATGTTGGGGCCCTTGTTTTGAATTTTGCATGAAGAGCAGATTTTGGGTTGTGGATCGACACGTGGCAGGCACAACAATGGTAGGCAGCAAAGCTACCAAGGTTGCGGAGGAGCAGGAGATGAACAACGAGGTTGGCGTAGACAAGTGCAGACGAAGGGAATATGCAGAAAAAGAATAGATAGCGAAATGCATGTGCAACAGGAAGAAGCCGAAAGCAACTGAGTAAGAACAGAAGAGAAACTAATAGTTGCACTGGCGGGTGAATAAATAGGCTGTCACCCAGCAGAAAAGGGAGTCATGCACAGATGCAAAGGGATCAAAGAGGTGAGAGTAGATGTTGCAGAAGAGCTCTGTTCTAAGCACGACATCCTTGTATTTCCTGTGTGTCTATCAATCTATCATGGTTGTAGTATCTCTCTCTCTCTGTCCTGCAAGACCTCTGTAATAGAAGTGGAAAGCTATTTCTGTCGATAAATGTAACTCTGGATCCTACTAAATGGTTATGAATATATTTGAAGGTTGCTATCTTATCGTATGAGTCAAATTTGTTGCATGATGTCTGTGGTACTTTAAAATTTTATTTGCTTAGTATCTACATGTTATTCTGAGGAGATCTTCTACGTATGATGTTATGTATGCAAATGATCCTTTGTTAGCTTTAAGTTGCGGATCCATCCACCAATACCAATTTTTTCCCCTCCTTCATGTGGTCACGACATGCCTTGGGTGAGACTCTCTGCTCTTCAGAGTAGGGTGAGAATTCCGGCGTGGTGCTAGACTACAGCGGACTCCTTGCTAGCCCAATCCTCGAACCTGGGTCTTGCCCGTGAGACCTGTTTCCTCTCCAACAAATGGTTCTGTTGTCGGGACCCTAAAATTCATTAGGGGAACTAGATCATGGTATCAAGGATCTTCAAAGGAGAAATACGGAGATGGTGAGATAACCACCTAGACCAGTTTATAACTCAGCAAGCTGAGCTGAGAAGCCAATAAGAGAAGGCAGTCATAGATCTAGTCCTTTTTTCAGATTCTGCCAGCAATACCTATGAGATCCTCCGGGGAAAGTTCCCCAACGAACTCTATAGCTGGTTTCGGATTCTATAGACCAAAGTATCGAAGGATAAATCGCGGAAGATCAACCGCAAGTGGGTGCACGGAGATTTGGTGGCCCTTCATCGGTTGGATACCAAATTGACCCGAGCTATAGATTTCTGGGTAGAATCTACCTTGGACAGATATATTTTGGATTTTGCAGTGGAGTGCTACCATTCGTTCTCCAGAGTCGAAGCTATATTCCGATCTGGACTAAGAGGGAAGTTGTTGAAGGAAATTCCATTATGGATTAAGGCCCTGATGGTGGATGAAGGGCTGATGGAATTATATTAATCAGGCATGGAAGCGTAAACCTCCAGTGCTAGGGGAAGGGTCTGAGGGACAAATTCTACATGAAACGTGAAGCGAGGGAGTCAGGGAATGGATGTTGAAGCCGCAAGGAGGTTGAGGGAGCGACGTGAACATCAGAGGGCACAGATTGCCGAAAGGTGGCGAGAAAGGGTAATGAGGGAGTTGAAGCGACAAGGGAGTAGTCGGAAGGATAAAAAGGAGGTGCCTCAGGAGGTAGTGGACATGGAAGGCCAGGTGGGTCCCCAGGAAATGAGAGGGACCGTCAAAGGAGTACGACGGGTATATGGGAGCCCAGCCAGGAGGAAGGGAGAGACGATGTCTGACGAAGGAGATGCAGACGCACGCCCAGCAGAATATTCCGATGTCGAGTGGTACGTCGCGATGCAGCAGTTATTCCAAGAAAGGACGACATTCATATCTCCAGGTATTTTGACTTCCCAAAGTTCAAAAAGCGTGGATCCCTACCTTCCCCTGGAACTCTATAAACCCTTAAGTGATATTTTTGTTATGTTAAAAGAGTTGAGTCGATTGAATAACAGTCAGTTGTCACCTGCAATGCATGCTAATAGTAGCATTACTAGTGGTATAGTTACGCAACCAGGACCCAGAGGGTTCATTCTAGTTACCCCCGTGCAAGTGATTATGGCGAGATCATTTACCCGGTACCCAGAATTTTCTGGGCGGGGTAACGACGATGTGGAACGGCACTGGTATCTCTACAAAGCCATATGGAGGGCATGACAGACGCCAGATGTTGGAAAGCTGATCGAATTCCAAACCATGTTGATAGAAAGGGCATTGCGCTGGTTCATAAAGTGGTCAGAAGCCCACCTGAATCCAGTGATCACCGACGTCAAGCGGGACTTTTTCAGAGAGTTTAAGCTACCCCAAACGGACCAGCAAGGTCTGTCCGAACTATGGGAGATTAAGCAAAGAGAAGGAGGGACTGTGTGGGAGCTGATGCACAGGTTCAAAGATACGATCGGAAAACTCAGCTACCCGATCGACCCAAATCATCAGAGGGATTGGTTCATCAAGGCTCTGCTTCCCTTGATGCAAACCCCCCTCACCCAGCAAAATATGGACAACTTGCAGGATGCATTGGAACAGGCTATGAAGATAGAGGCAATGGCGGGCTACCCTCAGGAATATAGGGGAGGGCCGGCCCCGCAAGACCCATCTCTACTGGAACTGCAACATCAGATTTCCAATCTGATCGAAAAACTTAAGGAGATGTAGCCTATAAGACCAACCAGGCTAAATTTCTGGTGCACGCACTGCCTGGTAGAAGGACATGTGGCAACTGAGTGTCCTCGGTTGCGAAGCCCAAGAGTGGGGGCCTCAGCAGCGGTAGTAGCAGGAAGCTCTGCCTATCGGAGGAGTAGCGTAGATAAACTCGCAAGGGGTCTATCCGCCGCAACAACCGTATGTCGGGTTCCCAAACCAACCGACCCAAGCCGCAACGGAGTTTTTCGAAATCTGCCGAACGGTGGGTCATCAACCTAAGATATGCCCAATTTTGCAGAAGTACTCCAATGCTTCGAACAACGTGTACTGTGAGTTCTACGCTTTCACAACTCACAGCACCGAACAGTGCAGGGCTCTAGATGCACTAGTGGACCGATTAGATCGGCCCTCCTATAGAGTGAATGAGGCTCCCAGAGGCAGAGGAGGCGGTATGAGGGGAGGCCGTACAGGCAAGCAGGGTCTGCTAGGATGCTACAATTGTGATCAGGAGGGACATGTGGCTTGAGAATATCCCCTACCCAGAAGACTGTGGTGTTCAGAGTTCTGCGTGAATGCACACGCAACAGAGGATTGCCCTGAACTCGTCAAGAAGTGGGAGGAACCAGCAAGGCAGAGAGGCACGAATATGTTGAATGAAGAACCTCGGGGGACAGAGACTCCGACCATGCCGAACATAGCCATAGTTACACAAGGAGGGAAGAAAATTAGGGAGGATGCCCATGAGAAGGACCCGAGGCGGGTGATCAGGCTAACATCCCCGAAACAACTGATTAGGCAGGAAATACATAAGAAATACTTCCAGGAGGCTGCAGAAACTTTTTCCCAACTGGGGGGAGACAAAGGTATTCATTTATCTGTGAAGAAGGACACCAGAGACCAGGGCGCTATGGGGGCTCTGATTTAGGAATGGCTCCACCTATTCCTCAAAATTGTTGAAAATGCTTCAATGAGGGAACAACTCAAGAATACCCTGGAGGACATGTTGCAGGGGAACACAAGAGCGAGGGATTCCCTGGAAATAGTGCCACAGTATGTACAATGCGTAAAGCGGAACAAAAGAAGAACGGGAAAAGAGTTCTGGTTAGACACGCAGGTTGCGGGATTTCAGATCAGGGATACCATGCTCAATTTGGGATCCGACGTCAATATCCTACCCTGGAAGACTTGGGAAGCTCTAGGGCGACCCCAGTTGACTTATTCACCAATTCAACTCAGGATGGTAAACCAGTACTGCATTGTGCCGATCGGCCGACTCGAAGACATCGAGGTAGACATCGCAGAGGTAAATACCAACACAAACTTTGAGGTAATAGATATTATGGGAGACAGAGATCCATACCCTGCATTGCTAGGGATCGACTGGGCTTTTGAAAACTATGCCATCATCGATCTCAAGAAGGAGCTGATGATTTTTGAAGATGGGGAAGTTCGATTCACTCAGCTACTCAACCCGTATGAAGGTCTGAGATATATAGAAACATTAGATAACAAGGAAGATGCTCAGCTATTGGAAAACCTCTATCAGATGACAGTAGGGAAGAGGGAAGATTACATTAACCCGACAGCGACCAGCTCCGTAAGCTGGCGAAGTATCCAGAGCTCGGAGTTGGGCTCCGAAATCACTTGGGAAGACTAGCAACAAGGCGGGTATGAGACCAGCATGAAGAGATGTGTCAGTATTGCCAGAATCCATTGGATTGGGGCTGAGATAAGGGAATACCCCACCCTATCCAATATGCAAGTAGTAAATACCTTCATTGCGAAGGTAGAAGACAAGGTACCAGAGGAGAAAAAAATACCACTCTTAGATGTGGCATTACAGTCCACCTCTGCCAGGTGGTGGAAAAATCACCGCAACTCCCTATCGCGGTGCAATTGCATTGTGACGGCTTTGAGGGTGCGGTTTAAGGAGGACTAAGGACCTCGAAGCAAGCAGATATACCAAGGAAATTTCAATCTTGAAGACCATCTGAGTGTCTATCAGGAGTAGTGGTGAAGTGTGGGATACCCAGAGGAGTTGTGGGTACATAAGCTTGTCCACTCCTTGGGTACTATCCCACATGCCTGGTACTTAGAAGAAGAGAGGAAGAGAGGGACCAGTTCTTGGCAGGAGGTTGCAGACAAGTTTTTTCAGTGCTTCTCCTTTAAGGGGAAGACAGACCTGATATCCCAAGCATTACAGGCCATAAAAGGAATATTTTTTTCCCCGATCAGAGCGCAGACTGGGGGCCATTGGTGGTGAACCCCAATGGCAGAAACAAGTTGGTTTTCAAAAGGATTGACAGCGAGCCAGAAGATGACAGTCTGGAGGACCTAAGGAACCTATACTTTGAAGAGACAGAGGGAGAGAGGAACATCAAGGAAGAGATGACCACCGAAGGATTCCATATAATTCTGCTGAAGACAAAGAAACTAAACATTGGCATGGAGGAAAAACCCAAGCTAGCTACAGTCGGGGACTACTTCTATGAGGAGACGACAAAGGAAATTTTTAGTCTCCTCCAGGAATACGAAGACCCATTCCCTTCATCGGTTGCGTATTTAAAAGGGATCAAGGGGGATCTCGGAGAGATGAGGATTATATTGAAGCTAGACGCCAAGCCAGTGAAGCATTGACCTTACCATCTGAACCCGCGGATAAAGGAGAAAGTCAAACTAGAGATCGACAAAATGCTGAAGGCAGGTCTAATTTTCCCTGTGGAAGAAGCAGAGTGGGTGAGCCCCATCGTCATTCAAAATAAGAAGGACAAGTCATAAATCTGCGTCTGTGTGGACTACTGCAGTTTGAACAACGCCTGCATCCATGACCCATTCCCCACCCCATTCAGCGACGAAGTACTAGACAACGTTGCGGGGAATGAGGCATACTCCTTCACTGATGGGTTCTCAGGATACCATCAGGTGCGCATCGTGGAAGAGGACAAGAAGAAAACAATGTTCACCACAGAGTGGGGGTCCTTTGCATATCACTTAATGTCGTTTGGGTTGAAGAACGCACCTGCTGTGTTCTCTAGGATTGTGATAGCTGCTTTCCGGGAATATATTCATAAGTTACTGGAAGTCTACATGGAAAACTGGACAGTCCACAGCTTGCTGAAGGATCATGCCACCCTGCTACGCATAATGTTCGATCGATGTCAGAAATTGCAAATTTCCTTGAACCTGAAGAAATGCATATTTTCAGTTCCGTTCGGAACGCTCCTAGGACATGTGGTGTGCAGGCAAGGGGTCTGTGTCGACCCTTCCAAGGTGGCAGTGATTTTCCACATGGAAGCCCCAGGAACTGTGAAGAAGTTGAGGTCACTGCTAGGGCACATGATTTATTAAAATCAGTTCATCAGGAACTATGCAAAGATAACTACCCCTTTGGAAAAGTTACTACCGAAGTCAGAGGTGTTCAAGTGGATGGATGACTACAAATTATCCCTTGACACTTTAAAGGAGAAGTTGGCAACGGCGCCCATTTTGGTCCACCCAGATTGGGATAAGCAGTTCCATGTGCATATCGATGCTTCTAGTATTGCACTTGGTGTTGTCTTAGCGCAACCAGGGGAGACGACAGTCGACCACCCAGTATACTTCGCCAATCGCAAGTTGTCTAATGCAGAGCAAAATTATACCACCACGAAGAGGGAGGCACTAGCCATGGTGTACTCTCTCCAGAAGTTCCACCACTATCTCCTAGGAGGTAATTTCAAATTCTTCACGGACCACTCCGCATTGAAATACCTACTCAATAAGCCAGTTTTGGAAGGACGGATATGCCGATGGCTCCTACTCTTTCAAGAATTCACCTTTGAAATGATTGTCAAGCCCGGGAAGCTAAATGTCGAGCTCGATCACTTATCTAGGTTGGAGACTGGTGAGAATGAAGGATCTCTAGATGATCAGTTGCCTGATGTTGATCTTTTCCGGGTAGAAGCCATACCAGATTATTTGGCCGACATCGCAACTTACCTCACCACGGGGCAGTGTCCTCAGCACTATACCCCGGTCCAGAAACGACACCTGGTCATCCACGCCGCTGACTACCAACTGATTGTGGGGTAGTTATATAAATTGGGACTTGATGAGATTCTGCGGAGGTGTGTCCTCAACCATGAACGCGAAGCCATTCTGTGGGAATGCCATAGCGGAATCGCGGGAGGACACGTGGGGGCACAACCCACAGCCAGGAAAGTGCTAGAAGCTGGACTATGGTGGCCGACAATCCATGCCAATAGTAAATCTCTTGTTAAGAAATGTGATTTTTGTTAGAGAATAGGGAGGCCCTCTCACAGAGACGAGCTCCCACTACACCCGGTGATTGTATTGCAACCGTTTGAGAAGTGGGTTGTCGACTTCGTAGGCCCCATAGCACTTGTAGCCAGGCATTCAAAGGCCAGTACATCATCACTACCACAGACTACCTAACCGGATGGGCCAAAGAAGCGGCGGTACGGGATTGTAACTCAGAGATGGTAGCTCGGTTTATCTTTGAACACATTATCAACAGATTTGGCTGCCCCAAGAGATTAACCAGTGATCAAGGTACACACTTCCTTAATGACACAATCAAATCATTGCTGGACACTTTCATGATACAACATCACAAAAGTAGCTCGTACCACCCACAGGCCAATGGCACTGTCGAAGCGTTCAACAAAATCCTCGAAAAAGGCTTGATGAAGATCTGCAATGCAAAATGGGACGATTGGGATGAACAGCCGCCAGCCGCACTGTGGGCCTACCGAACAAAGGTTAAGCACTTGACGAATCAAACACCTTTCCAGTTGGTGTACAACCGTGAAGCTGTGATTCCTGCCGAGTTCACCATACCGAGCCTTCTGATCACCACCTCCCTATAGTTCTCGGAGGAAGAGGCACTCCGAGAATGCCTGCACACATTACAGGAACTTGATGAGGCACGGTTCCTTGCCGACTTCCATCAAAAATTTTAGAAAGCCACGCAGAAGGAGTGGCATGATCACCACATTAAGAGAAAAACATTCTAGGTTGGCGGAAAGGTTCTGCTATATGATAGCTGGTTTCAAAAATTTCCAGGGAAACTTCAAATGCACTAGTTGGGACCCTACTTCTTCGTCGAAATTAAGGATTCTGGAGCAGTTCGGTTGGCTCAACTAGACGGTACTATTTTACCTAGATGGGTGAATGGCGCACACCTGAAGCCTTACGATGACTAATTTTCTTTAGCTTTCTTTCAATAACTCTCGCACCGAAGAGAAGTCCGTAGAGTAGCATAGTTGAATAACTCTCTCGCACCCGAGATGAGTGTAGGTCAAGTCATTTGTCTATGCATAGGTAGTCAATAACCGCTTAGTTGCGGGGACCGCAATGCAACCGATTGTGGTTGGGGATGGGTGCGTGCGTGCCAGAGGAGACATTCCAGATGAGGCCGTTGAAATTCCAGATTGACGACGCAGCCTTCCACACCGAAGTTTGTTCGTGGCCAAGGGTTGCGATGGCAGTCCGAAGTGGGGTATACACATACAAATTCGACAAGATGCTACCACATCGATTTCCAGGTGAATCAGTGGCGGAGGCAGCAAACAGGATCTCCAAACTTCAGCTCCTCCCAATCATTCGCCAACTAAATACCCAAGTACGAAGCTTCAACGAAGTGGTCCACGTGATATCAAGGAGTGCCACTCCTCTCCCAGTTTTTTCTGAATTTTAGGTTTCTCAGTCCACCCCGCTTCCAAACATGACCTCCATCACCACCCCCGTTCCAAATGTATTGTTTATTTCACCAAACCCAGTAGCCACCCTGTTGGGGGAAAAGAGTAAGCCCGCTAAACCCATAGCGGCACCCAAGGCCAAGAAGGCCAGAACTACAGAATCAAGCCCAATGGTTGACCTCACAGAGGAGGATCCGCCCCGGAAACTGAGCACAGGGGTACCCATCCAAGAAGAACCAATCACTGAGATAGGGGAAGCAAGCTGGTTTCCGCCTCACCCTCCCATTAACCCCTTCGACTTCATAAACGTCTGTATTTCACCACCTCATACTGACCCACTCCCACCTACCACTTCATCCGCCCCATCCAACTCATCCACCACCATATCAGATCCAGTAATCTAGAACCTACTCAATGGGGACCACGGAACAGAGGCTGACTCAGGTAAAAAAGTGGTACCACCAACCAACCCCGTTGTGGACCCCCAGACCACTTTTACTGACCTAATCACACAAATGGCATAAATAGTTGCAGACATGGCTGGGTCAATCTCTGAGTCTAATCCACTCCAGCAGCCCGTCCAAGTAGATCAGGGGAGCGGCCAGACCTGAATATGGCAGACTCTGCACTCCATCAAGCTCCGCTGCCATCCCCTCAAGGAAAATCAACCAACTCATTTACCAGTGGGAAACCACTGCAGGAGCAGCGGCTGAATCAAGGTACTTCAGGGCCGAACACATGGAGACGTGGGGCACGGCTCAACTGTACCACTTCATCTAGAGGGCAGCCTAGTAGGCGGAAAGGCTCCACTCCGAGCTGCAATAGAGGTGTGAGAAACAGCAGCAGCAGATAATCATGCTTACTGAATAGCGCGAACAGCTCACAATAGCACACAGGCAGCTACAGGACCATATGGACGAAGTGGCCAGGGTTTTCACGAACGTATGGCCTGCAATGACGGCTCACTACAATCAGCTGCCTGCGGATGTGCAAGAAATGAATGTATTACAGTGAGCAATCCACCTCAGGGTGGCGTACTCCAACCTACACTAGGAGAACATAGAGCTTCGGGCTGCATTGGTAGCACGACCGACACTGCCCTACCTAGCGGCAGTCTACACAACACAAATTTTCGTGAAACAGGGCCAAGTAACCAAGATGCAGGAAGCTCTCAGTACTGCAGCCAGAGATGCCTACGACCCCCTGAAAAGTCTACAGGAATGCTCAACGACCCTTACAGTGAAGACATAGCCAATTTCGGCTCAACTGCAACAACTCTCAAAAGAAATTCAAGACGCCACGTACCCCTCGCAGCTGGACCAACTGTATGCCCAGGCGGATGCGCTAGAGGTCCAGATCCAGCAGACAGAGGCCAGTTCAGCAATGGCCAAGCAGGCAATTCGGGAGCTTTGCCAGCCCCTATAGATCAGCGCTCGGACGATGCAGCAGTTGGCCGTCGAGGCCGGAACCCAAATCAACACAGTATTCAGTGCTATACTAGCGGACGTTGGGGAGAAAGCTATCACCAAGATCACAATGGAGACGAACGTGTTATTACAGGGGTGGCAACAAGCTGTGGTAACCTTCCATGAGCTTAAGGCTTCAACATTGAGCAAGGTCCCGGAGTTGGGGCCCTTGTTTAGGCAGCAAAATGAAGGTGCGGATCAGGAACAGGGCACAGGGTCAGGCGGAGCTATGGAGGTGGAGACAGTGATTTGAGATTGACTCGAGACGAGTCAAGAGACTGTGATCAGGCCCTATTGGGGCCCTTATTTTTAATTTTGCATGAAGAGCAGATTTTGGGTTGCATATCGACACGTGGCAGGCGCAACAACGGTAGGAAGTGGAGTTTTCGAGGTTGCGGAGGAGCAGGAGATGAACGACGAGGTTGGCGCAGACAAGTGCAGACAAAGGGAAGATGCAACAAAAGAAAAGATAGTGGAACGCATGTACAACAGGAAGAAGCCGAAAGCAACTGAGTAAGAACAGAAGAGAAACTAATAGTTGCGCTAGCGGGTGAATAAATAGGTCATCACCCAATAGAAAAGGGAGTAGCTCTATTCTGACTGCAACATCCTTGTATTTCCTGTGTGTCTATCAATCTATCATGGTTATAGTATCTCTCTCTCTTTATCCTGCGGGACCTCTGTAATAGAAGTGGAGAGCTCTTTCTATCGAGAAATGTAACTCTGGATCCTACTAAATGGTTATGAATATATTTGAAGGTTGCTATCTTATCGTATGAGTCAAATGTGTTGCATGATGTCTGTGGTACTTTAACATTTTATTTTCTTAGTATCTACATGTTTTTCTGAGGAGATATTCTATGTATGATGTTACTATGCAAATGATCCTTTGTTAGCTTCAAGTTGCGGATCCATCCGCCAATACCGATCTGTTCCCCTCCTTCATGTGGTCGCGGCACACCTCGTGTGAGACTCTTTGCTCTTCGAAGTAGGGTGAGAATGTCGGCGTGGTGCTAGACTACAGTGGAATCCTTGTTAGCCCAATCCCCGAACCTGGGTCTTTTACACGAGACCTGTTTCCTCGCCAACATCTCATAATCCTCAAATGAATCCTCAACATCTACACTAGTAACATCCATGACACATGCATGAAGCATTGAAGGTAAGGCACAAGTATGCATCTCTCAAACCTCACCCTTAGAACCTATTATAAGCTCGAGAAAACATTAAAAGTGTAAGGAGTGGTTTTTATACCCATATTTAGTTAGAAGAAATCCTCTACCATATCTAGTAGTTGACTTCACTTTTCCACCAAGACACCCCATGTTTGGGAGAAGAAAAATAAAAAAAAGTGGAAAGACTCAAGAGGGTGGGATGATATTATTTAATCATTGTGAGAAACATGGAGCATGATGAGATAGGTGGGGGGGAAATCACAATTTCATGCTAAGCCCATCACCTCACATCGACCTCAATGAATTAGCATCTAAATCGAGGCCCTTCAAGCCTATTATGCATGCAAACTTGTTTAAAAATCCAACAATGTTCTTCCATCACTATAGAATATCAACCCTACTACAAATATTTTAAGATAATCCAATATAATAGATAAATAGAGCACTACGAGAATGAAAATTTCACCCAAAACAACAATCAAATCCTCGAAAATCAAGGGGATCTTCAGATGAAATGTAAGTGAAATAAATTCTCTCCACTTTCATTTGAAATAAGTGTCCAAAACATCTCAATTATCAAGAAGAAACCCTTTGCATTTTACATTCTAAATTCAAATAGGTGCATTGGTTGGGTGGTCTGAATATTTTCTTTTCAATATAGTGTACCAAATGATGAAGGGTTTCATAATATAGTTCCCCTTTCCCAATCTTGAAAAAATTGTGCATCTTTCCCCTACCACAAAAATTTACTATTGTACGGGAAACCCTAGATTCTTGTAACAACAGAAGACCAATATCCCATTCCTTTCTCCATTATATTAGAATTATACTAGGCCATGGGGGAGAATTTAATAGGAGACAACCAATAGACACATCAATAATCCATCAAAGCCCTAAAGTCAGAGACATTTTTGAGAGTTTCCATTGGCTAGGATTTTTCAAAAAGTTTAGGGGTTTTGATGATCAAGTTTCTCTAGAATTTGTCTCAAACCTCCAACACTTGTAGGGGCATGAGATTGTCTAGAAAAGGAAAACAAAATCTAAAGAAATAGTTTTAGCAAACACAAAATTTGTTGCAAGAAAAATAAAAACATATTGCCAATATGGCCAATCTCTCCTTGTAAGATATAAACTGCAAGCACCCCTTAAAGACCCATTCTCTGTTTTCAAAAGATCAATGGTGTCAATTTAAAATTAAAATGTTGGCACAAAAAGGTTCCCTTCCCATGTAGGATGTAAGACAACTCAATATTTTTTTCCTCCGGTACATCATTGAGGACAAAGCCAAAATTGTAGAATTGTACATGCATAACTTAGTGTTGCCTAACATAAACATTTGGGACCCAAATTCTCAGTTTGGTGATGCACAATTGATGGCCCTGAGCTCATTGCTAAGGCATGAATAAATTAGTGTAGAGTAGGTAAAGATATTATTAGCTATAGAAGTAGAGGAACCACTATGGGTCGGGGAAAATATCCCATCCCCACATCTGCTCAATACCAATCATAAACTCATATTAGAAGTTCCCAATATATTATAATTCTACAAGGAAAGGAAAAAGAAAACCATCCTCCACTTTGAGGATACCTTTAAGTTATTGGATGAGAAAAATTTGCATGCATGCCAAAGTAGATGACACACATGAGGGAATATCATTCACCTGAAAGGTTAAGGATTGCATTAGCCAAAACTCATTTTTACAATAGAATCATATACAAACTTGGATTCCACTGTATTAGACTCAAATTCAGTCCTCCCTTACTACTAGGTTTATAGGAACATCATAATTAGGAGAAAGATATAATGGAATGGAAATAAATTGAGGAAAACATAAGTTTCCATCCAAAAAGGGCTACTACATTTGACACAACATGGGATGTCAGACAAACCATTAAGAGGATGAATTAAGAGAAATATAAAAAAGGAATATGAATAGGTTACTAAGAGGATGAGAAATAGTTTCAATATGGGGGTATGATGGGCCTCCCAATTAGGTACAACTTAAGGCCCATATACCCTTTTCTAGGAAAAATTAACCTTTCCTTTTTCCCTTAATAATGTATTTTTCAAATTTAATATGTTCTTAGAAATTTTAAGAGATGATTTTCATATCTTGTGTGCCTAGTGCACTAATTTTGCATGATATTGAGAATATTTAATGGAGATCATGCAGGAATCCAACAAAGAGAAAAATATGCGGTTTGTCCCCTACTGAAGGATGGGAAAAACTTAGATGTCTCAAGGCCATTATCAATCCCTTGTAGTTGTGAAGTCGTTAGGGAACCATATCATATTTCCTAGGATTTTAGGAGGGAATAAACCCTCTCTTCAAGGGGGATTCTCGTCAACTATTTTTGTATAAATAAGGTGCTTGAGTAGCTCATTGGGGATTCAAACTTTTGGAGATTTGATTCATCAATAGTGAAGGATTTTTTATTGATATTTTAGTTCTATAATATTTCATGTTTGAGCACATTTCTTGGTTAATGAGAAGCACTTTTTGGTTTCTAGATTAATTTCCTTTAGGCACTTGAGTCTCCTTGGGTTAGGTCCCAACCTAAGTGCTCAAGCCCTTTCTTGTATTCTTACATTCCATGCATTAGTTTAATCATACATTTTTGCTGATCTTATCTCTAAAAATATTGTCTTTACAGGGTTAGTGAATGAGATTGTCTCCAAATTTTTTTATGCATCTTGTTTTGATGAATTTATCAATAAGTTATTTCATGTAGTAATACTCTTTTCATGAAGTAGTTCAACTCATATTTCTATTATTAATAGTGTTTCTTGCATATCACTAAGCTAGTTAGTTTATCATCCTACCTATTCCTTCTGCTTTAAGTTTAGGCAATAGTTCTTTGATATATTTAGTACTATTTTTTAATGTATTTATATTTTTTAGATCATTATCTATTTGCTCATTGTCATACATATTTGCAAATTTTTAGTGCATGAATTTATGTCATGAAAAGCTACAGGAAACTACAGATTTACTCTTTTTGTTGCATGTCGTAATCCATCATAGGCATGCGAGCTTGGGAAAGACTACTTGAATAACCCTTAATCCTCCTTCACCTTATCCTCCTCTCAAAATGCATGTAAAATGCATATTAATACTCTCAGGTCTGTCTCCTATAGAAAAATAGGGGCTCATATAGTAGCTCGCAATTTGCATCAAAACACCTCCACATTTTCACCCAAAGCATGATCATCCTTCCTTAGCATGTTACAACACACACCAAACCATAAGGATGGAATTTGGAATTTCATACACCCCCTAGAATCATTGACCTAATGGTTGTAGTATAAGCAGTTTATTTTATGTAAATTAGGGTTTATTGTTTGATGCTCTCTTTGAGTTGCAAGTTTGTTTACAATAAACAATAACATAGATATAATTTTATTCCAACTTTTCTGAGTTAGTTTGCTTTCATTTCCTCCAATTATAATAGGTTTACTTGTTTTTCTTTTCCTTCTTGTAATTTTTGAGCATTTCCAGTAGCATAGAGAATAGAGTCATCATTGTTCAACATAGTACCCCTATAGTTGATTCCACCTACATTAGATCAACAAAAAAAGAACAAATCGCATGTTGCACACATAGTATTGACCCCTCTTAAGCTTGCATGAACCCTGGGTTGAAAATTAAAGTCAAGATCCCTTGGGAGTTGCAACATTCTTGCTGTAGTATTGAGGATCATCAGTCATATGGTAATAACATGTTGAATGATTTTGATATAAGATAATTGTCTCAATTTTTATTTCTTTATTTGGTAGAGATTTTAGGTTTCAGTTACAAACAAAGTATTGCAACAACATACACAAAATTTAATTCAATGTTTGAATTTGTTGTGCAAACCATCATGAGAGAGACCGCCTTTCACAAATTATATTAACTTTAATTATTTGTTTAGTACTTATATAATCGATCCTCCCACGTGTTTCTTATCCAGCCTTGACTCTTCATTCCAAATTTTCTACAAGAATGCTCAAACTCTATTATCGAAAGCAAATAAAAATAGGAATGCATCGTTGCATGGATAATCTACAAAGAACTCATTAAAGGTTTTTGTTTTTATTTTTTATTTTGGTATTTGTTATTTTATTTTTAGATCTTGAAGTGGTTCTCTAACGAGACGTTCAACCTTACAAGCATATCAATTTAAGCAAAGAAATAGAAAACATAATAACGTGAAAGCTTATAAATATTATACTATTATATATAGGTTACCCATTTTTCAAATATTTTGAAATAAAATCAATAATTCAAAGCTTTGTACAAAAATTTGTAGAGAATTCCACATAATTGTATATATATTTGATTTTAAGAGAAAATGAGTGTAATTTTAAATAAATTAAGTTGAAGGAAAGTCCATAGTCATCTTTATACTCGATTTAAACGCCTAAGACATGGTAATTGAAAGTTTTATGAAGGAATTTGTTGAGAATCTCAAAGAATAATGTTAAAATTTGATTAGACATGGAAAATGATAAACACAATGATTTGGAAAATATTAGTAAAGGAATCTTTTTCTTTTTGAAATTAAAGAGTTTTATACCAATATTTTTCAAATTTATTGGATGTGATGGATTTTTATAGCCAAGATTTCATATTTTTTTTCTGTAGATTTATGCAAAAATGCTTAATTTTCCAAACTATCATTCATTTTTCAAATATTCCTCTTGCAAAGCTATGAGATTATCTCCTTGCCGAAAATTTCATGTCCATGTATCCTTGGAAATGGTTAGTTTAGTGTAGTGATATGGTTTGGTAAGTTCAAGTAAAGGAGGATGTTGTTCCTCCAGTATTTATCCTCTCGATGAATGCCCTTCAAATAATCCACTTATATAAGTAATTATGTTGATAAACATGTCTATTTTCAAATAGACATTTTTTAATGTGGATGGTAGAGATTTAACCTTCATAGAATATTTGTATAATACCCCGATAACCTCGCAGGAAAATGCATAGAGTTAGGAAATATTTTTCAAAATTTACCAATGTCTAAATTTCTAAATTACGTTCTATATTACGTCATTAACCATTAGAATAACCATCATCATCACCTAGAGAAATATATAGTAAAAATCATAGTGAGTTACACAACCATTAACTGTCTTTGTTGTAGCATATTAACTTAAATTTCCTCCTATAACTATGCATCGATTCCATGATCATTTTAAATCAATTAATAAGTCACATAATTGATAATATAAATATCACATCATGAAAAAAATTAACATCATGAAAATGATACAATGAACAATCACATAATTAGACACTGATATACCCTGGAAACCCCGTAGGGTGAAAACCAACAAATGTTTAATTTTATTATTAAACTCTCGTGAGGGTTTTTACCTCTCACTCAATGGTTATAAGGGAGTCCATCCCTTGACCACTGTAATAAAAATTACATAGAAAAATAACATTAAATGCAACTAACTAGCTATAAGCTATTACAATCATCATGATAACATTTATCCGCAAATCCTTAATCTTTGTCTTTGTGGTTAGTATGTTTTCTTCAGTGGTTCATCCTGCAGTTGGAACTCCGAGACGTGCATGGACTAACAAATCTTTATCTTCCACAATTTTAAACTTGAAAAATCATTTTCTCAAGTCACCCTTCTTTCATGCTAATGTTGTCGTCAACACACTTGATATCATGATTAGATAAAATATTAATAAACCAATAATAAATCTTTATTTGTGACACCTCCACAAATATTTGCATGCATTTATAAAACATAAACAAATTGACATGAAATGTCTTCTTTAACATCATTTCACATGCATTAATAACAAATAAATTTCTATCAAGCCTCATCTTTCCAAAAAACGCTAACAAAATCTTGCATGCACTTTCATATTATTTCCAAAGGAAAGCTAGCATACTATATAATAATATTGTAAATACAAATGCAAAACAAGTTTTCAAGATAACTATCCCAACAAACAATTTACTTTTGCCTACTCTTATGTTTTCTTTTCCAAAGGGATTAATGTAATAGATTCTACACTTATGCATGTGAATGCATGTTCTTTTCCAAAAACATATTTTCCACTGAAGAGCTATTCACAATGACTATTATGTATATTTCATGGAAAAAATAAACACAATTCTTTTCCAAGGGCTCAAACGAACACCATTTATTCTTTCATTCATGCAAAGGGACATTTCTCTCCCATTTGAAAGATCTAACCCAATAGCTATGCACAATATTCTCCCAAAATAAAGCTAATACCATAGCTAATCCCTTTAGGTTTGCAAAATACATATTAATTTTCTGAAAAGAAGGTTAAGACAATCAATATTATGTGATTGCATCTTCCTTTTCTCTAGAAATATAATACTCAAAACTATACTTTTTCCATGCATGCAAGCATATATGTTTCTCTAAATAATATTGCATAATAAAGCATGTGTTTACTAATTTTCCTCTCCAAGAATTTAATCCAATAATGCATGCAAGAATATATTTTTCTCTTCTATTATTTTTGAAGAGTTCTAACACCATAAATTCTTCCTTGCATACAAATATATAAATATATTTAATTTCCAAGGAATGTAACACCCTAATTATTCTTTTTCCAAAAGACAGCTAACTCACTAGCTATTATGTATTAAATACAAAATATTTTCCTATCATTTCACACACCAGAGAGATTTGTAATATTTCCTCAAGAAATAACATGAATAACAAATCCTTCTCAAATAACACAACCAATTACCTTTTATGCAAAGGTTTTATGTGAACTACTTCTCACAAAAGTTATTTATATATTTTTGCATGACTCAAGCTGCTCATTCATGTAAAATCACATAATCAATTCTAGTAGATCAAATATACTAGATAATTATTCATGTACACCTAAGCACATAGTCTTTTCAAGAGTCCAATATTTCTCTTTAAACTTTTAATGCCTATGCATCATGAGAACATACTTGGTAATCTCTTAAATAAAATAACTTAATTCCTTTTAAAGAATTATCAATATAATTATTATGTCTATATGTACATAAACAATTATTTTTATCCAATTGAAAAAATCAAATAGAAGCACTTTGTTTTACTCTATTTTTCATGTTTTAGTCACCCACTTTGGACGTTGTTGGGGAAATATATTTTTATAATTTCCAACATTAAATTATCAATCCAGGGCTCGTAAGCTTCGAGGTACAAGCACAGGGAATGCAAGATTAGAGCATCTAACCTAGACTACAGTAGGAATCAACTTGTTGTTTAAGTACAAAATTGTTATTTCTAATTGAAGCTAATCAATTGAGGAAAACATGCTTAAACAAATAAGAAATTATAATCACTGTGCAAAAAAAAATAACTCTAATTAATCATAAACCAAGCAATACAAATTACCATTGTAATGATTTTAATCTAAATGAAAATCTCAATCTAAATACTAAGATCTATTTAATCTAAATACAAGAATCTTAAACCAATCAAGATTAATTTAAAATGATACCAAACTTATGCTAAATCTTAATTCCAATAAAATTCACACTCATTCAAATGATCTTAAACTAAGGCAATGAACAAAGAAGACTTCAACTAATCTAATTCCCGGGATGCATAAAACAAATCAAATAAGCATTCAAACTAACCTCTGTCACCACTTTGAAATTGCTTCAAAAGAAACTAAGTAAACTAAGATTTTAATTGACATGCTTCATATCTAAGAGACTACAAAATAAGAAACTATCCTATTCTTAAACTTCTTTAATCAAACTCAAGAAATCATTCAAACATGAGCACATTGGCGAATGTTTCTACCAATAACTAATTACATTCATAATGAATTTCAAACTAAACTAAAACTTCAAACAATGATTTAATGGTCTCATTGCATTGCTTTCAAATACTTCGTTTCCAAAACACAATGTTACAAGAAAATCAAGAAGGTACATAATATATTTCAATTCATATTTAAAACAAATGGAGTTATCGATCTCTTGTTTATCCAATTAAGAAGCACATTTAAGTATTTCAATCATAAACCTGTAACAAAGGGGCTATTCATACAATAAAATCATTGATCAATGCCATTCATTAGCTTGCAACGAGTTGAAAGTGGTATGTCTATTTAATTTTAAGAAAACAAGCGAATTACATTCTTAAGTACATAATCAAAATTATGAGATCTAATTAATAATTTCTTTCAAAATAAAATACATGCACCTAGATCTAAATCAAACACACTACCTCTATCCTATGATGTTTACAAAACATGCTTCCAGGCGATGGTGGATCCATGCCACCCCTGGAGCAAATCTAAACTAAATTAATGTCTAAATATTAAAAAAAAAGATAACATTTACAAAGAATTCGTGGAAAAGTCAAATTGTATTAAGATTCAAATCATAAGTTCACTTACATACATTCCTTCAATATTTTGTCTCATGTTCACACCTTTTCATCCTCCTCCTTCAAAAACTTCTCCATATTACAACACAAACCATTGCTGAGCCATTTATAAGATTCACAAGGCAAATTATTCATTTTCCTCAATTCTGAAAAATTGAATAATTTTAACAAACTGACCTAATAAATATTAGTATATCTTCCTAACCATGAGTAATTTTGGAAAACTATTCAGAGGGAAACTAATTTGTTATATTTCCAACAAAAACCTCTCTTTGATTTATCTCATTCGAATCCGTCTCCTTGAAAATCGTGGCCAAAGTTGGTTGTTTGGCTTTTTTTTGCAATGTTCTAGAACTCTGAAAAAACAGTGATTTTTTACAAAACTGCCTCCAAGACCCGCGTATAACTTTCAGAAAAATTTGAATATGGAGAAACTGTTTTGGATATACATAATTGGTTATATTTTTAACAAACCCATTTGATTAGATTTTATATATTCACCTCCAGCTTCACACACATCGAGGTCAAACATGGAAGTTTGGAAACTTTGCACATTTTGAGCAGATTTGTTAATCAACTCCTAGGGACCCACATGTGCGACATAGATGAAATAAAATGCATGGGAAGGTATTAAAACATTATTTTGGACCATAAACTCCCTTGGTTTTCCTCGTAAGCGCGCCGAAAGTGCCAAAGCCCTAAATTAGGCATTCCCATACTTAACTAGCTTGTGAGGGATTTTAGCGATGGAACCCTGTGATAAATGTACTTCAAAAAAATTGTCATCAGTAAAACATGACATAATCATATTTAATCATAGAGAATTAAATAAAATTGATGATAATCAACCATAGAGAGTATTTGGCAGCAAGTGATGGAATTGGGGTACGGAATGGGCTAGAAACCTAGGGTTTTAGGGTATAAACAGTGATATTTCATGATGAAAACATGGGCATATACGAGGCCCAACATCCCCCCATGCCTGAGGTTTTTCATGTCCTCATGCAAACAAATACTTTTCTCATATCTATGTTTTTATGGCATCATGGCTTTTATGTAGGGTTAAAGTTCTTGTGAAGCAACAATACATGAAGATTTTATTGCCATAGATTTCATTTTAAGAGTGATACAAATTGAGGAAAAATAATAGGTATGGTAGGAGGAAAATGATGAATAGGATGACAAGTGACAATGGAAATGGTAGATGAGATGAGGTGGTGATGGAGATGGGAAAACATGTGCATGCATGCTCTATTCTCATGGAGCCAATGCTTATGGATGGTTTCTCCATAAAAGGCAGCAATGAATTCATCCTTTGTTGGATTCAACTGACAATATGTGTGAATATAGGAGGGGAAGGAATTATAGTTACTGCTTTTTTTTACATGAACCAATATGATTATGACCTAGATTAACATGCAAATGGAGGGCATATGGAAAACCAGATATACAGAATATGTGGTGGTTAATCGTCAAAGCTTTCTTAAATCTCTAATCAATTAAATAATCTTAAGCCACCTCTACCTAAATTTTTACCCTCGTTGTTGATGTCCTTGGTGCTGTAAGATGAAGTAAATGATGGAATGGCTCGAGATGATGTGACTTCTGATATGATCTGTTGAAGAAAGAAAAAGGTCTCAATATCCACATTATCCTGAAAATGTCGATGCATGTGTATTTTTCATACGGCTCCCTGAGATAACACAAGCACCATCATCAATAATATTATTTTCATGCAAATCTTATCGAAATAAAGGAAATAGGTTAAATAATGAACAACTACCTGATCATGCTCCAAGTTTAAGATACTAGCCCAACAATGATAATGAAAACCATGAGTAAGTGTAGGGTGAAAATATGAATCAAACCTGACAATTCTCATCATTTTTTCCTAACGTCTCCCCCAACTTGTGAAAGAAACTAGGCTCTAATCCCTTTAGCACCTCATCGGAAACGACGCCAAAAATGTTGGGGAAATATATTGTTATAATTTCCAACATTAAATTATCAATCTAGGGCCCGTAAGCTTCGAGGTACAAGCGCAGGGAATGCAGGATCAGAGCATCTAACCTAGACTACAATAGGAATCAACTTGTTGTTTAAGTACAAAATTGTTATTTATAATTGAAGCTAATCAATTGAGGAAAACATGCTTAAACAAATAAGAAATTATAATCACTCTACAAACAAAACTAATTCTAATTAATCAAACCAAGCAATACAAATTACCATTGAAATTATTTTAATCTAAATAAAAATCTCAATCTAAATACTAAGATCTATTTAATCTAAATGCAAGAATCTTAAACCAATAAAGATTAATTTAAAATGATACCAAACTTATGCTAAATCTTAATCCCAATAAAATTCACTCTCATTCAAATGATCTTAAACTAAGGCAATGAACAAACAAGACTTCAACTAATCTAATTCCCGAGATGCATAAAACAAATCAAATAAGCATTCAAATTAACCTTTGTCACCACTTTGCAATTTCTTCAAAAGAAACTAAGTAAACCAAGATTTTAATAGACATGCTTCAGATCTAAGAGACTACAAAATAAGAAACTATCCTATCTTTAAACTTCTTTAATCAAACTCAAGAAATCAGTCAAACATGAGCACATTAGTGAATGGTTCTACCAATAACTAACTACAATCATAATGAATTTCAAACTAATCTACAACTTCAAACAATGATTTAATGGTCTCATTGCATTGGTTTCAAATAATTGGTTGCCAAAACACAATGTTACAAGAAAATCAATAAGGTACATAATAGATTTCAATTCATATTTAAAACAAATGGAGTTATCGATTTCTTGTTTATCCAATTAAGAAGCGCCTTTAAATATTTCAATCGTAAACACGTAACAAAGGGACTATTCATGCAATAAAATCATTAATCAATGCCATTCATTAGCTTGCAATGAGTTGAAAGTGGTATGTCTATTTAATTTTAAGAAAACAAACGAATTACGTTCTTAAGTACATAATCAAAATTATGAGATCTAATTAACAATTACTATCAAAATAAAATCCATGCACCTAGATCTAAATCAAACACGCTAGCTCTATCCTATGATGTTTACAAAACTTGCTTCCAAGCGATGGTGGATCCTTGCCACCCTTGGAGCAAGTCTAAACTAAATCAATGTCTAAATATTAAAAAAAACCATAACATTTACAAAGAATTCATGGCAAAGTCAAATTGTTTTAAGATTCAAATCATAAGTTCACTTACATACATTCCTTCAATATTTTATCTCATGTTCACACCTTTTCATCCTCCTCCTTCAAAAAATTCCCCATCTTACAACACAAACCATGGCTGAGCCATTTATAAGATTCACAAGGCAAATTATTCATTTTCCTCAATTCTGGAAAATTGAACAATTTTAACAAATTGACCTAAAAGATATTAGTATATCTTCCTAGCCATGAGGAATTTTGGAAAACTGTTCAGAGTGAGACTAATTCGTTATGTTTCCCACAAACACCTCTCTTGAATTTGTCTCATTCAAATCCAGATCCTCAGAAATCATGCCCAAAGTTTGTTGTTTGGATTTCTTTGTAATGTTCTAGAACTTTGAAAAAACAGTGATTTTTTACAAAACTGCCTCCAAAACTCGCGTATAACTTTTAGAAAATTTTGAATCTGGAAAAACCATTTTGGATATACATAATTGGTTATATTTTTAACAAACCCATTTGATTATATTTTATATATTCACCTCCAGATGCACACACATCGAGGTCAAACATGGCAGTTTGGAAACTTTGCACATTTTGAGCAGATTTGTTAATCAACTCCTAGGGACCCACATGTGCGACCTGGTTGAAATCAAATGCATGGGAAGTTATTAAAACATTATTTTAGACCATAACCTCCCTTGGTTTTCCTCGTAAGCACGCCTAAAGTGCCAAATCCCTAAATTAGGCATTCCCATGCTTAACTAGCTTGTGAGGGATTTCAGCGATGGAACCCTGTGATAAATGTACTTTAACAAAACCGTCATCAGTAAAACATGACATAATCATCTTTAATCATAGAGACTTAAAGAAAATTGATGATAATCAACCATAGAGAGTATTTGGCTGCAAGTGATGGAATTAGGGTACAGAATGGGCTAAAAACCTAGGTTTTTAGGGTATAAACAGTGATATTTCATGATGAAAAAATGGGCATATATGAGGCCCAACAGATGTGGTTTGAGAACATATGGAAACAAATTTCAGAAAACCAAAAGAGGTTTTTGTTTGGAACAGGCTTATTAAAAATAACCACTATCATTTTTTCACAGGTGTCACGATTTTGAATATTCGAATGAATCTTTGCAACCCAATTCTCCATATTTAAATATTAAATAGTTTTATGTTTTTAATCATCAACTTTGGACACGGTTTCTAAACAAATGCAAACTATTTGTGGAAAACCCAAGGAGGTTTTTGTTTGTACTGGTTTCATTAAAAATAACCTCTCACAATTTTTATACAGGTGTTACGGTTTGGAATATTTGAATGAACCTTAGCAGCTCATTTTTCGAGATTTAAATATTAATTAGTTCCCTGTTTTTGTCATCAATTTTGGACACGATTTTCAAGACATGGGAAAATAATTTTTAAAATATGAAAAGACTTATGGTCACAACATCATCTTTTACAAAAACTCTTTCACTTTTTACATATCTATCCCGGTTTGGGAGATACAAAGGCATATTTGGACCATATTTTCAAATAAGTCATGCAATTCACAAAATTATTTAGCCATGAAAATATTTTATGAATTCAAAACACATGAAATATTCTAAGAATTCAATGAATAAAACACTTTTTCCTCTATCCATGAAAAGAAATAATATTGATTCTTTATCATATGAACTTTTCCTTGGAAATAAATTCAATTATTATATCATCATGCCCTGTATGAAAAAAATAAAATTCAAAGAACATAGTTACTTATCCTTTGATGCATGCTTGGAATCCTTTCGTCCTCTTCCTTGGCTCCATTCTCCATGTATTCTTTCATTCCTTCCTATATTTTTCTCATAGGCTTACAATAAATAGAATTAAGAAAATGGAATAGTTTTTCTCAATCTTAAAAGCATTCCATAAAGCACCCATAAATCTGATTTTTCATAAATCACAAAATCACTCCATAAATCTCTCATGTTTTTATTTTCAAGGTAGATTTTATTTTTCCTTATGAGCAAAATATCACTTATCCATAGTTTTTCCAAAACTATTACTCATTATTTCTAAAAATCATAAAAGATACCAACTTGAAAATATAATTTATTTCTATAGAAGAATATAGATTCTTCTAAATAAAATAATTAAGAAATAATTCTTCCAATATTCTTATAATTAATAATTACAAGAAAATTCTTCATGTAATATCAATATAAGAATTAATAATATTTCATTATTTAACAACCCTCATTTTACAAGAGTTTTTATGGTGCTTTACGCCAGAGATATTACATACTCCCCCCTTTAAAGAGAACATATTCTTTGATGTTCTTCTCTTGTTGGAACATCAACCTTTACTTTTCATTACCAATTATTTCAATGTAAAATAATACTTCAATTATAATACGTCCACAAAAACTCAAGGAGCACTAGCCCTTTAATTATCAAAATGATAAGAAAAAATCTATCAGATGCAAGTATTTTATTTAGGAGTTACATTAATCTTTCTCTCCCACTAGTGTTGTTTGCAAATTATTGTCTTTCTCTCCCACAGTAATTTTAATCAATTTAAAACTCATGGCATTTATCTCTAGCCATTTTCCTCTAGTCTATTAGGAATTTAGAGTTCAATAACTCATTATTTTGTCTAACATGAATTATTTTGGTCGCATATATATTTCAATTTATTTCCTCTATGCATGCATATAGATAAGTTATTTCTGACATGATAATTTTCTCATAAAAACATACCAACACAACCTATTTTATCGAAATTGTCGCTTAGATAAAATAATTTATCATGCATGCAAAACAGTAACACATGCAACAACTTTGAGACATGTAACTTACAGTCTATTGTAACATCCAACATCTTTAGATAATTTTGAAATCAATAATAAAATATAGATATAATTTCATCTAACCATAGTTAATTTTTGGGAATTATTGAGAAACCGAGCATATTCCACCCAACCGTGAACTATCTCAAATAGTTCCCCACCGAGCTAATATCTACTTGCCACTAGAATCAACAATCTTATTGATTCCTTGGTGCTTTATTCCCAACATATTTTTAGTAGCGTCCTGCTTTAAAGTCTGCCAACCTTTTGCCTAGGCCTTTTTGTTTTATATTTTTCAAAAAATATATTCTTCTTTATTTAAAGTGTGCCTTTCTCTCCCATTGTGCATTATTTTACCCCACTTAGTATTTATCTCCAACTAAGTGTTAACCTATTTTTTCTCTCCCATTATGTTAATATTTTCCTCTTTATTATTTTCTCCTGTGGATTTTTAGGAGACTTTTAGGGAAGGTCCATCTTGAACTTAACCAGCAATAGTTTTTCATAAGCTCGAAACAAGTCTTCTAAAAATCTAGATTTATTTCCTGAATACCCTCACCAATTTATTCAATAACTCAATAATAAAATATTACATCATCACATCAACCCCATCATGGCTTCCATAGCCATTGAATCCAATAAAAATTCAATGTCTAAAAATCCATTGTAATTTACATAATTTTCCATTTTCATATTATCATTAAGGCAAAGGAACATTTATGTGCACCATGCATCTATACTTGAACCTCAAAATGGGTCCCACAATTTGTCATAGTGCATTGACAACAATTCATCACATGTAATACAAATGGTATACATTCCAAGTTTTCACATAATAACAATCCTGCAACTTTGAAAAAATACATTAACATATATTGCACACCATAGCATTATACTTTATTTAAGGTCTCACCTTACCAATCATAAATATTATAGATAAATAACAATCCCATTGAACACTAGGACACAAAATGTGATTTTTTTCTTTATTTACCATGAGCTTGCAACCATGTAAGTGAAAACCATTGGAGAATTTTGGGAAAATAATTTGCAATCATGCAATCTACAACCACTATTGACTTTATCAAATAGTTTGCAAGAATGCAATCTACAACCAATGAGACATTCTAACAAGCAGTTTGCAAGCATGCAATCTACAGTCAATGAGACATTCTAACAAATAGTTGGCAAGCATGCAATCTATCACCATTGAGGAATTTTAGCAACTAGTTAGCGCACATGAAATAAACTTCCATAAATATATTTAAACCAGCATAGAGATAGTAAAACTAGAATTTACATAATAGCATGAATCATATTAATATCATCCATGGTAAAATTTCTACAGAACAGCATAACCAACAATCCCTAGAGGAGCGTCTAATCAGAAAATTCGACCAAATTATGGATCCAAGTCTAAACATAAGTTTTTCTTGGAATCAACATGGGGGTTACATGATTTCAAGGTATTAATACCCCTTGATTTTAAGATGAATCACATCCAAAACTCCCACGGATATAATTTTTTAAAACAAAAAAACTTTGGATCTCATTTACCACTTTTGTCGAACACAAGGAATAGAAACTTTCCTCTACAACTCTACATGAAGAAATAAAACCCACAATTATGATAATATGAGTTGTTCATTGAATTTAAGTTCACTATGTGAGTTCCACTTCACTCATTTCTTATTTTTATTTTTTTTTAACTAAAACGGTTATAGATTTTTTTTATTTATCTGAAAGATTGTGGGGTCTTCTCCAATCTAGCCCCGTGTACAATGCAGATTTCTAGATTCTGCCTATTTCCTCTATTACAGATTTCAGGGCATTTGTATGTAGCTGTCATTGTTAACAAAAATTAGCCCTTTCATGAGTTCACTGCCTTTATTTTCCATTTGGTCCGCTTCACTGTTTAATTTTCTGAGGATGTGATAAAATTTGCAGCTGTCAAAATCTTGGAGCACTCTTTTCAATCTATCCGCAATATTGTTGAGGCTGGGGTTGTTGAATCGAGCTCCCTTGTTTAAATTTTTTATTATAAGCTCTGAATCTCCAAAGACTTGAAGTTTTTGAACACCTTTGACCCTAGCTATCTGGCAGGCTTTGAGTAGCCCAAGGAGCTCAGCTTGGTTGTTTGTCTTCTTACCTAACCCCCAGTAGAAGAAGTCTTTGGAAAGTCCATCTGTTGTATATATGACTCCCCCCGCTCCAGCTGCCCCAGGGTTCCCTTTTGACGCCCCATCGAAGAAGATAGTGTGAATGTTTTGAGATCTCCACCAACTTTGAAAGATTTCCTCTTCCTCTCTTAAGCGCCATCCCGGCTTTCCATTTTGAGGAATGGGAGGATTTCTGCCCGGGTAAGGCACAAGGTCCCCTAACCATATCTTTTCTTCTTGCAGCAGAGTAGTGTCTTCTTTTATGTACTGCTGTTTGGCCACTTCCATCAGGAAGGCTTTGGCTTTTGCAGCAATTTTCATCGGGGAATGCCTCTCCTCATTGAAGATCAGATGATTACGAGTCAGCCATATCTGCCAACAGACATATTTAGGTAATGCCATCCAGATTCTGTTCCAAAAAGATTTTTGGGAGATATGGTGGGGGTAGAGCTGCCTCCAGGAAGCAAAGAGTTCGGCTGCTGTGTTAAAGATTGGGACAGTGATCTGCAAGTCCATTAGGATGAGCCTCCATACCTCCTTTGCCACGCTGCAACCTATGAACAGGTGCTGGACTGTCTCAGAGCTGTTGTTACACATCGCACATCTGTGAGGCCCCGCAATGTTTCTTTTCTCCAAATTATCTCCTGTGAGAATTTTATTATGGATCACAGTCCAAATAAAAAAGTTCACTTTAGGAGTGGAAAAAGAGTCCCAAACGGTTTTCCAAATGTCTGCAGTGTAGTTGTTGTTTCGATTTCCCTGCGATATTTTATATCCGAGTGCTGTGGTGTATATACCTGTTGGGCCCCAGCCCCAACAGTCTCTTGCGGCCTTGTGAACCGGCGCTGCATCCTCAAGTAGGTCTTCGAGCTGTGCTTGCTGGTGGCTCAAACGTTCTGGGACTCCATGAAAGTCCCAGCCCTCCCATTCCCCACGTTGATTCCACTTTGCTAATTCGAAAAGGCGTTTAACACCTGCGCGCTCCATCCATTCTTTAATCTCTGCTATATTCCTGTTTTCTTCAAGTGGGGCGTTTCCCATTATACGATCTTTCCACAGGTGTATGCGTTTTCCGCTGCCTGGTATTTTGTAAACCTGTTTTAAAAATTGAGTGTTGCTCTTGCAGCAAAGGCTCCAGACTTGCGTGCTTTTAATTGTGATTCTGTTTGATATGTTGCTGAGCTCGTTGTTTACCCCGTACTTTAACCTCAGCGTTCTGCTTACAGGATGAGAGGGATCATGAAGAAGATTCCACAAGATTTTCCCTCCTAAGGCATAGTTTACCAGCAGGGGATCCCGTATTTGCAGCCCCCCTTCATCCTTTGGCCTTTTGACGACGTCCCAGCTCACCAGGTGCATTTTATTTCCGTTGCCTTTGCCTCCTTGCCACAGAAATTGTCTGAGAAGTTTCGAGATCTGCTTCATTACGTTTCTGGGCGCCAAAAGGAACGAAGCCTGGAATATGGGAAGCGCTGACAACACTGATTTGATCAGTATTGCCTCCTTTGGTCAGCCAGTAACCCCCCCATACAGCAATCTTGCTTTTGATTTTCGAAACTATATCACTCCATAAATCTCTTTTGTTGATTCCTGAGTTAATGGGCAGGCCAAGATACTTGAATCTGTCCCAGGTTGCTTGTCCTTTAAATCCAAGAAGTGTAGTTATGGCTTCTAGTTCTTGTTGTGCAATGTTCCAGCTATACACTTCACTCTTGTTTTCGTTCACAGCAGCTCCAGAAACTCTACAATAACTTCTGATGACGGTGTCAAATGCCCGAGCGATTCTTGTGGAAGCTCCTCCTAAGAGGAGAGAGTCATCAGCAAACAGTGCATGATTCGAAGAGTCTGCATTTGTTGATGATTTGAGGCCAGGAATGCTACCAGCAGCTTTCTCAGCATTTAGCTTTCGGCTTAAAGAATCCGCCATTAGAATGTATAGATAGGGCGAGAGAGGGCATCCCTGCCTAATGCCTCTCTTGGCTTGGAAGAAGGTTGTTGGGCGGCCGTTGACTAGTGGAGCAATCCATGGGGAGTCAATGCAGGCTTTGATAAGTTGAACAAAATCGGGCGAGAAGCCAAAGGACAGCAGTATTTTACTGAGGTAAGATCTATTCACTCTATCAAACGCATTTTCCATGTCTAATTTAATCACCATTCCTTTCTCTTTCCTCTGTCTGCTGGAATGTATTGTTTTCTGAACCTGGATTACATTATCCAGGATTTGCCTACCTTCCACAAATCCACTTTGAGAGCATGAGATCACCCTTTTTAACAGTGGTTTAATTCTGTTTGCTAACAACTTAGCCAGTATTTTGTATGATGCATTACACAACGAAATAGGCCTGTATCTAGAGAAATTTTCAGGATTAGAGTCTTTGGGTATTAGTGCTAAGTAAGTTGAGTTGGTTCCTCCACCAATCTTTGCTTTTTCCATACATCCTCTTATCATTTTCTGCAGGTCCATCTTTATTATATGCCAGCAAGCTTGAAAGAAGTGGATTGTGAATCCATCAGGTCCCGGTGCCTTGTCCGGCTCCATGGCCCATATTACATTTATGATTTCCTCCTCCGTTGTTGGTCTGCAGAGGTTTGCATTTTCTTCTGGGCTGATGAGATTAGGAATATTTGAAATAAAATCCCCAGATTCCTCCTCATTGCTCTGATCTTCTGCATTGTAAAGACTTTTGAAGTAAGCTTCAGCTGCAGCTTTGACTTGTTTGTACCCTTTGCAAAGTTGTCCATTTGCTGTTTTGATTTCTGATATATGATTTCTTGACAATCTTGCTCTGTATTGCTTGTGGAAGAAAGGTGTATTCCGATCCCCAGCCTTCAACCACAGACTTCTAGACTTGATTCTCCAATATTCCTCTTCCCTTCGAAAGGATTGATATGCTGTTCGTTGAGCTAGAGTTTCTGTTTCCAGCAAATCTGTTGTAATATCTTTGTCTTCCATATCATTTTGCAGGTCTTGCAATGTGTGAACTGCCTCTTTTCTTTGTTCAGGACGAGTATATGTTGGTTTTTTGATCCATTCTTTCAATGCATATTTTGTCTCTTTCAGCTTCTGCTCCCAAACATATCTTGTGGATCCGGAGATAGGTTTGGACCAAGCTTTTTTCACAGTATCTAAGAAGCCATCTCTCTCTATCCAGAGAGGGCTGAATCGGAAAGGTATCGGTCCAAGATCTTCTTCTTCTTCAATTAGGAGCTGTATTGGCTTATGGTCAGAGGTAAGTTTTGGCAAAATTTTTGTGATGATGATTTTATTGTTCATCATAATGGAACTTTGCACCAGGAAGCGATCTAATCTTGCTGAGATGTGTTCCAATCCTGTTCGGTTATTGGACCAGGTATATATGCCACGAGCTGGGTTAAAGTCCATCAGATCCCATGTCTGAGAGAGCTCCTCCACTATTGGCAGCAAGGGGTCTCTGCTACTAATTCCCCCCCTCTTCTCTTTTGCTTTCAATACAATGTGTAGATCACCTGCTATAATAATATTGCAGGGAGAAGTTGCTTCTAGAAAATTAGAGAGGCTGCTCTAGCACTCTCTTTTTTCAATGTAAGAGACTGGTACATAAAGATTAAAAAGGGTGATAGACAACTTACTTGCTTTGTGTTTCAATTCTGTGTAGATCCAGTGCTGGGTTTCATGGGAGTTGATCAACTGTATTTGGTCTTCGTTCCAAAGAGTAGCCAAGCCCCCGGAGGTGCCCCTTGCACTAACTGCTTTTCCTGCTTTTTTATGCCACTTTGATCTGCTGATCTCTAGAAGGGCCTGCCCTTCTATTTTTGTCTCTTGGAGCATGAGTATTTCTGAGGGTTCTGCTTTCAACAGGTCTTTTACAGCCTCAATTTTGGAGGGATTCCCCAGTCCTCTACAGTTCCAAGAGACTAGCTTCATTATTTATTGATTGGTTGGTTGTGGCCTCCCTTGGAGGGCCTTGGTCTGGTGTTTCGCCCAATAGACATTTCTATTGTAGGCTGGCTTCCTTGTGTTTTGAGCCTTTCTGCCTCCTCCTCCCTCTTTTCCTTTCTGGATTTCCTTCCTGCTTTTTTTGCTTGACGCTCAAAGGTTTCATCCTCCGATGTGTCCGAGCTCTCCATTGGTTTTTTCCTGGCTATGTCGGCATATGATAGGTTTGTTGGGCTATCTTGGTTTGGTTCTCTCTGGATGGCTTCCTCTCCCTCTTTTTTTGGAGGTGTAGTTTCTTCTTGCTCCTCATTCTCCTGCGTTGAGTTAACTTGATGGATCTGCTGTTCACTTTCCATACCATTTGGATTTGCGTCCTCTTCTTGATTTATTTTGGGTCTGCTGGTTTCTCCATTCTTATTGCCTTTTCCTGAACCTTTTTTTGTGTTTACGTTTTTCTGCACTAAGATCCATTGGTCCCCATTTTGTTTGTCACCTTGTTCCTCCGCCTTCTTCTTGCAGTGTTTTGCAAAGTGACCGTGGCCATGGCAGTGTCTGCATTTAAAAGGCAGCTGCTCATAGTCCAACTCTTGTACATATGTCCACCCAGCTACAGTAAGTTTGATTGCTTCTGGTAACCCTTCTTCCAGATCCACTTCAACACAGATGCGTGCACATGAGTACTGATCCTTCCTAGCAGCTTGATCTATGTATTTTCCCAACGCATTTCCTATGATCTGCAGGGTTTTTTGATTCCAGCAATGGAGAGGCAGGTGGGGAAGCCGAACCCAAACCGGGACAGCCGAAGGAACGTCCTGAGTTGGGTCAAAGTCCGGGGACCATTTGTTTAGGTATAAGCCCTGAGGGCCCATGAAATAAGGCCCGTTTCTGAAAATTAATCCTTTATCATCTGGGTTTTCGAAGACAAAAACAAAGTAGCGCTTACCCACGAAATAGCTTTTGACTCCCTCTTTAATGAGGGGTTTCCAGTTTCTTTGAGTCCATTCCTCAACCGATTTTGGCGAAGGCCAGAGGCCCGTGAACTGGCCTATGAGACCTCTTTCAGCTAGATTCAGGGCAGCTCTGCATGTATCTTCTTCGGGGAGAGCTACTGTTGGGATTGAATCCATCTTCTTCACAAACTTCTTCATAGTCTCAGAGGGAGGTCTCTTTGTTCCAGATGCAACTAAGGATTTGAATGCCTGCACCTCCGGAGGCAGAGGAGGGGAGACAGACTCCCCAATGGCCTCCATGGAGAACAATCACCCGGACCAAACCTTGCTGGGGACGCTGAGACAGTCACAAGGCCATCCACGAACACTGCTGACTGAGGCAATAAAACCAACGGACAGATCAGCTGCAGGCAAGAGCGATCCTCCAGAAAACGAAACCTGCAAAAGAGGACCAAGAAGCGGAAAGAAAGCACCAGGGCCGGGCCTGAGCGCCTCTCCGGCAGCCCAGCTATCCGAGCCGAGCAACCAGATCTTCAAAGCTCGATCAGACAAAGTTGCAGAGCGCCGACCAAAACCGGCAAAAACCCACTCATTTCTTATTTTTAACAACTAAAGAGGTTCGTTCAATTTTTTTGTTTTTACAACATTCCATTGTCCTCTTAAGGGTCACCCCAACTTCTAAATTATCTGTTTATCACAAAAACCATACATGCATTCATTCTTTATAAGCAGTGCATTATGACTTTAGTCATGTTTTTCCCCCCTTTTTTTCTCATGCACCATAATCATTGTTGTAATAGTATGCATGCAAATTTTGTTAATTAATTCACACTATAACCAGTGAATTCTCACAATTGTTCATAGGTTCAATAGAGGGTTTATTCTCTTTTATTTGCATACATATTCAATTTTCATGAGCATAACATATAAAGAAACATTGTCACCTTCTAATCTTTAATGCGGTCATTAATCATGTATCATGCATCTCATGTTAATTGTAGTCTACTACAAGTTTAATCAAAATCATACCTGAGATGATGCCCACTAGCATCATACCTCTACTTCATTTTTTCATAATGATTCCCAAAGGTGCTAGTATTGCAACCTTTTGCTCTGATACCATTTGTAACATACCCTGATAACTTCACAGGAAAAAACATAGAGTTCGGAAAAAAAATTCAACATTTACAAATGTGTAACTTTCTAAATTACGTTATATATTCTGTCATTAACCATTAGAATAACCATCATCATCACTTAGAGAAATATTTAGTAAAAATCATAGTGAGTTACACAACCATTAATTTTCCTTGTTGTAGCATATTAACTTAAATTTCCTGCTATAACTATGCATCGATTCTATGATCATTTTATCTCAATTAGTAAATCACATAATTTATAATATAAACTTCACATCATGAAAGAAATTAACATCATGAAAATGACACAATGAACAATCTCATAATTAGGCACTGATATAACTTGGAAACCCGTAGGGTGAAAACCAGCAAATGTTCAATTTTATTATTAAACGCTCATGAGGGTTTTCACCCCTCACTCAATGGTTATAAGGGATTCCATCCCTTGACCATTGTAATAAAAATTACCTAGAAAAATAATCTTAAATGCAACATAACTAGCTATAAGGTATTACAATCATCATGATACCATTTACCCACGGATCCTCAATATTTGTCTTTGTGGTTAGATTGTTTCCTTTAGTGTGTCATACTACAGCTCCAACTCCTGAACCTGCATGGACTAAAAACTCTTTATCTTCCACAATTTTAAACTTCAACAATCATTTTCTCAAGTCATCCTCCTTTCCTGCCATTGTTGTTGTCAACACACTTGATATCATGCTTAGATAAAATATTAATAAACCAATAATCAATATTTAATTTTGACACTTCCACTATTATTTGTATGCATGTATAAAACATAAACAAATTCACATGAAATGTTTTCTTTAACATCGTTTCACATGCATTAGGAACAAATAAATCATTATCAAGCCTCATCTTTCCAAAAAAACGCTAACAAAATCTTTCATGCACTTTCATATTATTTCCAAAGGAAAGCTAACATACTATATAATAATAGTGTGTATGCAAATGCATAACAAGCTTTCAAGATAACTATCCCAACAAGAAATTTCCTTTGGGCCTACTCTTATGTTTTCTTTTCCAAAGGGATTAACGCAATATGTTCTATATTTATGCATATGAATGCATGTTCTTTTACAAAAATATCTTTTCCACACAAGAGTTATTCACAATGGTTATTATGTATATTTCATGGAAAAAATAAACACATTTCTTTTCCAAGGAATCAAACGCATACCATTTATTCTTTCATTCATGCAAAGGGACATTTCTCTCTCATCCAAAATATCTAACCCAATAACTATGCATAATATTCTTCCAAAATAAATCTAATACCATAGCTAATCCCTTTAGGTTTACAAAATACATATTCATTTTCCCAAAAAAAGGCTAACACAACCAATATTATGTGATTGCATCTTCCTTTTCTCTAGAAATATAATACCCAAAAATATATTTTTTCTCTGCATGTAAATGTATATGTTTCTCTAAATAATCTTACATAATAAAGCATGTCTTTACTAGTTTTCCTCTCCAAGAATATGATCCAATAATGCATACAAGGATATATTTTTCTCTTCTATTATTTTTGAAGAGTTCTAACACCATACATTCTTCCTTGCATACAAATATATATTTTTATTTTCCTAGGAATTTAACACCCTAATAATTCTTTTTTCAAAATATAGCTAACTCACTAGCTATTATGCATGAAGTACAAAATATTTTCTTATCATTTCACACATAAGAGAGATTTGTAATATTTCCTCAAGAAATAACATGAATAACAAATCCTTCTTAAATAATACAACCAATTGTCTTTTATGCAAAGGTTTTATGTGAACTACTTCTCACAAAATTTATTTATAACTTTTTTCATGACTCAAGCTCCTCATGCATGTAAAATCACATAATCAATTCTAGTAGATCAAATATACTAGATAATTATTCATGTGCACATAAGCACATACTCTTTTCAAGAGTCCAGTATTTCTCGTTAAACTTTTAATGCCTATGCATCATGAGAAAATACTTGGTAATCTCTTAAATGAAATAAATTAATTCCTTTTAAATTATTATCAACCTGATTAAAAATATCAAATAGAAGCACTCTATTTTAATATGTTTTTTCTTGTTTTATTCATCCACTTTGGACGCGGTTTGTGAACATATGGAAAAAAATTTCGGAAAACAAAAAGAAGATTTTGTTTGGAACATGCTTATTAAAAATAACCTCTCTAATTTTTTTCACAGGTGTCACAGTTTTAAAGATTCAAATGAATCTTTGCAGCCCAATTTTCCAAATTTAAATATTAAATAATTTGTTGTTTTATCATCAACTTTGGGCATGGTTTCCAAAGGAAACTAGTTTTGGAAACCCCAATGAGTTTTTTGTTTGCAACGGGTTCATTAAAAATAACCTCTCTCAGTTTTTACATAGGTGTTACGGTTTGGAAGATTCGAACGAATCTTAGTAGCTCATTTTTCCAGATTTAAATATTAATTAATTCCTTGTTTTTGCCATCACTTTTGGACACAATTTTCGAGACATGGGAAACAAATTTTTAAAATTTGAAGGAGGCTTTTGGTGACAACATACTCTTTTACAAAAACCGCTTTCACGTTTTACATATATATCCTGGTTTGGGTGATAGAAAGGCATATTTGGACCCTATTTTCCAATAACTCATGCAATCCACAAAATTATTTAGCCATGAAAAGTTTTTATGATTTCAAAACACATGAAATATTCTAAGAATTCTATGAATGAAACACTTATTCCTCTATCCACAAAATTATATAGAGGTTTTCTCAAGAATAATCTTGATTCTTTATCATATGAACTTTTCCTTGCAAGTAAACAAAAAAAATTCAAAGAACATAGTTACTTATCTTTTGGTGCATGCTTGGAATCTCTTCTTCCTCTTCCTTAGCTCCATTCTCCATGTATTCTCTCATTCCTTCCTTTATTTTTCTCATAGGCTTACAATAAATAGAATTAAGATAATGGAATAGCTTTTCTAAATCTTAAAAGCATTCCATAAAGCACTCATAAATCTGATTTCACCTAAATCACAAAAGCACTTCATAAATCTCTCATGTTTTTCTTTTCAAGGTAGATTTGTTTTTGCCTTATGAGAAAAATATCACTTATCTATATTTTTTCTAAAGCTATTACTCATTATTTCTAAAACTCATGAAAGATACCAACTTGGAAATATTATTTATTTCTATAGAAGAATATAAATTCTTCTAAATAAAATAATTAAGAAATAATTCTTCCAATATTCTTATAATCAAGAATTACAAGAATATTCTTCATGTAATATCAATATAAGAATCAATAATATTTATTTATTTAACAACCCTCATTTTACGAGATTTTTTATAGTGGCTTACGCTAGAAATATTACAATATTATAGAATATTCTTAATAGTATACACAAATCAAAGTTGAAGCTACTTCCCCCTCCACACGTTCCTCCTTCCACACACATCCCCACTTCCACACATCCACTCACTTCTTATGCACATCTCCATGCAAAACAACACTTCTTCTACACAAACATGAACTCTTTTAAATGTGATGGGTGAAAAGGCTCACTCAACAAAACTAACAAAAGACAAAAGGTCCAATATAAGTTATTTTTTTACATTTTATATTTCAATTTATTATGCTCTATTTTTATTTCCTTATATATTAATCAATTAATTAATGGTTTTAGCTTATTAAAGAATATTCTTCATGTAATATCAATATAAGAATTAATAATATTTAATTATTTAACAACCCTCATTTTACGAGAGTTTTTACGGTGGCATTCTAGAATATTTTTAATAGTATACGCAAATAAAAATTGAAGCTACTTTCCCTTGTGCATGTTCCACCTTCCACACATACCCCCACTTCCACACATCCACTCACTTCACCTCCATCCAGCACAACACTTCTTCTATACAAACATGAACTCTTTTTAATGTGATGCATGAAAAGGCTCACTCAATAAAACTAGCAAAAGCCAAAAGGTCCAATATAAGTTATTTTCTTAAATTTTATATTTCAATTTATTATGTTCTATTTTTATTTTTTAATTATACTATATTTCCTTATATTTTAATCAATTAATTAACAACTTTAGCTTATTAAAGTTTGGAGCATGAAAATTTTGGTTTACGTGTAAAGTAAATGGAATAAGATATATGGGAATATATCACCCTAATTAAGGTGGGGAATTAACGTGACATCAATGAATGCTTTAATAGAGCACCCAATCACCATCTATCCAAAACCCATAACCATATTCAAGTTGAATATTAAATTAATGATTTTAAAATATAAACAAATTATCATATATTTAAAAGAAAAATAAAACTTATATAAAAATTATTTAATAAGAATTTTGAATTTTTTTGGGCAATGGGAAAATTATTAAGATGTTAATCTCATACACCCAAAGTTGATGCATATCGTAAGTTCAAACAAAATTTGATTAATTTATCAAATATAAAAAGTTGAGATATACAAAACATTATCACACCCCATCTATTGGATTTGCATCTTGAAATTATGAAACTTGTTGCGCTGAGAGGCGCATCTACAGCCTAATATGACCCCCCAATATGACCCCGATGTCAGGTGGGTCACGTCCTCATACAAAATGTCGGCTTAAGTTTAAAAATAAAATAAAATAAAAAATAAAAAATCGCATTGTGCTAGAACATATACCAATTTCTAATACAATTATGTATTATTTATATAATTTGAATGAATAGTAAATTATATACGTGAATTTGAATGGATCATAAATTTACCCTTAACAAAAAAAATTACCACATTGAATTTCCAAATTAAGTAAAATTTTAAACATCTTTACTCTTTACTAAAGTCAATACCATTTCCTAAATCAAAGGAAAAGAGTTAATTCAACACAAACAATCAAAATCCAAAATATTTTAATATTTGTTTTAATTAAATATTTGTAAAATGAATTTATACTTACTCCCGCTATTGTAAATAAATAAAAAAATATATAAACTAGATGTATGGTAAATAAATAAAAATTATTTTTATATTTATTCCATAAACCTTTTTATATTTAAAAAAACTTTAAAAAGAGGTTTTATTTATATGAAGCCTATGGGACGAATACCATGGGACAAATTAATATTGATACCATGGGCCAAATACCATGGGTAAATAAATAAATATAAAAAAAGGTATAAACAAGTATGATAAATAAATAAATAAATATAAAATAGATATAAAGAGGTATGGTAAATAAATAAATATAAAAGAGGCATAAAGAGGTAAGGTCAATAAATAACAATATATCAAATAGGATTATAAATAAAAATCTAATTATATAACAAGCCTATAGGCCAAATACCATAGTAAAGAAAAGGGGTATGGTAAATAAATAAAAATATAAATAAACTAGAGGTATGGTAAGTAAATAAAACCTCTTTTCATAATTACTCCATAATCGGCTTTATATTTACGAATATTTATGTTCATTAGTTTACATAACTAAGAATAAATAGAGAGAGAGAGAGAGTGATAAGGGAGAGATGGAGAGAGAGTGTGTATGTTTAGGGGTGAGATAAAGAGACAAAGTAAGATGTATGGAAAGAAGGGGGGAGAGAAGAAGTGAGAAAGAGAGAGGGAGGGATATAGTAATGTAGTTGGAGAGAGAGAGGGGTGGAAAGAGAGAGAGAAAGAAAGGGATGGGGGAAGAGAGAGGATTAGAGAGGGAGAGAGAGAGAGAGAGAGAGAGAGAGATGGGGGAAGAGAGAGGATTGGAGGGAAAAGGGAGAGAGAGAGGTGGGAGAGAAAGGGAGAGAGAGGAAGGATGAGAGAGAGGAGGAGAGTGATGGGGGAAGAGAGAGTATTAGAGAGAGAGAGAGAGAGAGAGAGAGAGAGAGAGAAAGAGATCAAGGAAGAGAGAGGGATTTAGGGGAGAGAGAGAGAGAGAGGAAGGACGAGAGAGAGGACTTGAGAGAGAGGAGGAGAGAGGGATCGATAAGAGAGATGGAGTTGGAGGGGGAGAGATGTAGGAAATAAGAAATATAGACAGTGACAAGTGGAGAGAGAGGAGGAGTGACAAGGGAGAGACAGAGAGAGAGCGTGTATGTTTGGGGCTAAGATAAAGAGAAAAATAAGGAGAGATGGAGATAAGGGGGGAGAAGGAGATATAAGGAGAGAGGGAGGGATATAGTAACATAGTTGGTGGGTGAAGAGAGAGAGATAGGGAGAGACAGATGGGAGAGAAAGGGAAAGAGAGGAAGGAAGAGAGTGGAGAGAGGGAGGGAAAGAGAGGTGGACTTGGAGGGGGAGGGGGAGAGAGGTAAGAAGAAAGAAATAGAGAGAGAAAGGTGGAGAGAGAGAGTGAGTGAGTGATAAGGAAGATGGAGAGATAGGGAGAGAGGGGGAAGATAGAGATATAGATGGAAGGTGAAGAGAGGGAAGAAGAGAGAGATGGGGAGAGGAGGGGATTGACAAAGAGATTGATATATATGGATTGTGAGAGTGTGTGTGTTTAGGGGGGTGAGATAGAGAGATAGAAAAGAAGAGATGGAAGGGGATATAGATATGGATGGAGGGTGGAGAGAGGGAAGAATATTTCTCACACTAGATGGATTGATATAAGTGGAGATGGTGATTTATAATCCTATTTGATTATTCGCACTATATGCATCGATTTTAGTGTAGATATTTATTTCTAATGATATTTGATTACTTGCACTAGATGCATTGATTTCAGTGTAGGTGGTGATTTCTAATACAATTTGATTGCTTGCACTGAATTTGTTGATTTCAATTTAGATGTCGATTCATAATTATATTTGCTTACTTGCACTAGATGAATTGGTTTCAATGTAGATGATTTCTAATCCTATTTGATTGTTTTCACTAAATGCATTGATTTCAGTGTAGATGGCGATTTCTAATCCTATTTGATTTATTTGAGTAAATGCATTGATTTCAATGTAGAAGTTGGTTTGTAGAGAGAGAGAGAGAGATAAGGAAGATGGAGAGAGAGGGAGAGAGGTCAAAAGGAGGAAAGGGAGATATTAATGGGGGAGAGGGAGAGAAGGGGAAGATAGAGATATAGATGGAAGGTGAAGAGAGGGAAGAAGAGAGAGATGGGGAGAGGGGATGATTGAAAAAGAGATTGATATATATGGAGTTTGAGAGCATGTGTGTTTAGGGGGGTGAGATAGAGAGACAAAAAAGAATAGACGGAGGGGGATATATATATGGATGGAGGGTGGAGAGAGGGAGGAACATTTCTCGCACTAGATGGATTGATATAAGTGGAGATGGTGATTTCTAATCCTATTTGATTATTTGCACTAGATGCATCGATTTTAGTGTAGATATTTATTTCTAATGATATTTGATTACTTGCACTAGATGCATTGATTTCAACGTAGGTGGTGATTTCTAATACAATTTGATTGCTTGCACTGAATGTGTTGATTTCAATTTAGATGTCGATTTATAATTATATTTGATTACTTGCACTAGATGACTTAATTTCAATGTAGATGATTTCTAATCCTATTTGATTTTTTGCACTAAATGCATTGATTTCAGTGTAGATGGCGATTTCTAATCCTATTTGATTTCTTTGAGTAAATGCATTGATTTCAGTGTAGATGTTGGTTCCTAGAGAGAGAGAGAGAGTGATAAGGAAGATGGAGAGAGAGAGAGAGAGGACAAAAGGAGGAAAGAGAGATATTAGCGGGGGAGAGGGAGAGAAGGGGAAGAGAGGGAAGAAGAGAGAGATTTGGAGAGAGGGTGATCGACAAAGAGAATGATATATATGGAGTGCGAGAGCATGTGTGTTTAGGGGGGTGAGATAGAGACAAAAAAAAAAGAGATGGATGGGGATATAGATATGGATGGAGGGTGGAGAGAGGGAAGAATATTTTTTGCACTAGATGGATTGATTTAAGTGGAGATGGTGATTTATAATCCTATTTGATTATTTGCACTAGATGCATCGATTTTAGTGTAGATATTTATTTGTAATGATATATGATTACTTGCACTAGATGCATTGATTTCAGTGTAGGTGATGATTCCTAATACTATTTGATTGCTTGCATTGGATGTGTTGATTTCAATTTAGACGTCGATTTATAATTATATTTGATTTCTTGCACTAGATGCATTGATTTCAATGTAGATTATTCCTAATATTATTTGATTGTTTGCGCTAAATGCATTGATTTCAGTGTAGATGGCGATTTCTAATCCTATTTGATTGCTTTGAGTAAATGCATTGATTTCAGTGTAGATGTTGGTTTCTAATCTTATTTGATTGATTGTATTAGGTGCATTGATTTCAATGTAGAAGTTATTTTCTAATCTTATTTGATTGCTTGCATTAAACACATTGATTTCAATGTATATGTTGATTTATGATTTGATGTAATTGGATATATGATGGTACATTAATATTAAAGTGATTGGATTAACAATATGCATTGATTTTATTGTAAGCACAAAAAGTTATTAACAATGTAGATTGATTTTTGTGTTATAGTAATTTAATCTATTAATATTGGAGAGCAAGAGAGAAAAGGTATCATGTCTACTACAACAGATTGAGCTAAATATTTAAATGGTTTACAATTTAAATTTTCTTTTTCATATAATCGATATGAAAAGATAACAAAACTAACAAGGGAGGAAATAAGAATAGTAGAAGAAAATAGTTTGAGATTGATTGTAACATGAGTACGTTCTTATTATTCACATTTTCTATCTTTCAACACTATTACTGTCACTTTGCATTTAAAAAAAATATTTCATCATTTTTCATCATTATAGTTATTAACAATAATTATCATCTCAACGAACTGAGGTAACTAAGAAAATTTAAAATTAAAATGACCAAGTTAATCTTAGAAATATTTAGCATATTTAAAATGATTATATTAATATTTGATATATTTACATATTACTGATAAAATTAATCATATCTTTGATAGATTTTCTTTGGCAGCACACGACTGAAACCAGCCTAGATCCATCTTACATCTCAAAAATATACAAAATTTTTAATAATCTAAAAAATGTGACGTTGATGCCTCCCACTGGAACCAGCCTAGATCCATCTAACTCTGGATCTATCATGCGCCGAGAGGGATCAAATCTCTCGAGGTGCAAACCTTTCCTCAAATTTTGCACTCAAAAAATAGGTTTGCATCTCAAGAAATTTTATCCCTCTCGGCGCATGATAGATCCAAAATTAGATGGATCTAGGCTGGTAGATGCATATCCCAAGTTCAAACAAATGATCGATATATCAAATATGGAAACTAAAGACATACGAAGCACTCAGAGCATATAGGTGTTGGTACAAGAGCCTAAACTCATCTAGAAATACAACATATATGCATTTTAATGTTGAGAATTTCCTAAAGATATATTTTGAATTCAAACAAATCATTATTTATTAAATATTAGAATTTCAGTTTTGTAACTTGGAAGTGAATGTCAAACTGAGGTATACATAATTTTACGTTAATATCTACCTACTCAAGAGATACACATATACATGAATTTTAAAATCTGTTTATTGTAAATAAAGGTGATCAAATATATTAGTAAAAAAATGATTAGAACATGCAGTTTGGTGAAATAGTGTGAGGATTTCATATCGTGGATTTATTTATAAATTTGACGATTACCATTTCATATATACACTATCAAAATCCATTATCACAAAATTTATAAACAAAAAATTTTCAATATCTAAATATTTTAACAATAGGAAATGATCATCAATGCATTTTTAGTGACCACTTATACTATGAACCTAATGAATTAATTGAAAGAGTAAAGAGGAGATATTAGTATTATAATCTAATCTATCCATGTATTAAATTAATATATAATAAACATACTTATAACAAAAATTTTAAAATCATCTTCATGGAGTCGAGAATCCTCTACACTTACATGTCAACTAGCGTGGGTTCTATATTGGATTTTGGAGTTACATATGAAAGATATTTATTCCAAATATTAATTTATTATAAACCATTAATATTTTTTTTCAAAATAGATTAATGTATTTAGTTAAATATAAAATGTTGTATTGTTTTTTATTTTCTTATTTTTAAGAAATTTTTGTAATTTTCATTAAAATAATAAATTTGATCTTTTAAAAATTATTAAGTGAATGGATAATTAACCTCATGAATTTCAAAATATTATAAGGTTTATAAGATTTTTGGTTTGATTTTCGATTAACCATATTAAAAGTAAACGTGCTACACCTAGTCCATATTAAAATTAAACGCTTTACACCTAATGATTATAATAATATAGATAAAACTAATCTAGTTTCATGCCAGTAAAAAACAACCCTAATTATTAATGCTACTAATTAAAAAAAATGTTAATACTCTTACTTCCCTATTATAATATTTTATTAAATTTATTAAAATTTGTTAAAAAAATTAATTAAAACACAATTTAATTATAAAAAAATGTTTAAAATGTTCATTTAACATATCTAGATTATTATAATATTTTATTAAATTTATTAAAATTCATTAAAAAATTAATTGAAACACAATTTAATTATAAAAAAATGTTTGAAATATTCATTTAACATATCTAAATTGATAGCTATCAATTTAAATTTCATTGTGATTGCAAAACTTGAAACAAATAGCTTTACTCTCACACATCTTATTCTTATTTGAAGTAAAAAGCCTTACTCTTTTTTTTTCTAAGTTAAACTGATCTATTAACAAGTGGGTAAAATTACATCGAGACCGAAGTCAATTACTACTGCCTTGGAGGCAGAAAATTCAGGAAAAAACAGAGTAGTAGACTGTCGAAACCCACGCAGGGGTGCAGAGCTATATTTTTCCAAGAGATACTTTGACCCAGAAGAAAAAAAAGGGGGCCAGAAAACATCATAGCTTCCAGAACAGAAAAAAAAAAACCCAAAAGGTTGGGTGATAGAAACAGAAAAAAGACCAAGCAATGAACCCATTAGTCTTCTGGAGTCTCCTCCACAATCCTGCACCAGCCGGTGGCGTGCATGTCGGGAGCAGGCCCGTCGTGAGAATCCGGGGCTCTAGGTTCAGCAGAGAGCATTTCTTCATCCAGAGCAGAATCAACAGGGCAAGACGGAGGCTGCGCCGAGAAAATTCCACCGCCCAGATTGAAATTCGAGAACTGGGTGTCAGGAGCAGCTACATTCGCCTCAGGAACGGCCGGCTGCGAGCTGGTCTCCCCTTGCACGCTGTCTTCAAGAAAAACCACCGAGAGAATGGCTGTAATCCGAGGGCGGTTGAGATTACTGTTGAAGGTGAACCGAGCAGTACCAGTTGTTGGAGCATAGGAGGCTGGAGGGCGATGCGAATGGGGACCCCAGAATAGGCAAAAATCATGAGAGCGCCCTCGACCTCTACGAGTTCTGGGGTAGTGGCTCGGGCCTTCACCAAAGGAGGAAGAGTCCGGAGAAGGGCTGGACAAAGCATGAGAGGGATGGCTCCGAGAGCTTCCTCTTCTGCTCCTCAAACGGTGTCGAATCCTCAGCATAATGAGATGGAGCGGAGTCCAAAACGCGTCAAAGACAGCAGTAAAAGCCAGCGAAGGGTGGCCCGAGCTCGGCTGAGGACGCAGCAGCCGCTTAACGTTCCCAGGAGAATTAGCCTCCCTCTTCATAAAATGCAACAAGCACTGATAGACCCTCTCCCAACTGTAGATGGAACGACTAATGACACCAAAACAATTCTGAAGGAAATCCGATAGCATGTGATATTTAACCTGTTGCGTTCGGTTACCACCCACCTTGCAACAGGCCTCTACATGCGCCAAGGTCGTCCTTCCCATACCAAGCCGATCAGTATTCTTAACTGCACCCATGGTGAGAATCCCGCCGGAGCATGCGGAGGAATGGTTCGTCACAGTCGAATTCGAGCGAGAGCAGAGGTTTGCAGTGCCCATGGCGTTGGAAGGAGGGGAGAATAAATGAAACCAGTCGTTGCGCACCTGTCCATTTAACACCTCGTACCAGTGGGGCAGATGTCGGCAGGGCATGCCACCCCTCCGTCCCATTCCATTAACTCGCCATTGAAACACCCGCATCCGGGGGTAAAAAGCCTTACTCTTGCACCTCTTATTCTTATTTTTTAAATCCATCCACACATATTCCAACCTTGAACTCCTTTCTAAAGTAAAGGCACATCTCTTATTCTTATTCATTATTAGTCCCTGCCGCCTGTGGCATGGTAGGGACTATAGTAATCGGAACGATGTCTGTAGCATTAATCTATGTCCCAGTTATTCTAACTTTTTAAGCGCTCAAACTTTATTAACGAATCAAATTTTTTAAATAATTTCAAACACCAATCAGGGTATTTTCCATCTTATTTGGCCTCATATCGAGACAAGGGCTATTGAAACCTAGGTTAAATGTCCATTGATACAAAATTTCTCAGAGAATTTTCAATTTGTATTATGTAATGCTAACATTAGTTAGCAAACATTTTATGTTTGCAAATAAATTTGCGGAAAACAACATACTCGAAACTCTGTTATTTCATGTTCTAGTTGTAATATTGTCGGTACCAAGGAGGTTGCATGCAACCGAGCTGGTGGTACAGTATCGTGTAGCCACTTGTACTTGGTTTTGCAGGTCGCTTCCAAAGCAGCCCTTGACATCCGTTGACACCTACTAAGCGGTCACTACCTCCCCCTCTTCATCATTACTTACCATTGCATTACTAAGCCTTCTGCCTCTGCGTCATTACCATTGCATTACTAAGCATGCAAGTGCAGTTCCGCACTATCAGGACTAGGCTAGGAAGCACAGGCGGCAACACAGCAACAGGTCAAACAGGAAGCACATCAAGAAGCAATCCATGGCAGTAGGAAGCACAACAAACAACAAGCCATGGTTGCAGCAGGTCACAAAAGAAAAAAAGCAAAAGCAAGCACCAAGCCATGGCTGCATGGCTGCAGCAGGGTCGAAGAAGAAAAAGCAAGTAGCAAGCTAGTTTTCATCAAATCATTTTCATTAGATGGATTGGATGAATTGTGTATTATTTCTTATGCCAAAACAATTACAACTGGACTGCAACATATAGAATCCTTTGTATTTCTGAAACTATCTGCTCAAAGTTACAGGTATCAAATTCTAATTCTTTTCTATTTTTTTTCTTCATCAGATGGATTGGATGACTTGTGTATTATTTCTTATGCCAAAAAAACTGATGACTTGTGTATTATTTCATATGCCAAAAAAACTATAATTGGGCTGCAACATATAGAATCCTTTGTATTGCTGAAACTATCTGCTCGTTACAGGTATCAAATTCTAATTTTTTTCTATTTTTTTTCAATCCATTTAATTCGTTTTGAACAAATATATACAGAAAAAATTGTATGACTCCAGCTAAATTTGTGCTCATAGGTAATGATTCACCATATGGATTTTTACTTCTCTAAGTTGTTTACTGAAAGCTCTTTCCACTCTGTGATATGTAGGAGAAGAAAGAGCTAGGTGGCTGGTATTCCTCCCAAGCAATTCGTACGCGTAAGCCTAGTAATGAAATAGACTTTTTTTTTTTTTACCTCGCCACAAAATGCGACAGAGAAAACTAAAATTAGGGACCTACCCAGACATAGGAAACACTATACTAAACACTATACTTACAGAAAGAGTGTTTCTATTTCTACAAAATTAAAGGAATCTCTCTAAATTTTGATCTTCTTTAAATAAATATGTAATTACTGAACCTATTATCTTGATTCAAACACAAAAAGAAAATTGGAAAGGGGAAGAAATGACACAGTGTTTTAATTCCCGCAAAACCGTAAAAATAACTGAAAATTTAAGAAAACGAACCCCACTGTACGTGGCGTTGTATGCTTGCAATGAGGGCCAGAGGTTTTCGAACACTTAGAGTTTTAGGGGATGTTTAATGATGCATCTCATGTCTAATAACATGGTTCCCATGTAGAGCAGCATCCTTGAAATATATATGAGCTGGGCAAACAATTAGAAAAGTCCATGGCGCCTCAACAGCGCAGAGAGCAGAAGCCACACAATTTTTCGCAAAACTCTCCAGGGCAACAGTGGAGGGCCAACTCCCTGCATGCCTCACTCTTCGTCTGGCGATGTCTGCTGTCATACCTCGGCGATGACCGGCGAGGTGATGATAGCGGAGAGGGATAGCTGTGTGCACTGTTGGCCAAGAGTCAATTCTTTGCAAGAATTTCTTATGCATTGTTGCATCTGTTTTTCATCGCCTATGAACGGATCTGTGCACATAGCAAGAAAATCATGGGAGATTTATTTCTTTCTTTCTTCTCTGGCAGCCTCAATTCAAATTTTTTCTCAACCTGTCTCCGAAATGGTCCCATAAATATGTTCGAATATCACTATATTTTTTCCTCAGCTTCAACCGATTTGAATAGCAAATTGAGCGCCTGGATTGGGTTCTGGTTCCACTTTTGCATGTATCACGTAACGGTAGAAATACATGTGCATCAGTCGAACTATTTACTTTACTACCCTTTTTTTATTGATAAAGTGGTTTAAATGATAGTAACAACTATCAGGCTGCGTGCAGACCATGTGTTAAGTTTTATATATTATATTATATTCAACGAGTGTTTACGCATGTTGTCTTTGCATGTAATCCACGTTGGTTGTATGGGTTATGAAACTAACATGGAAGTTGGATGCCACTCAAAAGTTTCAAAAGTCTTTCATCTTCTCAAATTCACTGTTACTGCTAATCATTTACAAAATTTTGTGAGTTTGGCACAATTCATAACCTCATTACAATGAAATAATATAAATATTGTAAAAGTGATAATGAAATAATATAAATATTGTAAAAGTTTCTTTAGTCTTTCATCTTCTTAGGATTCACTCTTACTGCTAATCATTTACCAAACTTTGTGAGTTTGGCACAATTCATAACCTTATCACAATGAAATGACATAAATATCACCATGCTTTAGTGCGTTATTACACGAAGACCAGAAGGTCGGCTAACTCCTGCCTATACTCAAGCTATCTTGAAAGTTAACTGATTTCATTCAACACATTGTTAAACCCAGGCCTAATCTTAGGAGAAAAAATATTGAATTACCACTTATCGAATTAACAAGCATTATGGCACTTACCATAAATATTTGTATCTTTACAAGCTAAGAAGATGGTTATTACACCTAGATAGTGCATGTGAAACGTGAATATTCAAAGACATTGTTTTTTGCTATTTCACTCATACTTTTTTTCTGATCATTACATTTGCAGAGCCCACGTTACTCTCTCGACATCTTTTCGTAGGAGCCATCATAAGTTTTACACTTTGAACAAAAATATCATTAACACAAAGAAACTGAGTAGCCTCCGTCCTTTAACGCAAAATATGAAAAAAAATTATGATGCCATGTAATATAAAATTACTATAGGGGAAAAAATTCTCACCAACTTCTTGGCACTGCCAAAGCTTAAGCTAGTGAGTATGGGGGTCAACCTTTGCCATTTCATAACATAGTCCCTGTCAGTCTTCAAGAAATAACTTATGGAGAGAGCCAGAAAAATAGAAAAAAGGATTCTCACGAACATAATGCAATGAAAATTTACCAATAAATTTTGAGGTTCTATATCACGATGACAAACGCCAACAACACCATGGATGTAAACCATAGAACAACATATCTAATTGAAACACTCACAAAATAGTACAGTTAACATAATAATTTTATATCCAAGAAACAGTACTACATCTACATTTACCAAAAAAGGAGAATGTCATAGAATATAAACTAGAAAAATGGCAAGTCCCTCATCAGACATAAGTTTAACCTGTGTGGCATCAACATACCTGATAGGTGTAGTGTTTGACATATATCAATGGAATACGTTGATTCATCCTACTATAGTATTTTGTAACTCGATACAATGTTTCAGGTACATACTCCAATACAAGGTTGAGGTATAATTCATCTTTGTCCGTAGTTGAAAAGAAACAATGTTTGAGTTGAGCAATATTAGGATGGTCAAGCATGCACATAATTTGCAGTTCTCTATTCTTATATCTCTTATCTTGCAGCACCTTTTTTATGGCAACAGCCTCTCCAGTTTCTAAGCAGCATGGAACAATTGCACAGCTATCTCAAAGTGAAAAGAAAGATGGGGGTTGTGGACATGCATATCTTACTAGTCACACCTCCTAAAATAGAATTGATCTGAATTCATACTTACCTGGAAGACAATACCAAATGACCCAGTGCCCACAATACGTTCTGCCCTGTATCTGATGGTCTGTAAGAGAATTTTCCAGGAAAATTTATGTTTAGTGTTACTAAACATAGTTGCATCCACACAAATGTAGCCAAAAAAACCATCCAATTGCATGTATTAATAGTTCTACTTATACATAACTATGCTTATCTCATAGTTGTACAACAATGCTTATAATTACTTGGTCCAAAAATTACATTAAACTGCAAAAGACCAATTGTTAAGTCAGCTAAAATGCCAACATACAGTTAACTGTCAAACACTGATAAATATCAAGATTTGGAAAATATTCATAATCAGGGATATCAGTTATGCTCTTATAGCATACAGAATAGGTGTTACATAAAATCTATCCATACGTATAATAAAACTAAAATAAAATACAATGTTGTTAAATTGTTCTTTTTTGGGTGTGTGTGAATACTAAAAAGCTATTTAAATTATTTTGTCTTTATCTGGTAGTTGTGATACATTTCAGTTTACCAAATATAATGTATTTCATCATCGACCATTTTGTATTTTCGGTGCAGTGTACTTCAGGAAAAACGACTTGTATCTATAATTTTGGACACACAATATTTCATTACTGATACTATAAAATTATAGATATAATTGAGTTACATATAATGCATGCAAAAATTCAGGAAATGCCTACTATTCATAATGAATAGATAAATATATCTTATTTTATTTTATTTTGTGCATTATTTTTATAAATCCACCTGGTGTTTCACGTATAGCTTATTATAAGCCCTTATGGATATCTTATTTTATTTTCTTTTGTGCATTATTTTTAATTATTTTTAATGTTTCTAGTTTCACGATAATAAAGTCCTCTCCGCAGCTATTCTTGTTTATAAAAGGCATCCACACATATTCCAACCTTGAAATCCTTTCTAAAGTAAAGGCAATAGGATTTGTTATATTAGCATAAGTTTTTAAGAGCATAATTCTTTGAGTTTAGATGAAGATTCTATATTGTCATTTTATAAATAAAATTAAAGATTATGGGATGTAAGTGGTTAGTCACAATAAATTTTTAGAAATATATATATATATATATAAGTTTAACATCGATTTAAATTATATTATATAAAATATTATAAAAGAATTGTAATGGAGATTAATTTTATTTGTTTATAATATAGTTAGGATAATTTTTTAAGTTTGAATTGATTTCTTTCAACTTTTTCCAAATATATAGAAGAGGAATTATCTTTAAAAAAAATAACATCTTTCATTCAATAATAACTAGCACTTGCTCATTTGAAATGAGCCGACGGAACGCCGAAGGCGGATGACAGGACAGCAGCACAGCCGCGAAGCATCTAACGTGTGCGGGAAAGAGGTGAGAGCAGGAAGGTGGGAGCGATTGGACAGCAGGTGGGATGGATGGCTGCCAAGTGTCAAATTTTGACAGGGAAGAAGGGTGATAGGTGGAGCACAAAGATTGGCTGGGAGCACTATTCATCCCAGCAAAGCTCATAATAGGGACACCTTCAGCGTAATAAATAAGAATGTAATGTATTTGTTTGAGTAAATAAGAATTATCAAGAACTTCACTATTAGTAATAGGTGGAATTATTCCTGAATTTGTTTTAAATGTTTTTTTCGAGTAATAGGTGGACTTATTCTTGAATTTGTTTTAATGTGAAAGTTATAATTCTTGATACATCAGCTCTATCTGGGCTTGGTTCAGTTACTTTGAAGTCTGAGAGGAAAGTCATGCTAAAACACCTTTAAATTAGTCTAGGTTACAAGTCAATAATTTTTTTATGAATAGAGAAGTATCCTAAAATTTTGTGTAAATTAATGACCGATGCAAATTTTAAATGAAATTCAAACTAAGTTTCATTTTAGAAGGCAATATAAGTTTCATTTCGTAGGGGAGATACGAAATTATTTTTCAACACCTACAGGCTGCACTATGAAATGATTTTTCAGAGCCTATAGCACTCAGTTTTTTCCATGTTTTAGTCATTGTCTTCAAGAGCAATTTTTGAACAACTGGAAATGAATTTTTGAAAACCAAAATAGGTTTTTGTTGGAATGGGTCGATTTACAAAAAAATATTTCATATTTTACACAGCTGTCATGGTTTGAAATAAACGAAGGAATCTTTGCAGCGCATTTTCCAGATTTAAATATTTAATGATTTAATGTTTTAGTCATTAAATTTGGATGCGTTTTCCGAGAAGGTGGTGATGAATTAAAAAAAATGAGGTTTTTGTTAGGAACATACTCATTTACAAAACCCTTTTCAATTTTTACCCAACTATTACGGGTTGGGAAATTTGAATGCCTCTTTGAAGCCTATTTTTCATAAAGTCACCAAATTTTTTATTTTTTGAAAAAAATCTAATTAGCTTTCACTTGGAGAGACACCTCATCAATTCAACTTGAAAGAAAACTAAATATGGATGAGGAGGTTTTAAGTTCCATTTCTTTTGGGTCTTGGTAGGACATGTATATATTTTTAGTATTTTGTATTAAAAATTTTATAGAAATTGTGGATCTAAAAACTTACATAATTATTGTATGAATTAGAGGAATTGTAATAGATGAGGGTTGGTTCTTGGTAGAAAAAATACTATATTGTGTATATTTGGTTTCTTGATGTTAATGGAAAATCCAAGATAGAAGTTCTTAATGTGCTTATCAAATATTATGTTGGCAATGTCTACGAGTTAGCCCTCCTAGTGTTGTTCATTTGCTTTGTAACTCTCACGATTAATAACTCTTCATATTTGAAAAAGATCTATAAATAATTAGAATTTGTCTGCTTAGATGCTTTGTTGTGTTGTTTTTTCAAATATTTCATTTTTATCCTCTAAAGTTTCACAAAATTCATTTGTTGCTTTGTGTAATGGATTGTTTCCTTCTTCTACTCACCAGCTAGATATTTTGAAAGTCTAAAATGGGCATTCTCATATGCCTTTGATCCCTATATATATTTCCACCGATTCTTGGAAATTTCATTGAGATCAACCTTATGAATCCATGCCTAATGGTCTCATTTTGCATTCTCCAACCAATTTTTTATTGATCCTACTTGATCTGGCCATTGAGCATATTTAAGACTTGTTACTGTTGTGACCTAGAGTAGCGGAGTTAAAGAGAGACCCCTCTCTATATTAAAGGGTTAAATTTCAATATGAAAGTGGTTAGAGGTTACCTTGAGGTTTTTCACAATCACATCGTGGTGAAATTATAAGTGATAACATTTTGGCAGGATTACCGGGGAATGACGATTGAATACTCCCTGGGAAAGAACGACAAAGATCCAAATCTGATCATCGATGGTGAACAAGGATTAGAAATAATCAAGCTATGAATCATTCACCTGGCGACTCCAATTTCATAAGAATCTAGAGCTCGAAACTTTCATGGAAACTCCAATGTATGAAGGATCAATGGCATGAAATTTTTCTCAGTGACTCCATTTTTTCAAGATGGATTCAAAAGCTATAATGTATGCTCCTATGAATCTGTTGAAGCCCCAGAATTCCGTTGCAACAACATTGGGGATAAACACCTGGTTTGGACCTTAAAAGAAGCTCCTTTTCCATTTGGTATAGTGGCTCTTACTGGGGATAATGGGACTAGTTTTCCAACAAAGAATTGATATGATGTGAAATGAGAAATTATTTTAAACTAATGGAAATCATTTATTTAAGTAACGAACACATGCATATATTTAATCTAATATTTAACTTAATATACAGCCGAGAATAATTTAACTTATGTGATCTACAAAGATATCTTAAAGCAAAAGATAGTAAAAATCATTCAATTGCTAAAAGAGATGAAATTGTTTAAGGATAATTATTTTGACTAAATAGTTAGGCAAAATAATTTTGAAACTATAATATAAAGAAATTTATTGCTAAATCATAAATAGAAATCAATTTTAAAGATAATAGTACCATATATGAGAGGTTATATTCATGAAATCAGCAACGTTGACCTTGTCTTATTTTCAACCAAATACACTCTAAGACTAAATAAATGCAAATTTAGTAGAGTATGCTTCGATATTCAGGAAGATAAAGATCTTATTCCACGTATTTCATCAAAAGAAACAAAAAAGTACAGAAATGAAAGCTTTTGCAAAGAATTTTTGATAAAATCCTGGACCCCTCTCTAAATGCATGAGAGAGGTTTAAATAATATTAATATGTATCAAAAATAAAATATTACATAAAAATCTGAGAGGTTTCAAACAACCTTCATGGAATACTGAAAATAAAAGATAAAAACTAAAAGAAAGATAATGACATGCTTGATCAGGTTGAATGGTCCTTCCTTTCCATTGAGCTTTTCATTTCGCAGATATACAACATTGGCTTCACATGGGATGGCTGGCCGAATTTGGATCTTTGTTGTCCCATGAATACAACATCAGAGAGAGGGGGCACCATATTTTGAGTGAAATTTGTTAGACAGTGTAAAGCCATTTTTTGGTTGTATGCTTTTACTAGAAACTACCAATAAGATTCTTGATCAAGCTTAGATAGCTTCTTAACTGCTTCAATTTGATTTTTGACAGTTTCCATCCACTGTCCCTCTAATTGTTTGATATCTGGGAAAACTCCAGCCTTGCATTATTTAATCAGATTAATATTATAAAGTTTTTCATTTACATCTTCAATTATATTAGTTTCTATATCATCTGCTCTAGTTGTTGCCCTTTTTTCTTTCTTTAATTGCATATCCAAATCTGTAAATAGAATATCTTTGTGGGATTCTTCAATCTTCGACAAATTAGATTTTCTTCCTTCCTCGGATTCTTGTGAGGAGATAAAATATGAGATCTTCTTATCAAATTCTTCATATTCCAATCTCTAATCAACCATTTGATGGACTAATTTATCAATTGTTTCAAAATGCGGTTTGATCATTGAGATTCTTTGACAGAATATTTCTTGCTATTTTGACAATTGAGTATTTAGCTCAAGTGTTTCTTTGATGAATTCTTCTATCTGATGTTGATTTCTGATTTTATCTAATTCATTTTGTATTAGTTGAATATTTGCATATTTTTATATAATTCTTGCCTGATGTTGTAACTTCATTTTCTCAAAATATTTCTGAAATTGTATCATCTACAGCTCTGTTTTCTTATTGACATTATGTATTTCCTGTTCAATTTGTTTCTCTAACAACATAATTCTTGCATCTTTATCTTTAAGCAGAATACTAACCCTTGTTGCCTTATCAATTGTAGTTTTTGCATAGGCACCTGCGAATTGTGATAGTCTTGTCAAATTTTCTGATGGATCAATGGGGTTGTCTTTCCAGCCAACCGCCATTGATTCATTCTCTGGAGTTGCTACTGATAAATCAAGATTTATTTTCTTTCTCTATCTTCTTACCACTATTTTGTGTGTTGGACTATAAAATATATCTAAAGGGGGTATCTCTTCAATTCTCAAAAAAAATTGTGACGTTGGGTAGGCTAGGATGATTTCAACATCTTCTTCTGAATTTAAAACTTGTAAGGTCTATTTAGGAGTTTGAAAATCAGAATTTCATTTAATTCCTGTGTTTGTTTGTGGTAGCTGGAGCTTTTCTTTGAACTTCTCCCATTCTTTATCCATGTCATTTATTATGATTGTTTTTGTCTAATCCTATGTAGAATCAATTTCCAATTGTTCTTCAGCCAAGGTTTCTTTGGTTGTTTCTCCATTATTTCTCTCTGTATTCTTTTTAAAACATTCCTTAGGGTCTTCTTCTTTATTTTGAGATTGATGTTCAGAAAGTTCTAAACCTTGAATTGATTGATCTAGTGATTCTTGATCAGCATTGTGATCAGAATTTTCTTCTAAACTTATATGGGCAGTAGGTTCTCTTGTTTCATCAATCTGTAATAGGTCTAGCGGAACCCTTGTCAATATTTTGTTTTTGTAAATATGAAAATGATTGAGGTCAGCTGGAGTCAATTTGATTGATGCAAAATGCAAGACATGTGAGAAAGTATCGGCCTTTTCAAATAGGTCATCAAATTCATCTTTCTCATGCATGAACTATCTAATTTTAACCAAATCAATAAAGTCTTGAGCGACTTGGTTTGGATCATATTGTCTCCCTGGCATCATAGCCAGATTAAAGCATGTAATATTATGCACCTATTTAACTGTGTGTCCAAAATCAAACAAGGCAAAAGAACCACATTGAACCGGAATAGTTGGCCAGATAGATTTCTTCATCTCTTTTATGGTTTTGGCAAGACCTTCCCCTACTGTTTGGTATGCAATTTCTCTCCCCAATAACTTATCTGGAACATAATAAGGAAGAACATGGGGAGCAGCAATACTCCCAAAAACTCTGATATAAGTAAAATTTTCTTCACTAAAACATCTTGCCACTGACAAAATATCTATCTTTACTTCTTCTGAAAGCTTGAGGGCTTTTGTATCAAAAATAGTTTGATAGATGGGCAACATAATACTTTGACAAATCATATAAAAATGAGGACAAAATTGAGATTCCCATAAAATCTTACGATACACATGGATATGAGTAGGATCTTTGAGATTCAAATTCCAACCCATATTAGGAAATTTTGTACAGAAACATATGGCATCCATCACATAAGCACTCATAAAAAATGGATGGATGACCCAAGTAGAGACAACTCTATACTATCTATATTGTCTGATAGTTGTAGCCAAATTGTCAGATAAAATGTTACCCCAATTCATAATCGTGGAGTTGATAACCGCATAAAGTAATGGAATCCATTCCATAGAAAACTTGGTACTATCAACTTTCCCAAACAACCTACACATCATAATAGCTACATAACTATGTGGAGCCGACAGAGGTGCAATTGGGTACATACCAGTTTTCTCCCGTTTGAATTTGCTGGAGCCGGATCTGAAGTATGCATGGTATCTATTGGGTCTTCATTCTCTTTTGTGAATTGCTCGATGAAATCTGTATCATAGGCCTTTTGAGGTTCTAACATATGATACATTCTGCGCAAATTGTCTGCAGAAAATGACCCCATGACCTCTTGTCTTGAATCCTTGAATTTCTTGTCTGAGATATCTACATTGTCAATAATCCACTTCACCATATCTGTATATGGAAGGATTTTAGGCCTTGCAGCTATTCTATGTAAGAAAGAACAGGTTTCTTCAAAATAGGAGGCTTCAGACGAGACTTTAGCATCAGTCGTTACTCTGATTACCAACACCTTTGGATTTTCATCCTCTAACATATTATACATGGCTTCCCACGACGTAGCTCCACCATATTTGTTGCATGTAGTATCACTAAAGAGAGGTTGCATGTATGAATCCTCAGATGAAGAAGGTTCTGCAATATTTTTTTCTTTGTTCGTCATCTCTGAGTGTTATTCATTGAGATTGAACAATAGAGAAATCAAAATGAACGTAAAGCAGAGATAATAGCAGAGGATTGATTAAAAAAGTAAATTCGATAAGTATGGGACTTTTATTGCAAGCACGAGTAAACAGATAAAAACCTCCTCGAGCCTTTAAAAGAGTAAATGTAGTTGATTTCTATTAATTACGCATTATGGCTTTCGTGTAATTTCTTTTTGGGTCTTGTCAAAACATTGCATCGCAAACCTGAATGATATTTCAAAATGATAAGATTTAAGTTTAATGCCGATTTTGCGATTGCAATAAATCACAATATCGCAATATCGTTGGGTTGTAATTGTAATATTTCACAACATCGCAATATCGTGTTATCGCAAGATCGCAGGATCGGAAGATCGTAGGATCGCAATCGCAGGATCGCAAGATCGCAGGATCGCAAGATCGCAGGATCGCAAGATCGCAGGATCGCAAGATTGCAAGATCGCAGGATCCTCCATATCGTAGTATCACAAGATTGCAAGATTTTCCATGTCGCATTATCGCAATATCGCATGATTTGCCATGTCACATTATCGCAAGATCACAAGGTTTTCCATGTCGCATTATCGCAAGATCGCAAGATTAGAGATATGGTATTTCGAAGGTTATTTATGTCTTTTCAATTTGCAACGTGCGATGTATTTTGAGAAGTTTTTTCCTTATACAAAGTATACTTTAAGCGCTTCATGAATTTTTAGAAATATTTCTAAGCCTTTATAAAGAACGCAACATAACACTTAATCTTAAAAAGGGTTTTTATTGATCTCTTTATCCCGAATTTGGAATAATGATTATTTTTGTTACCTTTGGCTTCTGCGATCTGCGATAAGCAAAAACCCCTTAGTCTTAAGTTAGCTTAGCTTAATGCCTTAACACTCTTTAAAGGGAAAAACTCTTACTCGCTAGATATTTTTCTTAAAAAATTTAAAAGGGTCCCCGTTTATTATTACAATATTGATTACTATAAAACTGAAATGGGGGGGAGGGTTGTTGAATAGTACAAAAATTGGCGATTCACTAGAAGAATCAGTTATCTCTAATAATTTTGAATTCCTAAAATTTTCAAAATAAAAATAGTTCAGAAAACAGAAATTGGATGAAAGATCAAATAAGTAATATTTCTCTGAATAATAATACAAACTCTCCTAATTATAATTCATTTGATATCCTCTTAAAGATGAAAATCCCTATGCCTATATCAGTCATTACTAAAATTAAAGATAAGGTAGCAAGCTTTTGTAGACTAGCTTTTTAAATAAACTTGTTTTTCACAGGTAGAGCCTCTACTGCTAGCAAGCGTCTATAGCCTCGGCAGGGTTACCTTTTAACCAACAATGATCATGTGTCCCATCCATGTAAGAATGCAGTTTTAAAAGATAAATCCACAATAATGTACTTTTATTATTTGTTAAATAACTCTTCTTTTTTATTACTTAAAATCCATTGCCTTGGTGTGGTGGCCAAATAGTGACAATGACATTCATTAGTTGTAATTCAAATGAACAAGTTGACTCGTGATGAGACCCCTTGTTTTTTGATTAAGATAATCTCAAGCCATTACCCTGTTTTGGTCTATAGTACTGGTAATTTCAGTCTTATTATTTCCTTATGAATATGGTAATATGTCTCTTTATGAGACCTCTTATATTTTAAGCTTTAGTACTTTATTTAGGATTACACTCTAAAAAGAGAAAATTTTACTGGACAGGGAGAATCATTGCCTCCTTAAGAATTCTGGATGAAAATTTATAGATTTAAGGATTCTTATCTACTAAGAGTCTTTTACTTGGTTAAAAATATTTTTCTTGACTAATAATAGAACACAAGTCTTTTATAAAGTTGGATTTTCTCAAAGCATTAATAATTTTGGTAGAAAAAGAAAATTTCAAAGAGATAAAGTAATTAATTTTAAAACCTCTTAACTATTTCCTTAACAATTTCCATTTATAAAAGCGAAAATTCAAAATATTTCAAGAGATTTTATTGCAAGGCCAATAGTTATATTATTTACTTTATTTTCCTAGGAAAAGTAAAGACAATAATGTACAGGGGATAGAATATATTATCTCCTATGAGAAGTATTTTTTCAAAATTTTCCCATTCACAGGTAGAGAATATTTCTTGCCTAATAAATCTTGCAATAAAAATGTTGATGGGCCAATTTGTTTTTCAATTTGAAATGGTCCAAGCTACATTATTTATAATTTGGTATTCTTACCTTTTTCCTCATGTGTTTTATCCTATTTCAGTACAAGGTCTCCAAGTTGAAATGATTTTGAAAAAACAGAATTTGCATCAAAGGAATATTTAACTAACCGTTGATGATGAGCATGGGTGATTTTGGATTTCTCTCTCACTTCTTCAAGTTTGAGAATTTGTGATTGTCTTAACTGCAAAGAAGATGAAGGAGTTTCTTCAATAAATTGAACCAAGGATAAAGAGGAAATAACTAAATTTGTAGGAAGAATAGCCTCTTTCCCGTAGACTATATTTAATGGAGAAGTAACTATAGAGGCTTCTTATTTTATCCGATCTTCCCATATAGGAAATGTTAAAGATTTATGCCAATTTATTTGACTCTGATAAATAGTTCTTTTAATGATCCTAATGAGGTTTTTATTAGTTGATTCCGATAAACCATTTCCTTGAGAATAGTAGTTAGCAGAATATTTAATTTTGAAACCTCTTTTGAGAGAAAATTCTATCATAGCATTTCCTGAGAAATAATATGCATTGTCAAACATTAAGGAAGTTGATAATCTAAATCTAGTAATGATAAATTGATCAATAAATTCGATAATGTTCTCATATTGGTTACCTTTAGTGGAATTTCTTCCACCCATTTAGTAAAGTAATCAATTGTTGTAAGGATATATCTATGTTGATTTGAACAGTGAGGAACGATCTCACCTATTATGTCCAGTCCCCATTGCTCAAATGGTTGTTCAATATTGACTAGCTGTAATGGGACTGTAGATTTCCTTTGTCTTCTAGCAGCAGTTTGACAGATTTTGCATTTCCTTACATACTCGTGTGCATCTTTGAATAAGGTTGGCCATAAATAGCCAACATGCAGGTTCTTATGTGATGTTGTTTCTCCTTCAAAATGTCCACCAGTTAATTCATCATGAAGTTCCTGCAAAACCTTTTTTGCCTCAGATTTTTCAAGGCATATTAGTAAAATAGAATCATAATTTTTTCTGAATAAAACATTATTAATTATTTGATATTGTTTTTCTTTAAGTCTCAAATATATTTTCTTTTTTTAACTGAGTTGCATAAGGGCATATCCATTTTTTAAATAAAAAATGAGATCAGCATATTGAGATTTATTATCGTTGAGGCTTACCTGAGATATTTGAATGTCATCACTTGAATGTTCTTCTTCTGGTAAGTTGGATGATCCTATTAACATTCTGCAAAAATCTTGACCTCTAATGTTTTTAGCTGGTCTAATTTCAACATCATATTCTTGTAATGTAGTTACCTAGTTTTCTCTTTTTTCTCCTACTTCTCTTTGCATCAGTAATTGCCTTACTGCTGAAAATGGAACTATGATTTTAGTTTTGAGGAGAAATCGACTGAAATGTTTTATTGACTTGAAGATAGAAAATGCTTTTTTTTCCACAACAGAGTAATTTAATTCGGCACCTTGCAGATTTGAACTAAAAAATGAGATGGGTGCTTCTATTTTTTCATCATCGAGTTGTGTTAAAACAGAAGCATACGATGTTTTTGATGCAAATGTTTATAAAAAATAAATGATTAGAAAAATTGGGAGTTGTCAGGGATGTATTGTTAATAATAGCTTGTTTGATCAATTCAAAGGCTTCCTTTTCATTGTGACCCCATTTGAAAACCGAAATTTTCTTAATCATATTTTGTAAAGGTAAAATTATTTGTGAAAAGTCAGGGACAAACATTTTTACAAAATTTATTTGTCCAAGGAAATACTGCATTGATTTCTTATTATGGGGTAAAGGTATTTTTTCAATTTCCTTAACTCTTTTTGGATCAATATAAATACCCTTTTTTGATAGGATGAATCCTAAAATCTTAGCTTCGCTTAAGGAAAAATAAGAATTTTTTGGATTTAGCGAGATCCCATATTTCATACATCATTCAAATATCTGTTTAAGGCCGTTTAAGTGGTTGCTTCTTTTCTTGGAATAAATAGTGATATCATCCAAGTAAATAACAATTGATTTGTTAATGAGTCCTTTGAAATGTGGCGCCTGCATTAATCAAACCAAAAGGCATTTTTTGGTAAGCATATGTTCCCCATTTAGTTCTGAATGAGGTTTTCAATCTATCATCTAGATGAACTAGGATTTGGTTATATCCTAAAAATCCATCAAGAAAATACATGAGCTCAGAACCAACTACTGACTGCAGTACTTGTTCCATGGTTGGCAGTAGAAAATTGTCTTTCTGACATTCTCTACTCAAATTTCTGAAATCTATGCATATACGAATATCACCATTATTTTTCCTAACAAGCACTAAATTGGATACCCATTTTGAATGCCTAACAGGAAATATGATTTTGGCCTTAAGAATTTTACTAGCTCTGATTTGATTTGATTTTCAAGGTTTGGATGAATTTTCCTTAGTTTCTGTTGCACTGGTCTATCATTAGAGATCATGGGTATGGTGTGTTGTATAACAAAGGTATCATAAGTTTCGAGATCAAAATAATCCCAAGAAAATATACTTTTATATTTCTTCAACATTTGAATAAATGATAATCTTTTATCAAACGACAGATCTAGACCTAGATTGATATTCTGAGGCTTGTCATCATTTCCAAGGTTTATTAATTCAAATTTTAGAGTTGAACTTTGAATTTTTTCATTAGTTACCTTTTTAAATCTGTCTTTGAGATCATACAAATCTTCCAATTTGACTACAACTTTGGGTATTGTATTTTCTTCTTCAACATTCTGATCTAACTGTATGTCATGCTCATTTTCACGATTTGGTCATTGTATGACCCTTTTGATGTTAGAAAATTAATAATATCATAGTAATCATTGAAGACTCTTCAATTTGTGACATTATCAGGAATGGATGCTCTAAAAACTAATTCAATAGAAAATCTATCAAGACTAAATTCCTCATATGGTATGAGTTTTGATGCAACATTTGCTAACAGATTAGCACTAGCATTTTGTAGTCTTGGTACAGTAGAAATATTAAATTCCAAAAAATGAGATGTAAGATCTTGGACTAATGATTGATAATGTTTAATATGTTTAGAAAGGAAATGGATAGTACTTCTTACCTTTCTAATGATGATTTCTAAGTCTCCAAAAACCTGCAAATATTTGATATTGAGGCCAATCGCTTTATATAATAGTTGTATTAACGCCTCATATTCTATAGTATTATTTATACATTTGAATTCTAACCTACAAGCTAACATGGTATTTTCTCCTTCTAGGCTGATTCAAACACAACCAACTCCTGCACTATCATTAGATTTGGAACCATCAAAGTAAAAAGTCCAAAACAAATTTTTAACTATTGGTTTATTTACAAAAGTTTTGCACTTGGAAGAATCTGTTTGTGAAAAAATTTTAATCTGTGAGATGATAGCATTGTCCAGAAAAGGAGGCTTTTGTGCATTAAAATTCCCTAAAAATTATTCAGATGAATAATTCCCAATAATATTAATATTGAATGCTATTGGCTCATTATCACCTTCAAATTCAGTCATAGTATGTTTCAAGTGTTTTTCTCGGTCAGCTTGAATTTGATTTCGCTTCCCATTGTAAGGAAGCCACGTGTGAGACCAATTTGTAGAAAAATATCCATGGATTTTTTCAGACTAGTCTCTACTTAGAATTAGACCATAAAATTCAGGAATGCCAGCAACCAAAATATTATTATTTGACAGAATTTGGGATTTGATGAGAGTCTAACGCTAACAGAATTAATTTCCCTTAAGATCTCTACTTTAGTTCTGTCAAGATATACTATGTGGACGGAAGAATTTTGTGGAGTGATTTTCAGCTTGGCACAGACTGTTGTTGACATTATATTGGAAGAGGCTCTTGATTCAATCAAACAATTATGAATGTTTTTATTGAAATTTTCATAAGTTAAGAGAAAGGGAGTTGTATGTGAATTAGATCTATCACCGATCAAGATGACATCGGTAGGATCGACTTTATTTGAAGTTGGGGGTTTTCCCATGCCTTTAGCAGCCTGAGATACAACAACAACAGGTAAAGGTGATACGAGAACTACATTCAGTTCTCTAAGTAACATTTTATGTTGGTGTTTCAGTTTTCTAAGTTAATGTAATGAGATGTTTGCTCTGGTCTTCTTCATATCTTTCACAATATTATACTCCATAGTATCAGTGACTACTAGGGTCTTTGATGTAGAGGGAATATTTGATGAAGTCGGATTTGGCTGTGAATTTTTGGGAGAGGAATTTTTACTTCTTTCCTTTTCCTTAGCAAGAGGAGTTTGAGTTTTTTTATTTTGATTCAAATGAGTTGTATCAACAGGTCCTTTGCCTTTGGTGCTAATGGGAAAAGCTTCTTGATCTTCTTCACTTGGAAGAACAAAGTCCCATATTCCATTTAGTTCATCTATTTCTTCATCTCCAGTTTCTTCATCTTCAGTTTCTTCTTCCTCTTCCTCTAAGTCAGACTCAGCATTAGATATGGTATTTGGTGGCTGAGAGTTAGAAAACTGATTTCTCTTAAAATATCTAAATGGCCTTTTTACAGTAGAAGATTCAGCAACTTGTTTTTTGATTTCAACCATTTCATTAGACATATTCTTTAACACTTTTTCCAGGCTTTCAAGATCAAAAGGATCTTTCTAAACTTTCTTTTTAGAATCATCTTTGAAAGACACTTTCTTAGATTTTATATCTTCTTGAGAGCTTTTCTTATCAAGAGAAACTATTCATTTTTCTACATATAAGGCTTCCTTCATGTTTTCTGCTAATGTAGCTAATTACGCTCTATCTACAAAAATGTCTATATTAGAGGGAAGAGAAGATATATACCACTCAATTTGAACATTAGTGCTAGGAGCTGACGTAGTAGGGATTTTATTGAGTAATCTATTCAATCTAGAATTGAAGTCTTTGATATTTTCTCCCGTTTTAGCCTTGAGATTGGATAATTCATTGATGAGCGATGTAATGGTTATATCATCTCCAAACTTAGCTAATATTTTTTGTTCAAACATATCCCAAATAGTTATAGAGCAAAGGGGTAATAAAAAGTACCAGGATCCTGCAGATCCTATAAGAGTATATGGGAATAATCTAACCACACAATATTCTTCAGTGACTTCATTTAAATTGATGGCTAACATATAGTTGTGGAGATGTTCTTCTGTAGGTAGACCATCATCAGGATTAAATTTGGGCAACCATATTTCAGGATTTTTAGGAAGAGGATGAAGAGGACTAGGCATTGCTACAACACCTGGATTATTCCATGGTTTTATTTGTGGTGGTGGTTTTTGTCCTACCATGATGATAGGAGTATGCATGAATGAAGATATGAGCGAGATTTGAGTCAAAGAAGAGGTATTTCGACTACCTGAACTAGATGAACTAGCACTAGTAGTTAGAATGAGAGTCGTTGAAACGTTTGGAGGGAATGAATGGATTTGAGATGGAGAATTGGATAAAACCTCACTAATAGATGTTTGTGATTTGAATTTCTTGGTACTCTTTCGAAAATAAGTAATGGGAAATTACAAAGGATTAATTCCAATTTTCTCACTTAGAGAATGAGTCAAGATTCTTCCAGGTTGTAAAAAAAATGAAACACTTTCATCAGATGGTTGAGAAATTACTGTTTTTTCAGCTGAAATAGAGATTTGTTCTAATTTCTCTATTAAAGTCTAAACTTCTACTGATTCGGATTTATAATCTGAAGAAAGTAATCTCTAGGATCTACTAGGATATTTGGAGAATATTGTTCAACTTCTAATCTTAAAATAGTATTTCTTGATGGGGATCCAAAAGTTGAAGGGGATCTAGAGGGAGAATGATTATTATGATGGCTTCTTAATTTTTTATTTGTTTTCCTTTCCATTCACAATTGGCCCTCCTTCTAACGCCAAAATGTTGAAGCCTTGGAATTCCATTGCAACAACATGGGGGATAACCACCTGGTCCGTACCTTAAAATCAGCTCCTTTTTCGTTTGGTATTGTGGCTCTGACTGGGGATAATGGGATCAGTTTCCCAGCAAAGAATTGATATGATGATGATGGGTTTGACACAAGGTGAAATGAAAAATTATTGTAAACTAATGCAAATGATCTATTTAAGTAACAAACACATGCATCTATTTAATCTAATATTTAACTTAATATATACCTAGGAATAATTTAACTTATGTGATCTACAAAGATATATTAAAGAAAAAGATAATAAAAATAATTCAATTGCTAAAAGAGATGAAACTGTTTAATTATTTTGACTAAATAGTTAGGCAAGATAATTGTGAAACTATATCGCATATATCGATTGATTATATACTTAGCAAGGAATTACAGCTGAAACATTATGCAATAGTTCTTTAATGAAAAAATATAATCCAAATCTCATACACAATACAATATAAAGAAATTTATTGCTAAATCATAAATAGAACTCAATCGTAAAGATAATAGTACCAGATATGAGAGGTTATATTCATGAAATCAGCAACATTGACCTTGTCTTCTTTTCAACCAAATACACTCTAAGATTACATAAATGCAAATTCAGTAGAGTATGCTTTGATATTCAAGAAAATCAATATCTTGTTCCATGTATTTCATCAAAAGAATCACAAAAGTACATAAATGTAAGCTTTTGCAAAGTGTTTTTGATAAAATCCTGGACCCCTCTCTAAATGCATGAGAGAGGTTTAAATAATATTCCATATCTATCAAAAATAGAATATTACATAAAAGGCTGAGGAGGTTTCAAAAAAGCTTCCTCAAAATACTAAAAATAAAAGATAAAAACTAAAAGAAATATAATGACGTGCTTGATCAGGTTGAACAGTCCGTCCTTTCCATTGATATTTTTAGTTCGCAGATATCCAACATTGGCTTCACTTGGGATGGCTGGACGACTTTGGATCTTAGTTGTCCTGTGAATACAACATCGGAGAGAGGTGGCATCATGTTTTGAGTGGAATTCATTAGAAAGTGTATATTCATCTTCTTACTGTATCCTTTTACTAGAAACTAACAATAAGATTCATTATCAAACTTAGATAGCTTCTTAACTGCTTCAATTTGATTTTGGTGGTTTCCCTCCACTGTCCCTCTAATTGTTTGATATATGGGAAAACTCCAGGCTTGCATTCTTTAATCAGATTAATATTATAAAGGTTTTCATTTATAGCTTCAATTATATTAGTTGCTATATCATCTGCTCTAGTTGTTGCCCTTTCTGCTTTCTTTAATTGCACATCCCAATCTGTAAATATAATATCTCTCTGGGATTCTTCAATCTTCGGCAAATCATCTTTTCTTCCTTCCTCAGATTCTTGCAAGGAGATAAACTCTGAGATATTCTTATCAACTTCTTCATATTCCAATCTCTGATCAACCATTTGATGGACTCATGTATCACTTGTTTCACAATACTTGTTGTTTTGAAAATTGAGTATTTATCTCAAGTGTTTCTTTGATGAATTCTTCTGTCTGATGCTAATTTCTGAGTTTGTATACTTCATTTTGTATTAGCTGAATCTGTGTATCTTTTTATATAATGCTTTCCTCGTGTTGTAACTTCATTTTCTAAAAATATTTCTAAAATTGTATCATCTACAACTCTGTTTTCTTATTGACATTTTGTCTTTCTTGTTCGATTTGTTGCTCTAACAGCGGAATTATTGCATCTTTATCTTTAAGCAAAATACTAACCTCTGTTTCCTTACCAATTTTAGTTGTTGCATAAGCACCTACGAATTTTGACAGTTTTGTCAAATTTTTTGATGGATTAATGGGGTTGTCTTTCCAAACAACCTCCATTGATTCATTCTTTGGAGTTGCGGCTGATAAATCAAGCTTTGTTTTCTTTCTTTGTCTTCTTACCACTGCTTTTTGCGTTGGACTATAAAATATATCTAAAGGGGGTATCTCTTCAATTCTCAAAACAATTTGTGACACGGGGTAGGCTGGGATGACTTTGACATATGATTTTGAATTTACAACTTGTAAGGTTTGTTTAGGAGTTTGAAAATCAGAAGTTCCTTCAATTCCTGTGTCTGTTTGTGGTAGCTGGATCTTTTCTTTGAACTACTCCCATTATTTATCCATGTCATTTATTATGATTTTTTGTGTCTGATCCTGTGTAGAGTCAATGTCCAATTGTTCTTCAACCAAGGTTTCTTTGGTTGTTTCTCCATTATTTCTCTTTGTATTCTTTTCAAAACTTTCCGTAGGGTCTTCTTCTTGATTTTGAGATTGATGTTCAGAAATTTTTGAACCTTGACCTGATTTCTCTAGTGATTCTTTATCTGAATCGTCATCATAATTTCCTTCTAAACTTATACTGGGAGTAGGTTCTCTTGTTTCCTCGATCTGCAATATGTCTAGTAGAACCCTTGTCAATATTTTGTTTCTATAAATATGAAAATGATTGTGGTCGGCTGGAGTCAATTTGATTGACACAAAATGCAAGACTTTTGAGAAATTCTCGGCCTTTTCAAATAGGTCATCAAATTCATCTTTCTCATGCATGAACTATCTAATTTTAACCAAAGCAGTAAAGTCTTGAGTGACTTGGTTGGGATCATATTGTCTCCCTGGCATCGTAGCCAAATTCAAGCATGTAATATTCTTTACCTCTTTAACTGTGTATCCAAAATCAAACAAGGCAAAAGAACCACATTGAACCGGAAAAGTTGGCTAGATAGATTTCTTCATCTCATTTAGGGTTTTGGCAAGACCTTTCCCTACTGTTTGGTATGAAATTTCTCTTGACAATAACTTATCTGGAACATTATAAGGAAGAACATGGGAGCAGCAATACTCCAAAAAACTCTGATATAAGTAAAATTTTCTTCACCAAACCATCCTTCCACTGACAAAATATCTATCTTTGCTTCTTCTAAAAGCCTAGGGACTTTTGTATCAAAAATATTTTGATTTATTGGCGACATAATACTTTGAAAAATATTATAAAAATGACGACAAAATTGAGATTCCCATAAAATATTATGATACACTTGGATAGGAGTAGGATCTTTGAGAGTCCAATTCCAACCCATATTAGGAAATTTTGAATAGAAACAGATGCCCTCCATCACATAAGCACTCATAGAAAATGGAGGGATGACCCGAGTAGAGACAACTCTATACTGTATATACTCTCTGTTAGCCATAGCCAAACTATTGGATAAAATGCTACCCCAATTAATAATCGTGGATTTGACAACCGCATCAACTAATGGAATCCATTCCATAGAAAACTTGGTACTACCAACTTTCCCAAATAGCCTACACATCATAGCAGCTACATAACTATGTGGAGCCGATAGAGGTGCAATTGGGTACATACCAGTTTTCTCTCGTTTAAATTTGATGGATCTGGATCTCCAAGTCTACATGGTATCTATTGGGTCTTCATTCTCTTTTGTGAACTGCTCAATGAAAGGTATATCATAGGCCTTTTGAGGTTTTGGCATAAGATACATTTTGCGCAAATTGTCTGTAGAAAATGACCCCATGACCTCTTGTCTTGAATTCTTGAATGTCTTGTCCAAGATATCTACATTGTCAATAATCCACTTTACCATATCTGTATATGGCATGATTTTAGGCCTTGCAACTATTCTATGTAAGAAAGAATAGGCTGATTCAAAATAGGAGGCTTCAAATGAGACTTTAGCATCAGTCGTTGCTCTGATTATCAACACCTTTGGATTTTCGTCCTCTAACAAATTATACATGGCTTCCCACGACATAGCTCCACCATCTTTGTTGAAACTAGTATCACTAAAGAGAGGTTGCATGTCTGAATCCTCAGATGCAGAAGTTTCTACTATATTTTTTCCTTTGTTTTTCATCTATGAGTGTTATTCCCTAAGATTGAACAATAGAGAAATCAAAATGAATGTGAATCATAGATAATAGAAAAGGTTCAATTAAAAAAGTAAATTCCATAAGGATGGTAATTTTATTGCAAGCACAATTAAATAGATACAAATCTCCTCGAGCATTTAAAAGTGTAAATGCAGTTGATTTCTATTAATTATGCATTATGGATTTCGTGTGATTTATTTTCGAGTATTGTCAAAACATCGCATCGAACACCAAAATAATATTTCAAAATGATAAGATTTAAGTGTAATGTCAATTTTGCAATCGCAATAAATCACAATATCGCTAGGTTGTAATGGTAATATTTTGCAACATCTCAATATCGTGTTATCGCAAGATCCGCCATATCGCAAGATTGTAAGATTTTCCATGTCGCATTATCGCAGGATCGCAAGATTTTCTATGTCGCATTATTGCAAGATCACAAAATTTTCCATGTGGAATTATCGCAAGTTCGCAAGGTTAGAGTTACGGTATTTCAAAGTTTATTTCTGTCTTTGTGATTTGCGACATGCGATGTATTCTTTGAGCGGCATTTTCCTTATACAAAGTATACTTTAAGCGCTTCATGAATTTTTATAAATATTTCTAAGCCTTTATAAAGAGCGCAACATAACACTTAATCTTCAAAAATGTTTTACTGATCACTTTATCGCGGATTTGGACTAATCATTATTTGTATTACCTTTGGTCTCTGCGATCTAAAATAAAGCAAAAAGAACTTAGTCTTAAGTTACTTAGCTTAATGATTTAACACTTTTTAAAGGAAAAAACTCTTACTTGCTAGCTTTTCTTCTTAAAAAATTTTAAAGGGTCCCCATTTATTATTCAATATTAATTATTATAAAAATGAAATGGGGGGGGGGGGGGTTGAATAGTACAATAGAATCATGCTCATATTCTTGGCTATCCAAATCATATTCCTCATATAGATTGGAAAACATATTTTCTAAGATTTAAAGATGAGGACGAGGATGATGTTGTGTTTCATTTGGTTTAATTCCATATGCATATACATAGGCTTGGTGTTGAGTTTCATAATGACCGTTTAATGAAAATTTGCATGGTATCCTTGGAGGGAAAAGCTAGATATTGGTATGAAAAGTTACCACCTGGTTGCTTGTATTCCCTTAAGGATTTTCATTCAGTATTTTTTGAGAGATATAAAGAATCATATCATTTTTTATTATTGGTTGAGAATTGTTGCAAGCATGTTGAAAGTTTCATTTAGCACATGGTAAATTTTTATGGTGATGAGGATTTTATGGACGAAGAAATTCTAGAATCCTTGTGTGAAAACTCTTTCCAACATCGAGAACAGAAATCATAAACTAGCTACCATGATAATCAGGACAAATTTCATCAAACATTGACTTCTCTTTTAGCTAAATAAATAGTTGATCGAGATTTTAATGATGAAATCCATGTTCCTTCTCTTGATTTTGTTGAAGAAATTCAGTAGTCTTATCAGATCTTAGATGAACAAGAGAAATTATATGATAATAACTAAGTTTTCTGCAGTTCTCTTACCTCATGAATCAGTCATTGAAGAGTAGGTTGTTTTAGACCCCTTAGATGGTACAAAAACTATTCATGATTTTACTTTTTTGGATTTGACAAATTTAGAAATTTTTAAAGCCCAAAATGAGATTATTGATTAATCACGTGTAAGGTAAAATTTTGATGTTTCTAAAACATATGATGTGGCTTTTCTTTTTGAATCCTATCAAGAGTATACATAATTTTTCTTTAATGTTAATTATGAGAGGAAATAAAACCTTGTTGCCATTTTATTTAAGGGTGATCAACTTCATCACACAGACCAACTAGCAGGTAATCATGAAAAATACACTTATTTTTTTGTTGATAATAAATAAAAGGTAGTCATTAATTTTTTTTAATACCCTCTTGAAAGCTTATTGGAATCATCAATGAAGGTAGATCGTGTTTTCTTCATTAATACAGAAATTGGATTGTTGTAGTTTGAGTTGCTAGTGCTCGTTTTTTTCCTTTTTCTATTTGAAGTGAGTGAAATAAAAGTTATGTCTAATAGTTATTTTCTTTCGTGGTTACATTGGAGTTTTGATATCACTTGATTTTGCAGTGTTTTTCACTAACTTAGAGTATGATGGTGTGTGAATAAGCTCACAGTTGCGCATCATTTTCAACAATTTTTAATTTAGTTTTCAATATGTGTTTTCATATTGCAGTAGTAGTCTTTTCCATAGTGTAAAATTTGGTTTCTAGTATGTATTTGTGTTTAAAACTGATGGTTTTGGAAAGAGAAGGTCCCAAGTCAGTTTATGGGTCACACGTTTTAGGGTTGAGAGTAGTCCAATCGCTAGGCACTTGGTCCAGGGGGTTCATTGTTTCCTCGCAAGGAGGACAACATCCCCATTGGAGCCTATTAGCACCCAATCTGAACCTCAGGCTGAAAAAGGAAAATCAGGGTAACAACTAAACCACACTCAGCCTTGTAGCTAGCCCTACAAGGACAGGAGAGGGCTCTCTCCATAGAATAGATATTCAATAACACAATAATGAACTGATTTTAGGCTAGGTATATAAACGTGAAAGAGGTATTTAATAAATGACTAAATTTTCAGGGATGTATGGGACAAAGGACAGCATGAGCTGAGAAATTAAATCAAGGACACAGGATATTTCATGGGGCAAGATAGGCAGGAGATTTAGCAATGAAATTGAAATAAGATGGAGTGGAAATACTGTTGAGAAGCTGAAAAGGGCATAATAAATGAATCTTTTTCAAACAGAAGAAAACACACAGAGTATGAATGATTTCCCAAGGCAGAGCATATAAAATGGATTCTACCTTTCTAACTTGAAAACATTCCACTGGAAATGTTTATGAATGAATGTTGCAACATAACAATGTACATATGAAACACAAAGAAGAAACATATGCTAAAACTCATACCACATGAATCCCACAAATCAGAGCTGCATCTCTTTATTAATTCCCTGCCAAACTGTACAACGGAGCGCAGAGCTCACTGCCACACTATTCCCCTACTTCTGAGTTTTCAGACCTCAGACTGTTAGCCCTTTACAAATGATTCACATTTTCAATAAATAGACAGATTTTATGGGAATAAAAATCGATGGAAAGAGGAGAAATCATAACTGAAGATGAAAAACCAAGAGCCAGAAATCTCTCCGTAAAGGGAGAGTTGCGTTACATTATTTCATTTGAAATTTTCGGATGTCCAATGAGGAGGCAGAACCCTGTAGTGTGGATCCTCTCGAATCATCACTGAAGATGTGACTGTTACAATTTGGTTTCTCGGCCTCTGACGTTTCGCTTTCCATTATTCTCTGATTTTTTAATAAACTGCCATTGAAAGAAGACAGAATGAAATTCCATGCTCTTGTGAAGGGAAACCAATTTTAAATGGGAAAGAGGAAGGGAAAGGAGGCGGGACCCACATAAATCGCAATCGGAGTGAACCGGCAGAGGGATATATTAGTGTAATCGCAATTGGAATGGATCAAGAGCGGAGAAATAATATAACAAACAGTAATCGCAATCGGAATGGAGCGGGGCGGGTGAAGTGATATATGAAATAAAACTTCCAATGCGATTGGAGAAAAGGCCTTTGTATAAACAAAACGGATAATTTTTTAACTTTTACAAAGGAAAAAAGGGGTTTTATTATGAATGGCGGAGGAATTCCAATGGTGGGACCGGGGTTATGAATCGCAATCGGAAATCGGAGTCGGGAGAGGGAGCGGGATGGAATAATACATATAAAATATCTGATGCGATTGGGAAATAACCTTTGTATAAATAAAACAAATGAAATTTTGACTTTTACAAAGGGAAAAGGGGTTTTATAATGAATGGGCGGATAGACCGTATGGTGGGGCCCAGGAGTTAATCGCAATCGGAAATCGGGAGCGGGGGTAATCGCAATCGCAAATCGGGAGAACAGAATTTGCGATGCGATCAATTGGAGGAAGGACGCAATCAGAGGATCAGAGGGAAGGACTTTCAATTATGCGATCGGAGGATGGTGCGATCAGGCAGATCGGAGCAATGGTACGATCGGAGGAGCTGAGCAGGACTTGCGATCGGAGGATCTTGCGATGCGATCGATCGCATCGCAAATATTTGCGATGAGCCGATCGGAGTGATTCGAATAAGTGTTGTGATTGGAAAGATTTACGATTGCGATTAAATAAGGGGATGCAATTGCGACGCGTTATATCTAATATAAAACTTTATAATAAAGTTTTATTACAATGCATGGCAGGGATGGAAAGGGGAAGTGGTCAAGGGGTGGAATTTTACAATAAACTTTGATATTGTTTACTATATAGTTCTACAAGGTATGGTTGGGGAAGTGGTTTGGCATAAATCTCATAAGTGTTTTTCAATGATTATAATGCGATTATGTAATTGGAAAGGATAAAAGGGGGGTTTTTATAGGGAAATAAAACTTTAATAAAACAATGTTTAAGGGAAAATGGGGAAAAAGGGGGTATATGAGGATATAAGGGCTTTTACTTCACTTAAGCGTAAATTTCAATCCAGAAGTCAGTTTTGAGAGTGTAGTATACTGTTGGAAAGCTCTTTCCAGGCTCTTTCTGTTGGATATGCTTGGAAAACATTTTGACGCTGAACCTGCTGTGAAAAACTTCTCTGAAAGCCAGAGTGATGATCTTGTCGGAGATGACAGCTTTTGAATTGCGACTGAAGGGCAAAGTATTACGCTTTCACCTCAAAACATGGTTTTGAGGTGAAACTTGCATCAAACTGAATAAATGATATCTTTGATCTTCTTGGTGTTGTGACTTTGCATTTATTGACTTCCCCATGGCCTTGTTGATGTTTATTTGACACTTGACTCATTAATTTTACCATGGTGAAACCTTAGAGACTAATGGGACCAATCCTATGACCTACTGACATGATTTTGGGAATGAAAGTGACTAATGACTGAAGACCATAGGAAGGAAAATAAACAAGTACCTCATGAGGGAAAACTGATAAAAAACAACTACCATCAATGAATCCATGACCTAGCGGAATGGTGAAATTTATTCGGTATGAGACACCTAATATGCAAATGAAAAAGAGCAGTTTTGATCACTGATGGCAGTGTGACTAGACTGACACTAACATTGGCTCCAATGGGGATGGTAGCTCCTTGGAGGTACCAACAACACTGTAGACCAAGTAGCCTTATCCATTGGGCATGGAGTCAAAAATACTGAAAAAACTGACACAATGCAGACTGACACTAACTTCAAGACTAACACTGAAAACTGAAATAAATCCACACCATACACATATCATCCAAGCTTTATAGCCTTCACCTCGGGCCCCAAACTTCAATGACTATGTACTCTGAACTTTGATAAAAATGACATGGTATATACAATGATGATGACATAATTCTGATCCTTTGTTTTCAACCATGGTAGTGCTTCAAAAGCCTACCATTCACTGCTCCCCCAGGTTAATCTTGGCCATCCATTTTTGAGAGCAAGAAGGCATTATGTCCTATGTATGCTGAAATCCTGTATGGTCCTTTCCACAGATTTTCGAACTTACCATGATTCCCTTTGTCTTCATTTCTGGCATCCCATTTCAACACTATATCATCCAGTTGAAACTTTTCTACCTTTGTTGGGTTGATAGAGCGTTCATATACCCTGTCTGGTAGTCATCAGATTCTTCTTCTAACACCACTTCATTGGCCAAAATGAAATCTTCTTCCCCTTGAATTTCTGGAGTTGCCACTATGTATTCGTCGTCTTCTGTGAGGAAAATGGGCGCACCATCAGCTGTGAAAAAATGATTGGTTTCAAACAGGGGACCATCGTCATCTGAGTCAGTCCCTTACACGTAGTTCTGCTGCAATGGAGTTTTGATCTGCTACTGTGGTGCCATTTGGTCTTGCGCCCTCTATTATCTCTGTCTAATTCTGAATTGCGGTTGCTGCTATCCTCTAAAATTTGGATTTCTCATTTGGGGTTCCGGTCTGTCCAAAATCGTTAATCGATCAACCATCCTTTCCATTATACGAATTAGTGTGTCCATTTTGATGTCCTAAGGGGAGGCTTCCTCTTTCACTACGACTTTCTTTTCAGCTCTGGCTCGAGCTCTTCTAACCAGCAGATTTGCTTCAACACTTACTGCAATCTTCTGCATGTCTTCAAGTGACGGAGGATCTCTTTCACACATCTGATATGCCATATCAGCATCAAAACCATCCAAAAAATTCAGCAAGGCTGAATCTACAGGAGGTTTTAGGTTAGCCGGAATAGCGTTGTACACAACATTGAATCTTAAACAATAGTCTTGCATAGTTTCACCCGCATTTCTTTTGATATTCTCATATTCAGACAGAATTTGGAGTGGGTTCTTTTTCACCTCCCACCGGTCTAAGAACTGTGTGTGTAACTCCTGTAAAGTACGAATTGAGCCCACTGGTAAAGCTCTAAACCACTTTCTAACTTCACCTTCGAGGCTTTGAACAAACAACCTGGTAGCTACATTCTCTTCTTCTACTTCATGCAAGTCGAAAAGGTCATTCATCTTATCAACATGCTGCTGGGCTATAATGCCCTGAGTGGCATCAAAGATAGGAATTTTACTCTGATAATCAACAGGCATATCATTGAGAACTTGAGGCAAAAGCAAGGGTGCATACCGGGCAGCCATGACTCTGGGTGGACTTACCACAGGATTTGCAGGATTTGGGGGAGGTGTTGTTGGAGGAGATGATAACTGGGAGTTGACTGAAGGGGATGCTGATGAATTAGGAGGAGGCAATGCTGCTCCTAATGATTCTAGAACCTTGGGAATATTAGTTACAATGATGGACAGAGGAGAATTCAAAATGTAGTCATCAATGGAAGAATTTGCTCTCTGAACTTCAATATCTACAAGAAACCCCGGATCTAAAACCGTGTCTTCAAGTGGAGTTTCAAACTTATTTCTAAACAAAGAAAGCTCAAAACTCTCATCAAAAGAAATCTCTTCTACAAAAAACCACTCACTGGGCCAAGTATGGGACTTGAGAATAGGTCTAGGATTTAGCGATCCCTCTTGTCTTCTGACTATTCTTGGGATAAGATTTGGATTTTCAAACACAGGGGGAGGATTTGGATCAGGATTAGCCCTCGTATATATTATTGAAGCCAGTGTGGTCAACTTACTACTGTACAATATTTATATCAGCCTAGAAAACTCTGAAATATCATCATCGAGACTTTACAAGAAAAATATTACTGGGGTGATGGATCTTCTATGCAAAATTTTTTAGTTGTCCCCATCATGGTCACCAGGGATGTTAGCACCCAATCTGAACCTCAGGCTGAAAAAGGAAAATCAGGGTAACAACTAAACCACACTTAGCCTTGTAGCTAGCCCTACAAGGACAGGAGAGGGCTCTCTCCGTAGAATAGATATCCAATAACACAATAATGAACTGATTTTAGGCTAGGTATATAAATGTGAAAAGGTTTTGATAAATGACTGAGTTTTCAGGGATGTATGGGACAAAGAACAACATGAGCTGAGAAATTAAATCAAGGACACAAAATATTTCATGGGTAAAGATAGGCAGGAGATTTAGCAATCAAATTGAAATAAGATGGAGTGGAAAGACTGTTGAGAAGCTGAAAAGGGCATAATAAATGAATCCTTTTCAAACAGAAGAAAACACACAGAGTATGAATGATTTCCCAAGGCAGAGCATATAAAATGGATTCTACCTATCTAACTTGAAAACATTCTACTGGAAATGTTTATGAATGAATGTTGCAACATAACAATGTACATATGAAACACAAAGAGAAGACATATGCTAAAACTCATACCACATGAATCCGACAAATCAGAGCTGCATCACTTTATTAATTCCCTTCCAAACTGTACAACGGAGCACATAGCTCACTGCCACACTATTCCCCTACTTCTGAGTTTTCAGGGCTCAGACTGTCTAGCCCTTACAAATATTTAGCATTTTCCATAAATAGACAGATGTTTGTGGGAATACAAATCGATGGAAAGAGGAGAAATCATAACTGAAGATGGAAAACCAAGAGCCAGAAATCTCTCCATAAAGGGAGAGTTGCGTTACATTATTTCATTTGAAATTTTCAGATGTCCAATGAGGAGGCGGAACCCTGTAGCATGGATCTTCTCGAATCATCACTGAAGATGTGACTATTACAATTTGGTTTCTCGGCCTTTGACGTTTTGCTTTCCATTATTCTCTGATTTTTTAATAAACTGTCGTTGAAAGAAGACAGAATGAAATTGCATGCTCTTGTGAAGGGAAGCCAATTTTAAATGGGAAAGAGGAAGGGAAAGGAGGCGGGACCCACATAAATCGCAATCGGAGTGAACCGGCGGAGGGATATATTAGTGTAATCACAATCGGAATGGAGTGGGAGCAGAGAAATAATATAACAAACAGTAATCACAATCGGAATGGAGCAGGGCGAGCGAAGTGATATATGAAATAAAACTTCCGATGCGAATGGAGAAAAGGCCTTTGTATAAACAAAACGAATATTTTTTTAACTTTTACAAAGGAAAAAAGGGGTTTTATTATGAATGGCGGAGGAATTCCAATGGTGGGACCGGGGGTACGAATCATAATCGGAAATCGGAGTCGGGGGAGGGAGTGGGATGGAATGTTACATATAAAATCTCCGAACTTTGTTTAAATTAAACAAATGAAATTTTGACTTTTACAAAGGGAAAAGGGGTTTTATAATGAATGGGCGGATAGACCGTATGGTGGGGCCCGGGAGTTAATCGTAATCGAAAATCAGGAGTGGGGGTAATCGCAATCGCAAATCAGGAGAACAGAATTTGCGATGTGATCAATCGGAGGAAGGACGCGATTGGAGGATCAAAGGGAAGGACTTGCGATTATGCGATTGGAGGATGGTGCGATTAGGCAGATCGGAGTGATGGTGCGATCGGAGGAGCTGAGAAGGACTTGCGATTGGAGGATCTTGCGATGCGATCGATCGCATCGCAAATATTTGCGATGAGCCGATCGGAGTGATTCAAATAAGTGTTGCGATTGGAAAGATTTTCGATTGCGATTAAATAAGGGGATGCGATTACAGCGGGTTATATGTAATATAAAACTTTATAATAAAGTTTATTACAATGCATGGCGGGGATGGAAATGGGAAGTGGTTAAGGTGCGGAACTTTACAATAAAATTCGATATTGTTTACTATATAGTTCTACAAGGTATGATTGGGGAAATGGTTTGGCATAAAGCGCATAAGTGTTTTTCAATGATTATAATGCGATTATGTAATCAGAAAGGGGAAAAGGGGGGTTTTTTAAGGGAAATAAAACTTTAATAAAACAAAGTTTAAGGGAGAATGGGGAAAAAGGGGGTATATGAGGATATAAGGGCTTTTACTTCACTTGAGCATAAATTTCAATCCAGAAGTTAGTTTTGAGAGTGTAGTATACCGTTGGAAAGCTCTTTCCGGGCTCTTTCTGCTGGATCTTCTTGGAAAACATTTTTGATGCTGAACATGCTGTGAAAAAATTCTCTGAAAGGCAGAGTGATGATCTTGTCGGAGATGACAACTTCTGAATTGTGACTGAAGGGCAAAGTATTATGCTTTCACCTCAAAGTATGGTTTTGAGGTGAAACTTGCATCAAAATGAATAAATGATATCTCTGATCTTCCTGGTGCTGTGAATTTGTATTTATTGACTTCCTCATGGCCTTGCTGATCTTTATTTGACACTTGACTCATTAATTTGACCATGGTGAGACCTTAGAGACTAATGAGACCAATCCTATGACCTACTGATATGATTTTGGAAATGAAAGTGACTAATGACTGAAGACCATGGGAAGGAAAATCAGCAAGTACCTCATGAGGGAAAACTGATAAAAAACTACTACCATCAATGAATCCATGACCTAGCGGAATGGTGAAATTTATTCGGTATGAGACACCTAATATGCAAATGCAAAAGAGAAGTTTTGATCACTGATGGCAGTGTGACTAGACTGACACTAACAGAAGCTATGACGAAGAATTCGTGGGTCAAGTTAGGGACTTTGTACCAACCTAAGTCTCTGGTGAATAAATAGTTATTGCGGAAAAAGCTGTATAACCTGAGGATGAAGGATGGACACTCGGTGATAGAGCATCTAAACACATTTAATACTGTGGTAAGTCAGTTGTCATTTGTTGATATTAAAATATCAAATGAAGATAAGTGCATCAATTTTTTGTGTTCTCTGCCAGATTCGTGGGATAATATGGTTATTGCAATAGGTAGAAATACAACTACCTTGAATTTTTATGAATTTGTCTCAACTTTGTTGTCGGAGAAAATGAGATGGAGAAATATGGAGGGCTAGAATGGAAATGCCTTATCTATATGAATAAGGTACTAGAACATAAAAAAAAATAAGTTTTCGAGTGGAAGATGTAAATCTAGAGGGAGATCTAAATCTCTAGGAAAACCTGTAAAAGTGTGCTGGAAATGCGGAAAGGAAGGTCACTTCAAAAATGATGATAGATCAAAAGCTCCTGAGAAAGGAAGGCGATTTGATTATGCTCCTTCTGTAGAGGAAAAAACCACCTCAAATGAAGGTGGGGATGTTTATTTGTCTTCTTCTTCAAATACACATGTAGATCATGAGGCATGGTTTATTGACTCAGGTGCATCCTTTCACTTTCACTACCCATAGGGAGTGGTTATGCGAGTATGAGAAGTATGATGGTGGTGATGTATTCTTAGGGGATTATAGGAAGGAAAGAATCGTTGGATGTGGAAAATTCAATATGAAGATGCAAGGTGGAAGGATTAGAACATTTCTTGGTGTTCTACATATTCCCGCATTGGCCAAAAATATGATTTCTGTAAGCGAGATGGATGATGCGGGTGTAAAAAAAATGTTGGAGAAAGATACCTACAAGATGGTTCAGGGAGAACTGGTATTTATGCAGGGAGTTTAGATTAGAACTATGTAGAAGCTTTAGGGTAGCACTATTATTGATGGGTGCAACAGTTCTGTGGTTCCTGAAAATGTTGCAGAAAGCCTAGTAGTCTCTAGATAAAAGACCATGATATTGCATCAAAGGCTTGGACATATTGGAGAGAAGGGCCTTCAGATACTGCATGGTAATGGTATGGTAGAAGGTATGTGTAATTTCTCTTTGGATTTTGATTTCTGCGAACATTATGTATATGGGAAGTAAAATCGGGTGAGTTTTCCTTGTGGTGCTAAGAGGGCGAACGAGATATTAGAGCTTGTTCACAATGATTTGTTTGGATCTGTGTCGATTCCATCACTAGGTAATTCTATGTACTATGTTTCATTCATAGATGACTTCTCAAGGAATACATGGATATATTTCTTGAGGAAGAAATTTGAATTCTTTGACATATTCAAATAATTTAAGGCTATGATGGAAAACTAGATAGAGAATAAGATAAAGGTGGAGACTTATGCAGGAAGGAATTTGAAGAGTTTTGTAAGAAGTGTGGTATATCACGATAGAAGACTATTCCATACACACCTCAGCAAAAAAAAAATTCAAAAATAATGAATAAAACGTTGATGGAAAAGTCAAGAATCATGTTCAGTGGTACCGTGTTAGAACAAGATTTTTGGGTCGAGGGAGTGGAGTTTGCATGTTACCTGGTTAACATATCACCTTCATCAGCATTGGAGGATAAGACTCCACATGAGGTATGGACTGATAAGAAACCCTCTCTTTCATATATGAGGGTATTTCGATGTGATGCATATGTACATGTTCCAAAGGAGAAAAGGACCAATTTGGATAATAAATGTGAAAGGTGCATCTTTATTGGGTATAAACATGGTTTAAAAGGTTACAAGATTTGGAACCTAGAAATAAGGAAGGTTGAGTACAATCAAGATTTGGTGTTTAGAGACGTGAAATATGTTGTTAAAAATGAATTCCTACCAAAGGAACCTGATAAGATGGATTTTGAGCTAAAGGAGGACGAATTAGACTCTACAACATAACAAGATTTAGAAGAGGAAGAACCACAAAATACATCCATGAGAATATAAGTTCGGGAAATAAGGCATCCAGAAAGGTATATTCCATCTTCTTTTTGTTCAAATTTTGCTTTAACTATGATTGATGATGATCCCAGAACTGTTAGGGAGGTAGTGGATTTAGAGGATGGAAAACTCTGGAAGGAGGCCATGGTTGATGAAATGGCATCCTTGCACAAAAATGAGGCATGGGATCTGGTGGAGTTGCTGGCTAAAAGGAAACCCATCGGGAGAAAATGGGTGTTTAAGAAGAATATTAATGTAGAAGGAAAGGTGGAGAATACAAAGCTTGGTTGGTAGCAAAAGGTTATTCCCAAGTGTTGGGAATTGATTTTGGTGATATTTTTTCTCATGTTGCCAAGGTTACTTCTATTACATTACTTTTATATGTTGTTGCTACATTTGATTTTGAGGTATAATAGATGGATGTGAAGACAAAATTTCTGCATGGGGATCTGGAAGAGGAGATCTACATGAAGAAACCTGAAGGCTTTGCAGTGAAGGGTAAGAAAGAACTGGTATGCAGGTTAAAGAAGTCTTTGTCTGGGTTAAAAAAAGTCACCAAGGATGTGGTATCATAAATTTGATACCTATGTATGGGGAGTCAGCTTCACCAGAAGAAAAGAGGATCATTGTGTGTATTTTAAACTAATTGGCGACCATGTTATTTATTTGGTCTTGTATGTGGATAATATGTTGCTGGTTGGAAATGACAAAGAAATTACCCAAGATTTTAAGACCCAATTGTTCTCAAAATTTGACATGAAGGATATTGGTGCTGCAAACTATATTTTGGGCATGGAAATTAAGAGAGATCGGGAAAAGAGGAAGCTCTGGTTAAACCAGATGAAGTATTTCGAGACAATATTACAAAGGCTCAATATGCATGATAGTAAACCATTGAAGGTTCCTATTCTTGTAGGTGTAAAGCTATATGTTGAACAATGTCCCTAGACACAAGAAGAAGAGGAGGATATGTCTCATGTTCCATATGCAAGTGAAATGGATAGCTTCATGTATGAAATGGTTTGTACTAGACCAGAAATTGCACTTGCAATGGGAGTATTGAGCAGGTTTATGTCAAAACTAGGGAAGGAGCATTGGATAGAAGTGAAGCGGGTTTTCAAATATTTGCGTGGCACTAGTGATTATGGTTTGTGCTACCAGGGAAGACCAATATTGGATAGATTTTTGGACATCCGTGCTTTTTTTGATGCAGACTGGGCTGGAGATGTGGACCAAAGAAGATCTACAAGTGGGTATGTGTTTAGCCTATTTGGAGGTGCAGTCAGTTGGATGATTAAAAGATAATATGTAGTGGCTCTTTCAAATAAAGAGACATAATACATGGCAACCACTCATGCAAGCAAGGAAGCAGTTTTGTTCCAGATATTGTGTTCAAGTATGGGTTTGGTGAAACAAGCTATAATTATAGACTGTGATAGCCAAAGTAAAAAAAAATTGGCTAAGAACCTTGCTTATCATCCAAAGACAAATCACATTGATGTTTAATATCATTTTGTGACAGATACAGTTGAGGATAAAAAGTTGTTGCTAGTAAAGGTGGACACTTTGAAGAATGTTGCAGATGCATTAACGAAGTTTGTGAGCTCTGAGAAGTTCTCTTTGTGTATAGAGACAATGGGTGTTTCAGGGTTGAAATAACGACTAATCTCTCATGTGGCTCGATGTGGAAAGAACACAACAAGTGGGAGAATGTTGGGTGTGTGTTATATTCTTCCCACGAATAGTCACATGCGTGGGGGGATATCCTCTTCCTGTTCATTGCATCGAGGGGGGGGGTCACAGAGAGGGAGGCATCCCCCCCTGTCTTAGGGTTTGCAGGGGGTAGGTAGGCTCGAGAATTTTTTTTTTGGACCCTATTTTAGGTGGGCAGGCCTGCCTATGGTTTTGTGCATGGGTTTGCACATGGTTTTGGGGCATGATGGTTTTCTTCCCTTGGTATTTTGTAGATATGGTCAAGGGAAATATGGCTATGTTCTAATCCAGGGTTAATGGATTAGGGTTTATGAATGCTTCGGCATGTATATATATGTGTTGTAACATTAAAAGGAATATAATGAAAAATCAAGCTGGTAGTCCCGATTTGGGATCCAGGGGGGAAATCTCCGTGTATATCTATTTTATGTTATATGCTCTCACTATTGTTTATTTTATGTTTTTAAGAATTCGTTTCCAAATATTTTATGTACAAGGTTAAAACCTATAGGTCTTATTCTCATACAACTTTCATTGATTCCAGATTACCCACAAAGCATGTATCAATATGTTAATTTGAGTTTTAGCATTAGATAGTTACTTAAACAAATCATTTTCTACATTTTTTTTATCACTTGCACATGACGAATCCCATCAAGTCCAACTTTGAACTTTGGCTTTGATACCACTTTGTAACATACACACCTACCCTCCTAGAGTAAAGGGGGTCTTCATCAGCGGATATATCCCCCATTGTTCCTCAGGTCATGGAGGTGATATTTGAAGTTCAAACCCCTAATGCCTGGGTGAACTTATCCTTTTTCCCACTTGCACTCTTTCCTTCCCTTGTCTTTTTTTTAAATTTATTATATCACAATTTCCTCCTCTCGTGCATAGGAATCAATGAATTCCTGTCTCCAGCTATGATGCAGAAGACTTTCATAGACATGCCAATAGTTGGTTAAGTAGAAGAGTTGGGGTGCATAAACTTCTTCACTTACCAACATTGTCGACGTCTTGACCCCCCAACCTCCAAATAAGTCAGGTTCGGACCAGGTTTTAGCACATGGAATACCTCCTTCCTGATAGCTCGACCCCTGACTTATGACCTAGTTGGGTCGTTACATCGTGCCTTACTATTGTGCCTCTTTATTTCGATATGTTGCTCGACCTCTAACTAGTTGGGTCCAAACCATTTTTTAGCATAGATCTTACTTTCTTCTTATGGTCTGACCTCTAACCTATATCACATCCTTGGGCTTAAATGGTCCTCGGAACCTGTGTATTGGCCCGCGTGATCCCAACCGTGAATCCATGGTTGACGCATATAGGATTTATCTCTCATTATTGGATAAGGTTTGGGAGAGCGATATTTAAGGTAGAGATTTCCCTTCTTCCTTCTTCCAAGGAAACTTGAAATCTTCTCGATACATCCCCTCTTGTCATTGGTTGTCCAAATCTATCTTCTTAAAACACGACTCTCATTCAAGAGTGTTTAGAGCTATTGAAACAATTACAAAGCTTTACTATCACTCTTCCTTGAAATTTTTCCATGGATTGGTCAAGGAATTTCAGATCTTCCTCTTGTAATACTTTAAATAAGGATATACACAATCTCCCTGAGGAAAAGCTCTACCACCGCGCAGGCTTCCGTGGACTAGTCTTCTCGACTATAGCCTTGTCTCGAAGGCTTGGTAGACCTTAAAATCCTCTTCAATATTCCATCACGCTAATAAGGTCAATCTAAATATTTTCAGGACGTTACCCCTCTCGAGCTTAGGTGATAGCTACATTGAGGGCTTTCTAGCCCATGGGCCTTCCCTGCCCTTGGGTAGGGATTTCCTCGCATGAAAACACAAACGCTCACGCATATGTTATCCCCCACAAGATTGGTGCAAGCTCAAGAGAGGTTTCCACTTCACTTGCCACATGGCAACAATTTTAGAACCCACGCAGACTCTACAAGTCTCTCCTTGACGTTGTTCCATTCCTCTCGATGCATCACCATCAAAGTGATGGTGACATTTACATATATCCAGCCTGATTGAAATACGACGCTGTAGGGAGTTTAGATAAAGCCATACGACATATAGGTCAAGTGGTAGGACACGTAGGGAAAGTTTCAGGGATCGAATTTCCCTCAAGAAATATCTCCTCGACACTCATCTACTACTTTCCTAGTGGCACAAAAAAATGTAACCGAAGACATAACTTGTAACAAATACTAACTCTGTCCTGCGAGGAATCTTATATATAGACTGTACATAATGAAAGGGTCTCATAACCCACTATATTTAAGGAAAAATTCCATCTCTCAAGGCCTTAGATATGCCCTATAATTTATCATGTAGTTATTTTATTTTTAGTCATGTATTATTCTTATCACCGTTAATCATGTTAATCAAATTTAGGTTCAACTCAAACCTGTAGCTAGGGAAGTATTATTATGTGGTTTTATTGCACCATTTTTTGTACTCTGAGGTTGCAACCAATAAGTGATTAAGCACCTTTACCTTCAATTTAAACACAAGTGTAGGTTTTAATCCTATACATAAATTACCTGCAAACGAATTCAGAAAATAGAAAATATACAACTGTGAGACTGGGACACATATATGCTAAAATATACAACTGAGACTGGGATTTCCCCTTGTATGCTAAAACTGGGACTAATAGATTTATTTTTCATTATATTCCTTTCAATTTTACGATACATATATATACATGTTGAAGCATTCATAAACCCCAATCCATTAACCTTTGATTAGAACATAACCGTAGTTCCCTTGACCAGATCTACAAAATACCATGGGTAGAAAACTGCCATGCCCAAAACCATGTCCAAAAACCATGCACAAAACCATGGGTAGGTCTGCCCACCATATTTGGGTCCACTCAACTATTATTAGGTCCGCACCTGGGGCATTGCGCCCAATGAAACGTACAACACATAGAGATAGTCATAGAAAGAATATAACACATACCCAACATTATCCCACTTGTTGTTTTATTTCCACATAGGGAGTTACAGGAGAGCTTAGTCATTGCTCCAGCCCTGCAATGCCCATCGTTTCTCTACACCATAAAAAATTCTCAGTGCTCACATACTCCCTCAATGCATCTACAATTTTCTTCAAAGTGTCCATCGTTACTAGCAACACCTTTTTCTCCTCAACCATATCCCTCACAAAGTGATATTGAACATCAATGTGTTGTCTTCGAATGATAAGTAAGGTTATTTGCCAATAAAATTTCACTTTAATTGTCATGATCTATCCTTATATCTATTTGTACCAACCCCATACTTGAACACAATCTCTGCAACCAAACTGATTCCTTGCTTGCATGAGTGGTTGTCATGTATTCAACCTCTATAGTTGAAAGAGCTACTATAGACTACCTCTTACTAATCCAAATGACTTCTCCTCCAAATAAGTTAAACACATACCCACTTGTAGATATTTTTTGATCCATATCTCTAGCCCAATCTACATCAACAAAGCCACAAATCTCTAAAACTTTGTCCAATCCTAGTCTTCCTTGGTATCACAAACCATAATCACTAGTTCCACGAAAATACACGAAAACCCACTTCACTATTGTTCAATGCTCCTTCTCGGGTCTCAATATAAACCTGCTCAATATTCCCACTGCATCTGCAATGTATGGTCTGGTGCAAACCATTGCATATATCAGGTTACCAACTGCACTCGTATATGGAACACATGACATGTCATCTTCATATTCTTGTGTCTTAGTACACTGTTCAACAAATAACTTTACACCTACAGGAATTGTAAACTTCATTGGTTTACTATCTTGTATATTAAATCTCTGCAATATTGTCTTGACATAATTCCTATGGTTTAACCAGAGCTTCCTCTTTACCTGATCTCATTTAATTTCCATGCCCAAAATATAGTTTTCAGCACCAATATCCTTCATGTCGAATTTGGAGAACAACTGGGTCCTAAAATCCTAGATAATTTCTTTGTCATTTCAAATCGGAAACATATCATCCACATACAAAACCAAATAAATAACATGGTCACCACTTAATTTAAAACACACATAGTGATCATATTTTCTTCTCGTGAAGCCAAGTCCCCATATATATGTGTGTGTGTGTGCGCGCGTGTATCAAATTTATGATACCACATCCTTGGTAACTGTTTTAACCCATATAAAGATTTTTTTAACATGCATACCGGTTCTTTCTTACTCTTCACTATAAAATCTTCAAGTTGCTTCATGTATATCTCTTCTTCCAGATCCCCGTGAAGAAATGTTGACTTCACATCCATATTTTCTACCTCAAAATCAAAAGCAACAAAAACAAATAAATATAATCTAATAGAATCTAACTTGAAAAAATTTGTTGCCAATGGGTTTCCTTCCAGCTAGAAACTCCATCAGATCCCAAGCCTCATTTTTCTCCAAAAATTACATTTAATTAACCATGGCCTCTATCCATCGTTTTCCATCCTTTGAATCCACTACCACCCTAACATTTATGGGATCATCATAAGTAATAGATAAAGAAAAAATTCAAAAGAAAGAAGATGGAATATACCTTTATGGATTCCTTCTCTCTTGAATTGATCTTCTCAAAAATATAGTTTGTCGCTCTTCCTTTTTCGATTCTTTTTTTGTTATAGAGTTTGATTCTTCCTCCTTTAGTTCAAACTCTATCTTCTCAGGTTCCCTTGGTAGTACTTCATGTTTAATAACATATTTCACCTCTCTAAATGCCACATCTTGGTTGTATATGAACTTCCTTGTTTCTGGGTTCCAAATCTTATACCCTTTTAAACCATCTTTATATCCAATAAATATGCACCTTTCAAATATACTATTCAACTTGGTTATTTTCTCCTTTGGAACATGTATATATGCATCACAACCAAATACCATTAGATGTGCAAGAGAGGGTTTCTTACCAGTACATACCTCATGTGGATTCTTATCCTCCAACTTTGATGAAGGTGATGTGTTAACCAGGTGATATGAAATATCTATTGCCTCTTCCCATAACTCCTGCCCTAATCCAACACCATTGAGAATGCTTCTTTCCTTTTCCATCAACATCCTATTAATTCTTTTTTCAAATTCATTTTTTTGAGGTGTGTATGGAGTAATATTCTGCCATGATATACCACACTTCTTATATAACTCTTCAAATTCTTTCTAGCAGAACTCTCCACCATTATCTATCCACAACACCTTGCTCTTCTTCTTTGTCTGATTTTCCACCAGAGCCTTCAATTATTTAAACTTGTCAAAGACTTCAATTTTCTTCTTGAGGAAATATATCCATGTATTCCTTGAGTATTCATCTATAAATAAGACAAAGTAAGCATACTTACCTAGTGATGTAACTAACATAGGTCCAAACACATCATTGTGCACAAGCTCTAATATCCCTTTTGCCCTCTTAGCACCCGAGGGAAAACTCACCTTATTCTTCTTTCCATATACACAATTTTCACATAAATCAAAATCTGGAGAGAAATTAGAAATAACTTCTACCATACCATTACCATGCAATATTTGAAGGCCCTTCTCTCCAATATGTCTAAGCCGTTGATGCCATATCATGGTATTTTCTCCAGACACCACTAGAGTTTCTCCACCACTATCAGGAACACATAACTATTGCACCTAGCAATAAAAATGTTAACCAGAAGCTTGTAAATTGTTCCAATCTGAACTCCTTGCATCAATACCAGTGCTCCCAGAACCATCTTCTAAGTATCTTTCTCGAACACTATTTTTACACCTGCATCATCCATCTTGCTTACAAAAATTAAATTTCTGGCAACTGCAGGAATATGAAGAACACCAGGAAGTGTTCTAATCCTTCCACCTTGAAACTTAAAATTGAATTTTATGTGTTTGATGATTATTTATTTCCTATCATTCACCACCATAATATTTATCATACTCACAGAACCAGTCCCTATGGGGAGTGAACTGAAAAGATGAGCCGAAGTCAATCAACCATGCCTCATGATCTACATGTGTACCTAAAGAAGAAGACACATACACATCACCATCTTCATCTGAGGTGGTTTTCGCCTCTACATAAGGAGCATCATCGGATGCCTTTCCTTTCTCAGGAGATTTAGATATACAATCCCTTTTGTAGTGACCTTCCTTTCTGCATTTCCAACACGCCTTTATAGGTTTTCCTGGAGATTTAAATCTCCCACTCGAGGAATTATTTTTGTTTCTATTATGGGAGCATCTTCATACATATAAGGCATCTACATTCTGTCTCTCTATATTTTTATGTCTCATATCCTCCGATAGCAAGTATGAGACTATTTCATCAAACTTCAAGGTAGTTGTATTTATACCTATTGCAACAACCAGACTAGCCCATGAATCTGGTAGAGAACATAACAAACCAATGTGCTTATCTTTCTCTCAAATTTTTATTTAAATAGATAACAATTGGCTTACCACAATATTAAAGGCATTTAGATTCTCTATCACTGGGTCCCCATCCTCATCCTTAGGTTATACAAATTTTTCCGTAGGAACAATTTTTTTATGAGAGATTTAGATTGGTACAAAGTACCTAACTTGTCCCACAAAACCTTCGTTGTAACTTCCCTTGATATGAATAGAAAAAATCAAAAAAATTGAGAACTCATGATAAAGAAAATTATTCATATCAAGAAAATGATAGGAATAAGTTTCCCTAAAAAAAGAAGGAAAAATTGTCAAAAAAGGTTAGGAAAAGAAATAAAAAATGATTTCTTAGCTTCAAAATAAATTTGGAAAAAGGCTCCCTATTTAAATGCACCAAGATTTTTAAATTAGGAGTTAATTATTTTTTAAATTATTTCATTAAGCAATTAATCCTTATTATAGTATATGAACACATGTTTTTATCCTAAAGTTCGTTAAATAACAAAATAATTTGTCACTTGTGTTAACGTTCGAGAAATTTCGAAGGGTGGATCTTTTCCCCACCCAGATCAACGACGGGGAAGTCTTTTCACACCCCCTTTCCAATTTCCCATCAATGGGGTTGGGCAGGCTTTGAATTTTTTTTTTGTTGATGGTGGGTCATCCCTATGTGTGACCTCCACGATAGTTCACACCCAACCCCTGCTCAAAACCACAAACCATGACTTACCCCCTCCGAAATCCACTTTCTCCCCAACCGTGGATTCCATTCCCCCCAACAATCAGTTGACCATTATCCCTGAATGTTTCCCGACACCAATTGAGACGTTTCCACCTCACCTTTCCGTTGCAACCCCACTCCTTACCATTATGCCTTTTGCCCCATTAGACCCGATCCCTAGCCATTGATTAGTCATTTCATTGCCCAGTTCCTGTACCATTGGAATTTAACTACTATGATCATATTATCAAATAGTCACCTCATAATGACATTTCAGTCACTATATAAATGAAGCCTTGCCCTTCCTTTTATCACTTTTGCTGTATTCATCATTTATTGTTGGATTGCAGGCATTTTGAGCTAAATTGCACACTATTTTTAGATGTTCGTTATCGTTTCATGGAGAATCAATGATCCCCTTATTATTCCTTTCCTCTGAGAAAATTGTGCCAAAGGGAAAGAGCACAAAACCTACCTCTGAAGAAAATCCTCCCACTTCTACCCATGTCGACCTTGACCAAGTTCCCCTTGCTGATTCTTATTATAAAATTGCTGATAGAAAGTGAAAATTTGAATTCCATGAATTGCACCTGTGGTTGAAGCAAAAATATCTTGATCATGAAGATAAAATAAAGTTGTGGGAATCCCTTCTTCCCCTTTTCTCATTCCCTCAAACACTTGACTTCCAAGATCTGGTCATCTGGTGTCAAACCATGTATGACCCTATCAAAAGATAATTGGTGGCTCAGAATGGAGACATGTTGATATACATCACTATAGAGACCATTAATAATATGCTCTTAATCGCTCAAAATGATTCCTTAAGCCTGTTCTCTCAAGAATCTCTTATGGAGCTATACCATAAGCATACTTTTCCTCAAAGAGCCAAAATATTTGAAACCTTTTTACCTGATGATGCTGAATTACCAAAAAGGAATCCACCCTATCCATCCTCAAGACATATCATCTCTCTATTGTCTTGATTTTTAGGATATCCAGATGACAAGACAGTAGATGAACCCATCCTTGGATATTTCTCCATTTTTTCCAAAGATCATCAACCTGCCTTCATGTATAATTACAGTCAATTTTTGGCTGATAATATGCATGAGAAATTCATGAATTTGACAACCAAGGGGATATTTAATTACACCTTTGTACTTATATATATGTTTTTGTTTCAGAAAGGATATTCATTTCCCATCACACTCAACAAGCAGGATGAACAATGAGTCAATCAATTAGTAATTCATTGGACAGAGATGGTCAGGTCTATTTAAGCCAAATTTTCTTTTTCAAATTTCATCGACTCATTCATCCATCCAGTAGCATAGCTTCTCAGCAGCCAGAGTGAGCCCAAAATTGGTCAACATATTAAAAATATCATTTACTTAAGTGACCAAGTCAAAACAGGAGATTGGTATTTATACCAGAATTACACTAAAATCAAGTTATATGGTTGTGAGTTAGCACCATATAAGTTACCAAAATATGGTCCAATGATAATTTTATCTTTAGAATATGTCGGGCAACTGATTAATATCGACTATCTACATTTTGTTTTGGGGAAAAGGAAGTCCCAGTTCAAGATCAAGTCAAAAATCAGTTCCTTCATTTTCAATATCAGATCAGATCGCATTGAGGCAGATACTATTTGGAAGAATATGAATTTTTAGCCAAGCTTCACCTGGTATTATGACCCCTTTATTATTATTTCAAATTTAATATTTGAATTAAAAACAACTCCATATAATCATACACCAAGGCCTGAAATTGAAAAATTCTTGAATCAGGAGCAGTGGACCGAAAATACATTGCACGAAGAAAAATAACAGATCCTTTCTACCTCCACTTTTCAGACTCTAGTTGTCCAAATCAAACATTAGAAAATAACAAGGGAAGAAACATCAACTCCTATGCATTTGATTAGGGAAATTATTTTCCAACAAAATAAGCAGAAGACTGACTTATCAGTTTATACAGATTAGAATCAAAAGTAACTAGAAATCATAGACTTAGGAGATCCAGAAGTGTCTACATTAGCAGGAGAGAGTGTCGCTAATAATCCATCATCTACTTCACCTTCTCAAGAACCTATGGAACTAGTTCATCCGATGACCAGAATATATTCTCCAAATTCTTGGAGACTAAGCAGAAAAATGAAACATTGAAATCTAATGTATGCAGTCATTTTTGGAAGCAGACTTCAACCTCATAGCACAAACTTCTCTCTACTTTTGATAGCGAAAAGGGCAGGATGCAAATGGCTTTCCTACAATCTCAAGTCCCTTTTCCTAAGTCTCCATCAAATTATAGGAAGACCATTTTCTCATTTGATGCTAACCAGATTCATCCAATAGATCAAATGGACATGCATAGACAGTCTGGAGAGATTCTTTTCTCTACCATGACTAATACAGCTATGAATTTATCTAAGTTAAGAAAAACATTATCAAATGTACAATCTCATCTTAAAATAGAGAAACTCTCTTCTTTAGCTAAAGACAACAAGTTAAAGTCTTTAGAATACCTTGTGGTTAAGATTGGGTATGACCCAAAAGATTGTAAAGTTTTAGAGGAAATTCATAATAAAAAAAATGAAAACATTGAGGATCTGTGAAAACAGCTTAAGTTACCTTCCACATAAGACCTACAGACAAAGGAAATAGAGGATAGTGAACAAAACACACAATATATTCTGAAACTAATAATTGAGCAGAATATTTAGATAAAGAAGATGGAGAAGCAGATTGGAGGGCTTCTCAAAGAAAGAGAGTCAGCTCAACATGCCATGATTCTAGTTACAACAGTACAAATATTAGTTGCATGGATATATCCCATCTCTTCATCAACATCTATAGAATATACATCAATAATAGGGAGATTCAGTCAAACTAGTGCAGGAGTTGGCCATACAGAAACAACAAAATGAGAAGCTGCTAGAGAAATTTAAGAGCTTGGAAACTCATAGGATTAAAAATGACACCTTATACATGGAAGATATACAGAAGTCTCACAGGTTGGGACTTAAAGTTAAAAAATTAGAAAGCAAGTTCCTAATGGCAGACACCTTGGCCCAAGCCAAGGAAAGTATATAGATAGAAATCAGTCAAGCAATGACAAAAGTATGGCCATCCATGCAGATTATTTTTGCGCAACAAGAGTTAATTAACAAATTTAGGATATTCATTAAAAAGTAAAATGCAACACTAAAGCAGAAACCAATAGAGGAATCAGACATGATTAAGGTGTTGAATTCAAAGAGTAGAGAAAATTTGGAGCAGATCAACATTTCAGATAGAACAACTACCATCCTAGAAACCAAGAAGGTATTGCAAAAGAAGAATTTACTAAACCAATTGGAGACTAAGTGTCAAATTTGGACATTGTTGTCAAAAGGTTTCACATTAATTTTGATTTGTTGAACAAGAGAGGATTTCCTAGACTAGTAGCTCCAAATTAGAAATTGATCAACTTGGAGGAGTACCGCAAAAATTTGTACACTATTTCAATTGACAAGGAAAATTTTGCAGGGATTAAAGGGCATGTGACAAGAAAATATTTTCTTGAAGCTTTCTACTTTGATTTGATTATCAAACATGAAATCAAACATCTCTTCATCAACAAACCTACATTTTAAAGATACATAGAGGTAGATGAAATTTTTAGAAAGTTGGTAAATCTGGAAATTTCGAGTGAGGAAAGATGGGATCACCTATGTGAAACCATCGAGGAACTTTTTGTCTCCAACAACATGCGAGCACAACAACAATTTTTGGGCCACATCATCCATTGTTTCATCAAAGACAGTGACAAATCACTCATAAATTTTGTTTTCCTATAATTTGATGCTATTTTTATAATAAGTTTTATATACTTCTAAGTGATAGAAACCAGTATATAGTAACTCTCCATTCAATTTATTAAGAGTTTCACCCTTGGATGAGAATTTGTAAGGAGAAGTGTATTAGCTTTGATCATTGATGATAACAAAAGGATATTGTATTTCTTTCAATTAGTTTGTTTTCTTGTAAGATTTCTTGTATTCATTACATTTTGTTCTCTGCATATATTTGTTTTTTATGAAGATAATTAGGTAAGATTTTATTTTATTTTATTTTATTTATTTATTTATTTATTTCAGTCTATCTTAAATCATCTGAAGTTATAATCTATATTAGAGAATGAATTATTGAACTATATGTTCTTATAAGTCCCTCCATTTCAATTAATTGTCAACATATTCATAAAGTGAAGTATGTTTTGTTAAGTTTTTGAACATTGTTTGACATTATTTCACACTTACGATAAATTAAAAATTCAGTTTGAATATTTAACTCATCGGAATTTCTTACATTTTCTGCCTTCACATATGCAATATTAAATCACTGTTTGAAGTAAAGAAATAGCGCTTTTCCTTAATAATTAATATTATATAAAGTTTAAATACATCTGTATGCAATTTATTTATACATTGGTCATCCAAAAACCCCAATTCAAAAGAAACAAAATATTATAGATTCTATGGCATGATTAATTGACCTAGAATTATCTCAAAGGACAAAATCAGATTGGTGTCGTTTCTGGGGATAAAAAATTTCATATATTTTCCCTCAGAAAATGATATTCATATTCCTTTAAAGGTGAATAAAGGTCTAGTTAGGTTAAAATCTTTCACTTGGCGACTTCACAAAACCCAAGATGGCTCCTTCAGGACATACCAGGTCTCATTATGATTCTGAGGTTGTTTTACCTTTATCTGATCCAGAGAGACTGGTAAGACAAACCTCTTCAAGAAGAATGTATCAAACCCCTTCTTCTTCTATTCCTCGATAGGATACCACCTCAGTTACTGGTCCTTTTAGATCTCGACCTATTCCCCTAAATTCAGAATATCTACCATCTAGAGTGCATGAATTAATATCCAAAGGAGTTGATTTCCAATATTCTCCGTTAGTTCATTCATTCATTAGAATCCTATCAAGTACCTATAGTACCTTCTGAATCCCCTACATCAGAACAAGAATTAGATTTGTGTTTACTTGAGTTCAAACCAACTAATTTCATTTCTCCTACCTCATAGTCTTTTCCATCCACTTCTGCATAACCAAAAGATATATTCCCCCTATATTCAAACCATTTATTTGAACATAGATAAGGAGAAGAAGAGGTCCAAAAGTTGGTCATTTGTACACCTTTGAGATCTGTAAGAAGATCTTCAACTTTACTTCTTACTCCACCTTCTTTTACCCCTCCATCTTCACCTCCTTCTTCCACTACTTCATCTTCTACATCTACCGCATCATCTTCTATAACCACCACCACTGAATCTTTTTCATCTTCATCACAAGGTATGGTTGGTTTTAGGCCTATTTTTCAAGAAATATATGCTTCTTTATTGCTTCCAAACATACTAAATGATTTTCCTGCTGGATATTTGAAACACCTTCCAAGGTTCAATGGGGAAACTGGTTTGTCATCTGAAGATCATTTAGCAACATTTCTAGACTTTGCTGACAATATGAACATAGAACATGAAAATGTATATATGATATTTTTTGTGTAATATTTAGAAGGAAATGTTAGAATATGGTTTAGACAATTGAGGGTAAATTCCATTCGATCTTGGGAATAATTAACAACTATTTTTAAGAATCGATGGGGTGTTAAAAATGATCCTGTCTATTTCTTAACATAATTTCAATAAATTAAGAGAAATTATGGTGAACCAATATATGATTTCATTAAAATATTTAACAAACATTATCATAAGATGCCTGCTAACTATAAACCACCAGTAGCAATAGAAAAGGTTGGGTTTTCTAAAGCCTTTGAAGATGATTTTGCAGTCATGTTAAGGGAAATAACTTCTCTTATCTTAGAATATATGAAAAAAAATGCTATTGAGGTTGAATCTAATAGATCTGCTTTAGCTAAGCTTAAATCCAAAGCTGAAAAGGCTCAATTAAAAGTGAAATCTAATCAAGAAGCTTATTCTTCTTCTAAATACAAAAATGATGATAAAAAAATAGATGAAATCACATCATTACTTAAGAACATTTCAAATAGGATTTATAAAATTGAAACACAACCTAGAGCAGTCCAACAAACTGTTGCTAGACCTCAAATACAAACTCAAGTTCAATTCAAGGAAGCTCCACAATTACAAATTCTTCAAATACCTAGTAATGATCAGAAAATACCACATGTTGATTAATGATCAACAACCTGATGATAATAATCTTTCAATCACATAATATATTAACAACCTTGAAAATACATCTTTTCAGAATGTTATTGTCCCTATTCCTCAAAATCAAATGTCCCAAGAGGATCAAGAAAATTCTCAAGTGTCTAAATATCAAGCCTTCTTAGAATTTATAATTTTTGATCTTAACGTAAGGTATGATTTAAGACCAAGGGCAGGTCTTGGAAGGCCTCCTAAATATCCTGGCATAATTGAACCACAGAGAAAATATGTTGAAACTCAAACAACAACCATTCAACCTTTAAATCAACCAACTAATACTACTCAAATTGATAGAACAATTTTAACCATTTTTAATGTTGAAAGGGAGTTAGAGAGAGTCAAGAATTCCCATCCCATTGTCAGAACCTTCAAAGAACCCTGGATTAAAAAATCAAGTCACAAAATGGATTCAAAACTCAAGTGTAGATGCTAAAGGGGATGTTATAAGTCTTTAAGATGAAAAACCATCAGTAGTATTTGGTCCAAGCTCTGACATGATAGATGATACAATACCACCATTTCATGTAATCTTGAAAGCACATGATTCATTGCTATATAATTGTATGTTAGATTTTGGAGCCTCACATAATCTTATGCCTAATTTTATTATGGAGAAATTAAATTTGGAAACTACTCGATCTTATCATGACCTATACACCTTTGATTATAAAAGAGTACCATGTCTAGGACTAATAAATGATTTAATGGTAACCTTAGCCCAAATACCTGTGAAAAGTGTAGTTTTAGATATTATTGTCACTGATATTCGTCCTAAGTTTGGAATTCTTCTTTCAAGATCTTGATGTGCTAAGTTGTGAGGGAGTCTTCAGATGGATATGTCTTTTGCTACAATTCTTGTATATGGAGGAGAAAACTTAGGTTGTATTGAGAGGTCATATTTATTCACACTGTTTGTAAAGAAGACCAAGCCAGAAATCATCACATTTATGCAATTGACCAAGATTTTGGTTATTTCCAATTATCTTCAAATAATTTACAAAATTTCCAAATTAAAATTGAAGATGTTGTTGAAACCCCCAAAACTGTCCAAATTGATATTTGGAAACTGTAATTTGAGGGATCTTGTTCTAAAGATGAAGCTGGAGCTGGTGTTGTTTTAATCTCACCAGAAAAATAAAATGTAACCCAATCCTGCAAACTGGATTTTGATGTCACTAATAATGTTGTAGAGTATGAAGTCTTTATTCTAGGTTTAGAGCTATATTATAAGACTTAAAGTGCAAAATCTAAGTGTTTTCAATGATTCTGAACTCATAGTTAGACACGTTAGGAATCTTTGCCAAAAAAAGTATCCTAGTCTTATGTCTTACAAAAATGAGGTTTGGGATTCAGTGGAAAAATTAATTTCTTTCATGCATTTAATAATACTTCTATCCCTAGAAACAAGAACATTCATGTAGACTCCCTAGTTATTTATGCAAGCTCATTCAAAATTCCAGACCAAATACAATTGAAATATAAAATCCAAGTCAAATATAGAGTATATATTCTTGATAATCCAGAATACTGGAAAATATTTGAAGATGATGAACAACTTAAATCTTTTCTACATGTCATTGATGAATTCTCTATTTTACAAATTGAAGAAGATCAATCGGACATGAATGAACTTAATATAGAAAATGAAATCTCTGATTTAAATTCATAGATGATTGACCATAATATAATTCAATTGTTAAACAATTTTATTCCTAAAGGCCCAGTCCTCTAGAAAATTTATTTGACCAAAATGATGTTCCCAAAAATCCACTGTCAATTTCACTTGAGGATATTAAAGAGTCTAACATTGGAACAGATGAAGACATAAAGAAAATTAAAATCTATGCATATCTACCTCATGAAGTTAAAACTGAATATTTGAAACTTCTTAAAAAATATAGGGATGTTTTACTTGGTCTTATACTGAATTGAAAACTTATGATACATCTCTCATAGAGCATAAAATTCCATTGAAACTTGAAGCAAAACCTTATAAAAAAAATTAAGAAGAATTAATCTAGTCTTGATTCCTACTATAGAGAAAGAACTTAAGAAGTTGCTTGATGCTCAGATCATTGTTCCCTTAAGATAATCAGATTGGGTAGCTAATTTGGTTCCTGTTAGGAAGAATAATGGGGAAATCAAACTTTGTGTAGACTTTAGAAACCTAAATAAGTCATCCTTAAAAGACAATTACCCATTACCCAAAATGGACCAGTTGCTTCAAAAAATTTTAGGTGCTAATAGACTTTCCATGCTTGATGGTTTCTCTGGGTATAACCAGATAATGGTGAGTCCAAAATATAGAGAGAAAACTACTTTTACCACTCCTTGGGGTACATTTATGTATGACAGAATTCCCTTTTGATTAAAAAATGTTGGAGAAAAATTTCAAAGAGATATGGACTTAGCTTTTGTGGGTAAGACAAACAAGTTTGTTGTTATATATATTTATGACATTAATGTCTTTTCTAACTCAGATAAAAAACATTTAAAACATTTGATGAAATTTTTTGACATGTGTAGAAAATTTGGGATATGACTCAACCCCAAGAAATCTTTGTTTGCTATTAGAGAAGTAAAGTTGCTCGGTCACATCATTTCAAAGGAAGGAGTGGTGATTGATCCTAAAAGGGTATTAGCAATTCAATCGCTTTTATTACCAAGGAATAAGAAGGAGATCCAAGTTTTTATTGGAAAAATGAACTTCCAGAGGAGATTCATTCCTGACTATGCTGAAATAGTTAAGGAGATCACTGATATGCTTAAAATAATCATGAAGTTAATTGGATTATACCTGCTAGATATTCTTTTGATCAGATTAAAAAGGCCATCTCTGAAGCTCCAACTTTAGTTAGCCCCAATTATTCTGAGCGCTTTAGTATATTTTCATTTTTCTCTGAAACCACTTTAGTTGTTGTCCTTTTACAAAAAAATGAAGATGGTGATGATCAACCTATAGCCTTTTTTAGTAAAGTCATGAGAGATGCCGGACTTAATTATGAAATTATTGAAAATCAAGCTTACTCTCTAGTTCATGCCTTATAATATTTGAGAATATATGTCCTCCACTCGACCATTACTACTTATATTCCCAACAATGCTGTAAAAATTGTTCTTACTCAACTAAAAACTGATGGGAGAAGAGGAAGACGGAACACGTAAATCCTTGAATTTGATCTTAGTATTAAAACCACTAATTTAGTAAAAGGTCAAGGTTTGGCCAAATTGTTAGCTAAATATAATTTTAAAGTCCTAGGGATAAATTTTATTTTCGAAGTTTCAAAGAAGAATACACAAAAACCTTCTTCCAAATCTCATGGGGAGAATCCACAAGAACCTTCCCAGGATTCTGAAGGGAAGAACACACAAGAACCTTCATCTTCAAATTAAAGAGTCCCTGTTCATATTGATGAATTTTTTTTACTATCAGATTGGTATTCTGATATTGTACATTTTCTGATTAACTTTGAGTGTCCTAGCCAATTTTCAACAAATCAATGTAAGGCACTTAAATCAAAGTATGTAAAGACTGTATCATAAATTCAAACTTGTAGTGGAAGGATCCTCTCAACATCCTTTTTCTTTTCTTGACATAAAGTGAAATAGAAGGAATTATTGAGCAGTTTCATGCAGGTATATGTGGTGGACACTATGCCTAGAGAGACACAACATAAAAAATACTAAGAGCAGGATTCTATTGGCATAATATGTTTTCACAAGTAGGAGAAAAGGTTGGAAGCTACATTCCATGTCAGGTGTTTGTTGGAAATCGAAAACTTGTAGCCTTTCCACTAGTTCAAGTATCAGTTTCAACACCCTTCTTACAGTGGGAATTGGATTTCATAGGGGAAATTCATCCAACATCAAGTAACCAAAATAGATGGATTTTAACTGCCACATATTACTTCACCAAATGGGTGGAGGCAATTCTAGTTAGGAATGCCACAAATATTGTAGTGATCAAATTCATTCAAGAAAACATTTTGTACAGATTTGGATGTCCTCAACAGATAGTAACTGATAATGCAACAACATTTTTTAGTGTAAAAATTATTGAGTTCTGTCAGAAGTATCAAATCTTATTACATCATTCTACTCCTTACTATCCATAGGGAAATGGTCTTACAGAGTCATCAAAGAAGAGCCTGTTCAAGGTAATTAAAAAGACTTTGGAAGATCATAAGAAGAAATGGGATAGTCACCTTATCTATGCAGTTTGGGCTAACAAAATATCTCCCAAAAGGTCTATAGGAAAATCTCCATTTCAGCTGGTTTATGGTAACGAGGCCATTTTTCCTACCAATTTAGCTTTCCCTGTTTTAAAGTTTTTACAAGAAGTTAATGAAGAATGTGATGATTTCTCTAGGAGGATAAATAATATTATTGAATTAAATGAAAACAAGGATGAAATTAAATGTAAGCTAAGGAAATATTGAGCTAAGATGAAAATTATTTTTGATAGGAAGGCAAGAGAAAGAGATTTCAAGGAAGGAGATCTAGTATTGAGATGGGATGCTAGGAGGGAGGAAAGAGGAAAACATGGAAAATTTGATAACCTATGGTTTGGACCTTTTAGCATTGATGAAGTAAAGGGTAACAATATGTTCATCTTACAGAACTTGGAAGGAAAATTTTATTTATTGCCACTCAATGGAAGATTTTTGAAGCATTACATCCAGTACCGAAGATGCAGAAGAATCATTCAAATTCATCATTGTACTTATCGGTTTGTTTAAAGTTTTTCAGGTCTTCTTGTTTTCACAGCAAAGACTCCATTAGCCCTAGGAGAAGGCACTTGGATCTACTTGTTCTCTGCATCCTACAGGAGGAAGCAGTCCCGAGTTGGAGCTGATGTTGTAACATTTTTTTAGTTTTGATAAGTTAGAATTTTAGAAAAAATAAAAATAAAAAATGTTAAGTTTGGATATGAATAGAAAAAATAAAAAAATGTTAGGACCCATGATAAATAAAATTATTCATATCAAGAAAATGATAGGAATACGTAGCCATAAAAAATGAAGGCAAAGTTGTCAAAAAATGTTAGGAAAATAAATAAAAATTGATTGCTTAGCTTCAAAATAAATTTGGAAAAAGGCTGCTTGTTTAAATGTGCCAAGATTTTTAAATTAGGAGTTAACTATATTTTAAATTTTGATTAAATTGATTCATTAATCAATTAATCCTTATTGTAATATATGAACACATGTTTTTATCCTAAATTTCGCTAAATGACAAAAGCGTTTGTTGCTTGTGTTATCGTTTGAGGAAATTCAAAGGGTGGAACTTTTCCTTACCTAGATCAACGACGGGGAAGTATTTTTGCACCCCCCTTGCCCATTTCCCATTAACTGCATGGGGGATCCGAAAAGTTGTTTTATTGATGGTGAGCCTTCCCTTCGTGTTACTTCCATGATAGTTCGCATCAGGATCCGAAAAGTTGTTTTATTGATGGCGAGCCGTCCCTTCATGTCACTTCCATGATAGTTCGTACCCCCCTACTCAAAACGACAAACCACGGCTTACCCCCTTCAAATTCCACTTTCTCCCCAATTGTGGATTGCACTCCCCCCAATGATCGGTTGACCATTCTCCTTGATAGTTTCCTGAAACCCAATGAGGTGTTGCCACCTCACCTTTCCGTTGCAACCCCACTCCTTACCGTTATGCCTTCTGTCCTATTATACCCACTCCCTAGCTGTTGATTATCCATTTCATTGCCCAACTCCTGTACCGTTGGCATTTAAATATTACAGTCATATTATCAAACAATCACCTCATAACAGAATTTCAGTCACTGTATAAATGAAGCCTTGCCCTTCCTTTTACCACTTTTTTGTGTCCATTGTTTGTTTTTCAATTGCAGGCATTTTGAGCTGAATTGTACACTATTTTCAGATGTTTGTTATCGTTTCACAAAGAATCAATGTTCTCCTTCTTATTATTTTCCTCTAAGAACATGGCCCCAAAGGGAAAGAGCAGAAAAACTACATCTAAATAAAAGACTCCCACTTCTACCCCGGTCAACCTCGACCATGTTTCCCTTGCTAATTCTTATTATAAAATTGTTGACACAGAGTGCAAATTCGAATTCCATCAATTGCACCTGTGGTTGAAGCAAAAATATCTTGATCAGAAAGATGAAATAAAGCTGTGGCAATCCCTTCTGCCCCTTTTCTAATTCCCTTAAACCCATGGCTTCCTAGATCTAGTCATCTCGTGTCAAACTAGATATGACCCTATCAAAAGAGCAGTGGTGGCTCAGTGTAATATTCCCAAATTTCCGCAAGATAATTGGAATATTAGAGTTCTTAATTTTCATAATTAATTAAGTAAATAAGAGGGTGGAGGGACCCACAAACCCCATTGATAAATAAATCCATTTTTTCTATGTGTATGTGGATATTTTAGATCTAGATCTACATTATGGAGTAGTGGAGCAACTTCTTAAATGAAGGAAGAGTGGAGATCATGGATCATTATTGTAAAATCATGGAGATCTTGGAGGAGGTAAATTGAGATCATAGTGCATTCAAAGTAAGATCATAAAGCACTTATGATGAGATAGTGGCGGAAGTGGTGCATCTAATGCACACATGATGGAGAGAGTGGGAATTAAATGTAGGAACATGATGGAGATCATGGAGAGACATCACAGTCTTCATGAAGGCTAGTGGCTACATGTACAACGCAATTATGAGGTGGGTCAGGGCTATGGATGACTTAAAATCTATATGAAGGCACAATAGAAGGCAAAATTTAGATTATTATGTCTAATCTGTTTAGATCTAGATTTTTCATGTGACATTTCTATGCATGCTTATGTTGTTTAGCTAAGTCTCTAGTGTTGTTTAGCACAGGGTGTTTCCGAGCGGAAATCCCACCCTTACCCACGGGGGACTTCAAGTTCCTACTCTGGGAAGGTTTCTATTGAAATCCATTCATCATGAGGGATTGGTGCCATATTCATACCACTCTCATATGCTCATTCAGCCACAAGAATAATGCATTCTTGCATGAACGTTTGAGAGGTGGAGGTTGTTTCTAGCATTCCAGCTAAGAAACAGGTGGAGGATTCATCCTTTCACCTTGTGCTTCATGTTTAGCATTCCAGGAGCATCATATCTATATCTAGAATTGAAGCCATTGTATTTCACCTCCATGTAGCAACAATCCCCTCAAGGATTGTGCAGTTCAGTCTGGTAGATCTATTGGAGGAAGGATGTTTCCAGTATTTCAGTTGGAAATCCTGTGAGGGACCATCTCCTCACTTTGCATTCACTATTTCCACCATTGTTGAGATGATTTGCATTATCTAGCAGTAAGCTTGAGCCTATCCCTAATTGACAGCATAGTTTCCTGAAGCTATTGAGTAATCAAAAACGATATTTAATGGAGGAGGAAAGAGTAGCTAGATCTTGAGCTTTTAGCTTGAGGATCTAGTGAAGGGATCAACCCTTCAAGCATAGATCTGATTGTACATTATATTGTAGCCATATTTCATCAGATTATGCTTTATATCTGCATACCCAACAGGAATATGTGCAAGCTCTAAGAGGGTGATTTTCTTAGATTGATAGATTTGGATAATACTTTCTGGGTTATCTTGGGTATCCATCATAGAGCCCAGATCTACATTTTCAACATCATCAAAGCTCTAGAACTGCCTAGTTCTAAATTTACATTTTGTCGGAAATTGCAATCCCAATAGTTACATCAAGGACAACGTAGTTTTCCTCCAGCAGTTATGCAGTCCATCTTATGGGATCATTTCAAGGTCATTCTAGGCCATATATCTGGCTTGAGAGTCTCATTTTTTTAGCACTGTTGTACTGGTTTATCCACCTCTTATTAATAAAGTGTCTCAACTATTTCTGTCTATTTTATGGTGTATTTAGATTTATTGTTTACTTTTCTACAGTTCTTATATTGTGTTTTAGTATTGCTGCATTCTCCTTTTTGGGATATTACAGTGGTATCAGAGCATGATCTTTGGCTGAACTTGTGGGCACTTCATCTTTTTCATCAAAAGAAGAAGCAGATAGTAGAGATCTATCATGAAAGAGGATTGCATTTTTTCCACTCTTCTCTTTATATATTTGCAATATCTCTCCAAGGAGTTCAATCAAATGAAGAGAGAAAGGAAAAAGGAGGATCCAAGAAGAAGATTTGATGAGGAAGGTCCCAACACTTCCTATTAGAATGAGAAGCAACAAGAGAAGAAAAGTGCTTTACATCATTCTACTAGATCCACTTTATTTGATAAGAGAGAGGACTGGTATTAATATGAAGGAGAATTGGGGCATGAGACCCTAAGTAAATATCTGTCCGATTACAAAGCACGACCTAGAGCACTGAAGGAGAATATCTCTCTCCAACAATTCTTGCAACTCAAATAAGAAAGGAGATTTCGAAGTAGCAATAGAAGAAAAAGGCATAGATTCTTCTTGTCTACATTTTATGGATCTTCCACAAGCACATTGAGGGCTTGGAGGGAAGAGTTAGCTACATTCTTTCTGAAATAACCTGTAGCAGAAATATAGGTTGTGGAGATTGAAGTGCTACACCTAGAAGGTGAAGCAAGAGATTGGTGATTCAGTCACTTGTCACACATGAGAGTGTCTGCTTATGCAGATTTTATTCAAAGACTATAGAAGAATTTTGGTAGAAAGAAACCAAAGACATATCACATAGTGACATCTCCCATCATTGAGGAGATAGCAAATGAAGAGCCCAAAGAAGATGTCATCATTATCACCCAGGAGGAGGAGCCTCTACCACCACCACCAGCTGCAGATGTACTTACATCAGGAGGAGGATAAATTTCATGCTTGCAAGATGGTCTCGAATTATTGAAATTTGGAGCCCCATGCATGATTCATGAGATTCATGAGGAGGTGAAAGATACCAGTTCTGGTACAGTTGTAGGAGAGAAACCATCATCATTACCAGCAGTTGGAGAGACTATTGCACTAGTTGGAGGAACTCTTGTGGATGCGCAAGATGTTCTAGAGATTCAACTTATCCAAGGTTTGCACATACTTTCATATCATATTATTTCAGTACCTCATATTGAGATTTGTGATACCATGCCATCAGGGCAAGTGCATATCCGAGTATTAGAGCACCTTGCTGATTTCGAGAAAAAAATTATCACTGCACAGAGTACCCTTGATTTGATCAAGGAGAAGATGTATTGTTGTCCTAGTTTGTCATGGTTAAGCTACACTCAACACTTTGTGTTGAAGTGTGGAGTTTCAGAATATGGGAGGAACACAATACTATTCAGTACAATGCCAGAATATGAGTTTAGCATTGTATTTGGCCATGAGATAACACATGTATCACCATTTAGATATACAATGTTGTTACTTAGCAGCAGTGATGAGAAGAGGGCCCCATTATTCTTGGAGAATTCTAAAGGTAGCTTCACTCATGAAGGACTAGAGTGGCAGATGATAGATGGTAGACATATTTTGATGGACAACACTTTCCATTGTCAATATGAAATTTCCTTGATGAGCATCTCACAGCTCAAAGAGGGATTTCTACCTACTAAATGTATGGAGCCTTATCGGTTCCAATGGGCCATTGATGAGAGGATCTCATGGAGAGACCTCAATGGAGGTGCACTTCAACATCTCATGGAGTAAAAAGCTATTCAGATGGAGGATGTTGGTATCTAAAATGGGAGGATACC
>JAXQQM020087819.1:0-33127 GCA_034641835.2 Pinus albicaulis
TATGACCATTTATGACCAAGACTTCAAGAAAAAGAACATATTTCAGAACCATCATAATGCCAACAATGCATTATACACAACAAACCTAATGCTCCCCCTGAACATGTGCATCCGAACATCCTTTCCATAAGACTAAGGCTCCCCCTTAGTTTGTGCATCCTGAACACTTTCACCAACAAATCATCAAGGCATCTTTATAAAAACATTAGAAAGATAATTATGAGAACTGGAACACCACCAGAGATACCAAACAGTATCAGAGATACCAAACAGCACTGCAGCTGTGCTGAAAAGAGCTGACTCCAAACAGAAAAATGTCAGCAATCAGACATACGTGGTTTTCTGTGCATGAACTCACGTATATACGCGACTGTGTTTCAGGAAATCCGCGTATCCAATGCCATCTTCGAAATTTATGCAGATTTGTGCTTTTGACCGGTAGAGAACACTCCCAGCTTCTGTCTTAGATACTCGAACGCTTCCCTGGGCAGAGGTTTGGTAAAGATATCAGCAACTTGTTCTTTGGAGGGAACATACTCCAACTTCACCTTTTGCTCAAGCACTTGTTCATGTAAGAAATGATACTTGATGGGAATGTGCTTGGTCTTCGAATGCATAACAGGATTCTTTGAAATACTGATGGCACTTGTATTGTCACACTTAATGGGGATAGGAGGTGTACATTTGATTTGAAAATCTTGTAAGGTTTGCATCATCCAAAGGAGTTGAGTGCAACAAGATGTGGCAACCACATATTCTGCTTCTGCTGTAGGTAAGGCAATAGAATTTTGCTTCTTGCTGAACCAAGATACTAATCGAGGTCCCATATAGAATGCACCACCACTAGTGCTTTTCCGATCGTCAACACTTCCAGCCCAATCTGCATCAGTGTAAGCATGAAGTGTAAGATCAACATTCTTTGGATACCATAGACCAAAGTCTTGAGTTCCTTGTAGATATTTGAATATTCTTTTAACAGCCTGAAGGTGAGACTCTTTTGGATTAGCTTGGAATCTTCCAACAATCCCAACTGCATGCATAATGTCTGGTCTAGTCCCAGTGAGATAAAGTAGACTTCCTATCATTGATCTGTATTCTGGTTGATTCACCGTGGGAGAATCATCATGAGAACTGAGATTGCATCCGGTTATCATTGGTGTACTTACAGGTTTGCATTCTTCCATGCCATATTTCTTCATAATTTGCTTAAGATATTTTGCTTGTGATAGGAATATACCATCTGCAGTTTGATGCACTTGTAAGCCAAGAAAGAATGTTAGTTCCCCAAGTAAGGACATTTCAAATTCTTGCTACATGACAGAAGCAAATTTTTGACTCATAGATTCTTCGTTACTCCCAAAAATGATATCATCAACATATACTACCACAATCAATAGTTTATCATTTTCAATTTTTGTGTATAAGTTGCTATCAGCAGACCCCTTTGAAAATCCTTGTTGATGAAGATATTTGTCAAGACGATAATACCATGCCCTTGAAGCTTGTTTGAGACCATATAGAGCCTTTTTAAGTCTACAAACAAGATTTTCATCATTTCCCAAAATGAATCCTTCCGGTTGTTCTATATATACTTCTTCTTCTAGATCACCATTAAGAAAAGCAGATTTAACATCCATTTGATAAAATTTGATTTGATGATAACTTGAAAAAGCAAGAAACATTCTTATGGCTTCAAGTCTAGCTACAGGAGCAAAAGTTTCTTCAAAGTCTATACCTTCTTGTTGAGTATACCCTTTGCAAACCAATCTAGCTTTTTTTCTTACAACATCCCCATTCTCATTTAACTTGTTCTTGAAAATCCATTTAGTTCCAATGACATTTTTATCATGTGGTCTTGGTACCAATTCCCAAGTGTCATTCTTTTCAATTTGATCGAGCTCTTCATCCATGGCTTGCTTCCAAAATTCATCTTTGCTAGCTTGATTGACATTGAGTGGTTCAATTGTGGATAGAAGTGTCAGATGACTAGAAGATCCTACGAGAGTTCTCCTCGTTCGTACACCTGATTCCTTGTCTCCCAAAATTTGAGATTCAGGATGATTCTTTTGAACATATCTGGATGGAGCTTTTTCAGATAGATCATTTTCAGATTCTTCATTGGATCCACTGTTTTCATCATTTCTATTTGATGTAGAAGGCCATAAGTCACCATCATCTTCTTTTGTTGTTTGTTTTTCTTCTTTAGGAGCTGCAGGAGACTCATCAATAACAACATCAATACATTCAACAATCTTTCAAAGCCTTTTATTGTAACATTTGTATGCTTTGCTTGAGGATGAGTAACCAAGAAATATCCCTTCATCTGATCTAGGTTCAAACTTGCCAAGCTTTTCATCATTATTTTTGATAAAGCATTTACTTCCAAAAACTCTAAAATGCTTCACAGTGGGAGAATTACCATACCAGAGTTCGTATGGAGTTTTGTCACTATTTACCCAAACATGAGCCTTGTTGAGAATGTTAGCTGCTGTATGTGCTGCTTCACTCCAGAACATGTCAGGAGTTCCAGAATCATCAAGCATAGCTCTAGCCATTTGAACAATTGTTCTATTCATCCTTTCTGCTACGCCATTTTGTTGTGGAGTGCCTGCTACATAGAACTGTCTTTTTATGCCATGTTGTTCACAAAATTCAAAGAATTCATTTGATGAATATTCTCCTCCCCGATCAGATCTAAGACACTTGATTTTTAGATCTAATTCATTTTCTACCAATGCTTTGAAGATCTGAAATTTTTCAAATGCTTCATCTTTGTGTTTAATGAACCCGATCCAACACATTCTAGAGTAGTCATCAATAAATAAGATATAGTATTCTTCCCCACATAGTGACTTTTTCCTCATAGGTCCACAGATGTCAGTATGAATGAGTTCAAGAGGCTTACTTGAAGATCCTTCTTTTGCATTGAATCGTACTCTGGTCTGCTTATCGAATTGACAAGATTTGCATATGATACTTTCTGGTAGATTAATATTCAGAAGATCACGAACAGCTTGAAGTCTGCTTGCTTTGTTGATTTGAGAGAAGCTCAGATGCCCCAGCCTTCTATGCCATAGCCAATTTTCTGAAGACTTGCTCAAGTAACATTGATCTTTGCAGTTCAGTACATACATGTTGCTTGGATTTCTTTTCCCTTTTATAATAATTTTACCTGTATCAAGATCACGAACCACACATTCTTTTGAACTAAAGACAACTTCAGTTCCTTGATCACACATTTGACTTACACTCAATAGATTATGCCTTAATCCATCCACATACATGACATCCTTAGCCTTCACCTTTTCTTTTAGAAACACAGACCCTTTTCCTTTAATTACAGCAGGAGAATCATTTCCAAAAGTTACTTTCTTTTCCTTTTCTAGAGCATTATATGTAAGGAGTTTGCTTTTGTCACCTGTCATGTGTCTTGAGCATCCACTATCAATGTACCATTGATTTTCTTCACCTTCTGCAAATAATGCTATCCCACAATTTTCAACCTATAATTCCTTCTTTTTCCATACTTTGGAACTTGAGGGAAAGTGTTGTTTTGGCTGGACTTTGCTCCTGCATTCAGATTCTTCATGACCAAAGTTATTGCAATAAGTACATTCAACTTCATTTTGAAGAGGAGAAAAGTTGTTATAGGTATTCTTCTTTGGTTCAGTATTCAACCTTTTCTTTCTTGCTTCTCTTGTCATGATGGTTTTGTAAGCAACACATTGAGCAGCTTTGTGGCCAAAATTGTGACATGTAAAACATTGTCCATTGAAATAGACATTTTTGTAATCACGAAATCTTCTATTTGGATTTACCTGCTGGTTGGAGCTCCTTTGAAAGTTATTCCTGTCAGTGTTCCTTGAAGTGCGATGAACCTGCTTTACCTGTAAAGAATCCTTGCTTCCTTGTTGAGAGGCAGAATAATGTAAACCAATAGTCACTGCCTTTAGATAGTTTGGTGCTGAAGCCTGAGAAGATTCTCCAATACATCCAAGACCTGTTTTTATGAGAGGAGAACGTTGAGCATTGATAATTTCATCTAAGGTTTTTGAACTTTTAGCAAATCTAATATTGAGAGTTTTTTCTTTCTCATTATCTTTCCTTAGACTTACTACTTCACACTCCAATTCCTCAATGTGTTTTTTCATTGCTTCAAGCTGATTTTCAATAGTCTCTATGATTATGTTCTTTTCTTCTAGGCTTACTTTGAGTTGATTTTTTTCTTCAAGAAAATCATTGTCTTCCAGAGCATCCACAAAAGTATCCTTTTCTTCTCTAGATTCTTTTGCCATAAGCAGTTTAATATCATGGTCATAATCTTCTTCATCTTCACTAGACACTTCATCATCATCTTCATTTGCATAATAACTCTTCCTCTTTTCAAATTGTTTCCCTTTACCACGTTTTTCTCTGTAAGGACATTTAGCAGCATAGTGACCAACTTTTCCACACTCAAAACATTTGAAGGGAAGCTTACCTTTGAATCTTCCAGTTCCTAGTTGGAGTTTTCTCACGAAATTCGCTTCTTCTTCATCGGATATATAGCTGGATTCTTTGAAAACTTCCTTTTCTTTTCCTCTTGCAGATACCTTAAAAGCAGCTTCTCTGATTTGAGAAGGTCCTCCTTGTCTCATTTCAAAAGCAGTCAGAATACCATGTAATTGAACCATAGTAATAGTTTGCAGATCTTGCCTTTCTTCAATAGCTGAAACTTTAGAGTCAAATTTTGAAGTCAAGGATCTTAAGACTTTTTCAACCATAGTAGTATCGGTTATGGTTTCACCCAAATTTCTCATTCGATTTACAATATCATCCAGACGTAAGAAGAAATGGGCAATGTTCTCATCACTATGCATCTTCAAATTTTCATATTCAATTCTAAGAGTTTGGAGTTTTTCATTTTTTACCTTTGTGTCTCCTTCATAGCTTAGAATTATTTTGTCCCATATTTCTTTTTGCTGGTTCAGACATGCTTCCTAATAAGACATTTACTGATTTGGCATTGATTTCATACTTCTTCCTTTCTGCTGCATCAGTAGGAATACTTGCCGGGTATTGATAACCTTCTTCCACGATTGCCCATACATCTGCACCAAGACCTTGTAGATATGCTTTTGTTCGTACCTTCCAGAATATCAGATTGCTTCCATTGAATAGAGGTGGCTTTATAGACATCACTCCTTCTTGACTTCCCATTGCGATGGATTTCCTTCAAGCGATCAAGCTTCTGCAGAAGAACCTCCTCTGATACCAATTATTGGGAAAAATACTGAGAGGGGGGGGTGAATCAGTATTTACTGCATATTCAAAACTTTTTACTTTTTCACTCTCTAAAACCCATACGCTACTTTCCTTTAGTAAACTCGCGTATACACGCGGATATCCTTCATACAACTCACGTATTAGCAGAGATCTAAATATGCAGATATTTATTAACTTAGTTCTTTGCAATATTCATTCATCTGATGTTAAGTTATCAGTAAACATGTGCAGTAACAACAGAATAAACCATCACACAAAGCATCACACATGAACACCAGGATTTTTAGGTGGAAACTCAAGTCGGGAGAAAACCACCGCTGCAGTTGCTCAGCCTTCAATATTTTATTATAGAGAAAACATCTTACAACATATGTGCTGGCGCAGACTTGACCAGCACGCAGGCACCCACCTGCGCTCGTTTACCAGCCTCTCCTTGAAGGGAGCTCCAACCCCCTGACTCGTTTACCAGCCTCTCCTGGAAGGGAGCTACGACCCCCTGCTCTCGTTTACCAGCCTCACCTGGAAGGGAGCTACAACCCCCTGACTGAAGGCTACAACCCTCAGCACCTCTATGGACCACGTTTCATCAATTTTCACACTAGATCCAAAGCATCCTTTAGGACACCACTTGCAGGCCACGTTTCATCATATTTTCAGACTGGACCCACTCCAAACTTTTAAGCACAGTCAACCATGAAACAGATACATATAACTCACTGACAGATATCAGTAAACCAGTAGAACAGATCAAAAATTTCTTACCACAGACTTCAACAAACCCTAGTTTGCATACGCGCTTTCCTTTCTCTGATGTCGCGTATATACGCGCTTCCATTCACATAAACCAGCGCTTCCAGAATATCAGTTTTCTTCCATTGAATAGAGGTGGCTTTATAGACATCACTCCTTCTTGACTTCCCATTACGAGAGATCTCCTTCAAGCGATCAAGCTTCTACAGAAGAACCTGATCTGATACCAATTGTTGGGAAAAATACCGAGAGGGGGGGGGGGGGTGAATCAGTATTTACTGCATATTCAAAACTTTTTACTTTTTCACTCTCTAAAACCCATACGCTACTTTCCTTTAGTAAACTTGCGTATACACGCGGATATCCTTCATACAACTCGCGTATTAGCAGAGATCTAAATATGCAGATATTTATTAACTTAGTTCTTTGCAATATTCATTCATCTGATGTTAAGTTAGCAGTAAACATGTGTAGTAACAACAGAACAAACCATCACACAAAGCATCACACATGAACACCAGGATTTTTAGGTGGAAACCCAAGTCGGGAGAAAACCACCGCTGCAGTTGCTCAGCCTTCAATATTTTATTATAGAGAAAAACATCTTACAACATATGTGCTGGCGCAGACTTGACCAGCATGCAGGCACCCACCTGCGCTCGTTTACCAGCCTCTCCTGGAAGGGAGCTCCAACCCCCTGACTCGTTTACCAGCCTCTCCTGGAAGGGAGCTACGACCCCCCGATCTCGTTTACCGGCCTCACCTGGAAGGGAGCTACAACCCCCTGACTGAAGGCTACAACCCTCAGCACCTCTATGGACCACGTTTCATCAATTTTCACACTAGATCCAAAGCTTCCTTTAGGACACCACTTGCAGGCCACATTTCATCATATTTTCAGACTGGACCCACTCCATACTCTTAAGCACAGTCAAACATGAAACTGATACATATAACTCACTGACAGATATCAGTAAACCAGCAGAACAGATCAGACATTTCTTACCACAGACTTCAGCAAACCCTAGTTTGCATACGCGCTTTCCTTTCTCTGATGTCGCGTATATACGCGCTTCCATTCACATAAACTAGAGTATGCTTCTGTACATATTACAGAGCTAATTTTATTGCGCATACACGCTTTCTCTTCAGCGAAGCCGCGTATATACGCGCTTCCTCTTCGGCGAACTAGCGTATGGTTCTTCAGACTTTTATGTCATTGCAATTCTTCACAACAGATACATCACTTCAGATTTTACCCTTTACCTCAGACAGATGTTCGCCTCATCACAGATCTAATCATTCCATAAATAGATCTAGCAAATACAAGTACATTTCAGATCTAGATCCCCTTCTTCATCATTGGTGCATCATACATTCAAATCTATCATTCAACTGTAACCCTTTCCATTCAGATCTACTTCAGAGAGAAGTATTCATTCAATCTCAGACATCTTGCACCCACACTCATGATTTGCACAATGAATTTCTTCTCCTTATATAGGTTTACCATTTTTCAATACCATGAGCCCCTTTTTCAATACCATGAGCCAAAACAATACCATGAGCCCAAAACTACATTACTTCCGATGGTATTCCTAGACGGGGTCATTTAGACGAATCATTACCCAATACAATGGGTCAATACCATGGTGGTTACCCCTGGTTTTGCACTTTATGAGTGCTTTTGCCCATACGCGACTTGGCACGTACTTTACCGCGTGCATACGCAACTTCTCCTAGGCAAATCCGCGTATGCCTTGAGACATACTCTTTTCATCATAGATCTAGCACATATTGAATTCCTTTCTTCATTACTTTCTGTACTCTCTGTAGATACATCATATTTTCATCTTTAAACAGGTGGGTTTCCATTCAAGAACAACTCTCTACATCATATTGTCAACAAACATCATATCACATCAGATTTACATCATTTACCAAGTCCATCAAGTCAAGAATAACTTCATCAGGTGTATTGCCATCAAGGACAACACATGCCAACAATATCATGTCTTCATCTTCATTCAGTGGGTTGCCATCAAGGACAACACTCTGCATCATATTGCCAACAGTCTTTTCTAGATTTACTGTTCCAATGGCTATTTTTTGACACCTCTGCAACCCAGTCAACCTCCTTGCGCAATTACTACGCACATGTCACACCTTTCTACGCATTCACCATCCTATCTATGCAGTTATGATGCTCTGTCTATATACCCATTTGGTAGGCGCAGGGTCATCCATATACAGCTTCAGACGACTGCCATTGAGATACCTAGGAAGGTATTCTCCGCTCAATGTGGCCAGGCACACTGCACCTCCATCAGTGATTTCCTTAACAATATAGGGCCCTAGCCAATGCATCTTCAACTTCCCCGGGTGGCGCGCAAACTTGTTGTCATATAGTAAGACCAAATCATCTTCATTGAACACCTTTTTCTTGATATGCTTATCATGCGATGCTTTTTCGCGTGCTTTTTGAACCTGCTGGTGATAGTTTGCAATAAAGCGACCTTCTTCCAGAGCAACCAACTATGAAAATAGGTCTTCCAGAGCAACTTCTTCAGCCATATTGGTGAATGTTGCAATGTGCAGACTAGGAACAATGAACTCCATTGGAAACACTACTTCTTGCCCATATACCATCCTGAAAGGTGTCCTTCCAGTCAAATTTTTGCAGGTTGTCCTATATGCCCAGAGAACTGCGGGAAATTTCTCATCCCAATCATTTCAGTTATAATTTCACACCTTAGTAAGTGTGGTCTCCAATACCTTATTGAATGCTTCAACTATGCCATTCGCTTGAGGATGGTAGGGAGAGCTCTTTTGATGACGCATCTTGAATTCTTCTGTCAATGCTTCAATGGCATCATTTACAAAATGTGTATCCTGATCGCTTATCATAATCTTAGGACAACCAAAACGAGTCACAATATTCTCAAATATGAATTGCGCAACTGTATTAGCGGTACAATCCTTCACAGGTTTGTTTTCAGCCCATCTGGTTTCATAATTCGTTGTAGTGATAATGTAGCGCATACCACTCTTCTTGCCGGGAGGATTGATAGGTCCCACAAAGTATATAGCCCATTTTTCAAAATCTTGCAGCGTCATATGTAGATTCAAGGTCATCTCATCTCTACATGATGGATTTCCTGTTCTCTGGCATACATCACATGTGCGGCAATGTGCATAGGCATAATTGTGCAACGTGGGCCACCATAACCCAACTCGCAAAATCTTCTGCATAGTGGCCTTACCTGCATAATGACCACTAGAAAACCCTCCATGAGCTTCATTGGGGATTGCATGTCTCCCATACTCTAGGAAATATCTTCACAAAACTTCATCTGCACCCATTTTGTACAACTGACCAGCAATAATGGGGAAGTCCACTGCGTGCGCCATGAGTTCTTTCTTCTGCTGAACTATATATTTGTCAAGCGTGCATCCAGTAGTAAAAAACTAAATGATATTGGGGAAATTCTCATCAACCACCTTTATCATAAACAACTGCGCATATGGCAATCCATCTTCCAAATTTGTAGGTTCTTCACCCGTTTCAATGCGCGACAGATGGTCTAGCCCAGAATTCAGTCTTCTTGGTTTAACAATAATCTCAAAATCATATTCTTGGAATAAAAACAACCACCTGCAGATCTTCCCCCCCCAACAAAGGCTTATTAACCAGGTACTTCAAAGTAGAATGATCAGTGAACATCTTAAAATGGCCTCCTAACAGATAGTGGCAGAATTTTTGTAGCGCGTATGCCATTGCTAGTCCTTCTCTTTTGGTGGTTGAGTAATTCATTTCTGCGCTTGAAAGTTTTCAGCTTGCATAAGAAATAGGATGATCAATCTCTCCCATGCTTGTTTGCGTTGAGTGATATACATGAGGCATCCACATGTACATGAAATACCTTTGACCAATCCGAGAAGACCAGGATGGGAGTAGTGACCATCTTTTCTTTAGCAACTCAAAACTCTTTTGACAATCCACATCCCAGAATAACGTTGCATCCTTCTTGAGCATATTTTCCATAGGCGCAGTTGTCAGTGCATAGCCCTGAATTAACTTCCTATAATACCCTATATGCCCCAATATTATACGCAATTTCTTAACATTATTAGGTATCTCCAAATTAACTATGACTGTGATTTTTGTAGGATCTACCATAAACCCCTGCTAGCAGACAATGTGTCCCACTAGTATCCCAAATGGTACACATAATATGCACTTCTATAAATTCAAGGAAACTTGATACTTCCTACAGGTATCCAACATTAAGCGCAGATTTGAAAAATGCTACTTCAATAGCCCAAATACAGTCCAATCATCAAAATATACCTCCAAAACCTTGTGGATAAATTCTTTAAAAGAAAGAACTACTACACACGAGAAAATGACAAGGGAATTCTTCAATCCAAAGGGCATGACTGTATATTGGAAGGATCCCCATTCAATAGCAAAGGTGGTTTTACTCTGATCGTTTGGCACAATCCGGATCTGATGATACCCTTAAAAGCCATCTGTGAAGGAATATGCTTCTTAGCCTCCAACATTATCCAAGATTTTATCAGAGAATGGAGTTGGGAATGGATCTTGCACACAAGCATCATTCAGTTTGTGTAGATTGACACATATCCTGATTTCTCCCTTGGTGTTCTTATCTTGCACTACCACTGGACTTACCCAGTCAGACTCTTCTATAGGTTCAATGATTCCTGGAGCAACCATTTTGTCCAAATATTCTTTCACCTTCTGCTTATATCTTGGTTTCAGCTTATATGGGCATTGTTTCACTAGTCACGCATTGGGTTTCAATATGATCTTCATGACTCCCAGTTCCCCAATTATTCCTTTCAGCTCTGAAAACTTTGTAGGGAACAAATCTTGATACTCGGTCAATAACTCAACAACTTTGCCTACTGTATCATCATCCTAGTAGTCTCCAATATTGGCCAACTTAGGTTGTTCTTCAGATCCAATGTTCACTTGCCTGATCTTTAAGGGCTTTGTCACATCTAGCAAGGTGATCGAGGGCCCAACCACTGTGTGTTGTCCCTCAGATTCGAGAATCATGATATTCCTTGGATTCTCTTCACTCCCTTCAACTATCATATTCTTGCAATTCACAATATCTTTCATCTGCGCATCCCAGGCTGGTGGAGTGCACTCGATTGTAGGATTTTTTGTATTTGTTGTGGCTCTATTTCATTTAATTTTGAAATATTTCTCAAAACACCAAAAAATCATATATGTTAGAAAAGGTAAAAATTTTGTATGTCGAAAAACACTTTTGATTTATATGTTGGTGTATTAACATTATGTGCAGAGATGTGAAGGTGGGCTGAGTTTGGCTTATTTGCGTGCAAAAAATTTCATGATTCAGGCTGATTGATGCATTCATAACATTGCACACAGGTCAGGGTCGAGTCAGGCTTATTCGCAAGCTCAAGAGAGACTAGAGCTAAAGAATACCGAATAATCTCAGGAGGGTTACACCGTGGAGAAAAAAAATAGTAATCAAGATTGTTTATTCATTAAAGGAATGTATGCGAGGCTGTTGAGTGAAACTATGTTCATTATTGAAGAAATCGTATATATTTCCTGAAGGTAGAGAAATAGTGTATTTTCCTTAAAAACTTAAGATTTTTGGAAGAAGTGTAAAGGGGTAAAATTGATGGTCAGGATCAAAGCACAGAATTGAAGCAGAGAGATGGACGACGGAGATCATATCATAGAAATGCCAGTCAGATGGATCGGAGGTTGTGAAGAGAAGCCACATGTCGGACATAGGTTTTGTCGCATATCACATTCGGTAAAGGATAAAAGTTTGAGATATGGTTAAACTTGCAAAGATGCGATGCGAAGAGCGAAAATTTTAAGATCTGGCGATGCGATGAATATCGCACATCGCATGTGATAAGATATTGTGGCGATATGAGGAATTGAAAACTGGAAAATTTGCAGAGTGCCAATGAGGTAAAGGTTATAAAAGGCGATCTGCGGTGAGGCCTAAAGTTGCGATATTATGAGGCGATGCAATCTCAGATCGAACGTCGCAAGTTTAGGAGGAAAGGTGCTAAGAAATATGTTGAGGACACCGAAGGTCGAAATGCGATGGAAAGGCAGACACGATACCATTCAAAGGTTAAGTTGAACTTATTTAAAGTCCAAGATTATGTTCAGTTACATTGGTTTTATGAAGAAACGTGAACGCAGGAAGTGGACTCGGGTATGTGACCCGACGCAGAGAAAAGGGAAAGAAAAGATGGAACACAAAAGACACGAGCAGAAGAGGCAGAGTTGGGCAAAGATAGCACATAGTGGCACTGTTGGAAATGCAACAACTGGGTCAATTCGGGCAAGGATATGTTATTACAAAATTGTTCGAATACCACACTAGAAGCATAAAAGACATGACATCAAGTAGAAAAGACAAATGTTGAACTCTGGAAGAAAGGAAGGGCAAGGATGTCCAATTTGTCAAGGGGACACATCAATACTTTAGGGAGACGCATTAACAACAAATCAGATTCAGCAAAAATAATAACCTTTCAAATTTTAATTTGTTTTCTTTGTCTGTTAAGATCAAAGCTATAGTGATGTCCTCAATTGCAATGTAATAAGTGGTTTTAATAGTTAAGGTAGTCGAAGGAGTTTCAAGAATTTCTAGCAGTTACGAACTGCTTTTTATGTGTTTAAGAAAGATAGAAAGAAAGAAGAAGGGTTCTGATTTTCGGACCTTTGGAAGACTAAAGATTTGGTATTTACTTTTCTGAGGAATTAATGAAAGAAGCAGAAAGTTTCCTGCAACCTTTGATGGTGATTCATTTTTCTTGTGCCATTTTTTGTCCCTTCTTAATCCTTGAATGAAATGAGGTAATGCAGCTACCGGTCTCTTAATTACATCTGTGAGTAAGAGTTAAATAACCTTAATTTGCGCTCCTTCACTCCAAATCCTCTCCCTTCACAAACTCTCTCTGGAACTTAAAAGTAATAGATTTTTTGTTTACAACATATTATTTTGAGTTTCCTCTCTCTCCATAAATTCATTCTAAAATTAAGAGGTATATTCTATGTTACAACATATCATTTTGAGTTTCTTCTTTTCCGTTCAGATATCAGAAGTTAATGGCATTGTAGAGCTTTTCATTATACCAGATTGTTAAGGTTTTTAAAGAATTAGTTTCCAAAGGGATTGAACGAAGAATACTTGATATAATTACTTTGTGACACATTTCTAAAAATGTCTTAAGCACTGATTCCTTTCCACAGCCAAGGAATTGTCTCTTAAGATATAACATTTTCTGGCACCGTTGTCGGGGACGAAGAGACGAATTTATTTTCCCTGGGTTTTTCACATCATTTCCTCTGGTTTTTCAGTGAGGAGGAAATATTTTCTTGTGCTTTTTATTCTCATAATTCTGGCTCACAAAAGGCCTCACACAAGGTCAGATACCTCACAACAGAAGGTCCCTTCTTTGTCAGACCTTGAAATATTGGTCTCTAAAAGGGTTCGAAAACCCAAAACCCCCTCAACACCTAGTTCTACACTGTCAGCTCCTGTTTGTAGTTCTAGTAATCCTTTGTTTGAATATATCTCTGAAGTACTTCCTTTCTTGGAACAAGATCCACCTTTCACACAAATTTATTTCAAAAACCTAAGTTGGGGGAACACTGCTTTGAGCATGTTTCTTTTACTTTTAATCAAGCTCAAAAAAATCTAGTTGTTGGTCCCTCTGCCATTGTCCATCAACCCACTCCCATATCAATTTTACCTCCACCTCCATTCGTTTTCATAGAAGGTTCATCGACTGCATCTAGCCAAAGAACAGTCAATCAAGGTGCAAACATGGCAGCACTAGCCTTTTTATTGAACATATATGCTCCACTTAACCTTCCACAACCAATGAATGAAATGTCTCAAGAGTATCTTAAATTACTCCCACGTTTTACTGGAGAATATGAAATAATTGCAGAAAAAAATTTGCATGTGTTTTGTAATTTTGTTGAAAATCTGAATGTAGAACATCTTGATGTTGTAATGAGGCTTTTTTTTAGTCTCTGAATGGAGAGACTAGAAATTGGTTTAAGGGATTGCAAAATGATTCTATTAATACATGGGAAGAACTGGAAAATAAATTCACTCAAAGATGGGGTGAAAAAAGGGATCATGGATATTCACTAATAGAATTCGATGCGATCAAAAGAAAACCAGAAGAGAATATATCAGATTTTATCAAAAGGATCAATAAATTGTATAAAATTTTTCCTGTAGAAATGAAGCCCCCTCTTATTGGAGCAAAGGTAGTTTTTTCTAGGGCTTTTGAAGCCAATTTTAGTTTCACACTTAGAGAAAGGAGATCCCCTACTCTAGAGCAGATACAGATAGATTCTTTATAAATGGAAGCTAATATGGCTGCAGCAGGGAAGGTGAAAGGGAAACAACTAGTCCAAGAGAAGAGGAAAGAAAAAGAAGCATGATCACAAGATCAAAAAATTGAAGATATGACAAGGGTGATAAAAAATTTGTTAAAATAGCTAGTTAAGATGGAATTGGAAAAAAAAAACTCCCAAATACAAGTACAACAAAACCAAGGAGGATTGAACCCTCAATTCAGAAGACAACCCCTGCAAATTTTTTAGAGGGAAATAAAATATCAAGACCAGGTTCAAGCACCGTTGTGTATAGAAGCAACACCCGAAGAGTCAACAGAAGATGACCAAAAGGAAGCGGAAGATCAAATATCTGCTATGTGCACAATAGAAGAGGACGAAGAGGAAGATTGTGAGGGAGAATATGCTAAAGATACAATATCTTTTGATCAAGATGAAATGGATGAATACTTTAGGAAATTCAAAGGTTTCATGAAAGTTGAGTTACATAAAAAAGGTATGATTTAAGGTCTAGAAATAGATCTAGAGTGCAAGATAATGAAGATGAAAAACAAGATTCTATTCCTCCTTCAATGGCGACTCCACAAAAAAATGGCCCTATAAAACAAGTCAGTAATGGGAAGCAACCCATGAATTCAGTTAATAGAACAAATGTGCAGCAGGATGAACCTTCCTAGAGCAAATCAGTTGATACTAATATTTTGGAGAGAGTTGTTCATGTACCTGAACAAGTAGAAAATTCTAGAAAGAGTGAAGAAGAACCTGAAAAGAATGTTAAACAAACTCATGCTTTTAGTTTGACAAAAGAGTTGGAGAAGGTAAAAATTTAGGTACCTCTTCTAGAATTAGCTAAAATACCAGTCTGCAAGAAAGAGATTTCATAATTTATTTATCTCACACAGATTGAAGATATAAGTGGCAATGTGAACATACAAGAAGAAAAGCCAGTGGTCACCTTTGGTCCTCATGTAGAAGTAGTAGACCCTTATGTTCCACCATTCTATATTTCTCTGTTGCTTCATGATTTTACTCCATAATTTTAAGCTAGAATTAGGTGCATCCCATAATCTCATGACATTATCTGTTATGAAGGAACTAAGCTTGAAAATTACCAAACCTTACAGGGATCTGTATTCATTTGATTCCAAAAGGGTGAAATGTGTTGGGTTAATTAAATATGTAGTAGTTTCTTTGGCACAAATTCCAGCAAAGAGTATAGTTATGGATGTAGTTGTTGTTGACATTCCAGCCAGGTTTGGAATGCTCTTGTCAAGATCTTGGGGAGAGAGTTGGGAGGTGTTCTAAAATTGGATTTCACTTATGTTATAATTACTATTTTCAACAGGGAAGAAAGGATATTGTATAGGGAAACAAGGTTCGTGAAGACCACTACCAAGAAAGATGTAGGAAATTCCCCTATTTATAGTTAAGAAACAGAAGATATTTCATGTTTCATGTTGCATGAAGATGAAAAATTTTCTGAAGACGCAGGGAAGCATCTCTCTTCAGCAGTTGTAAATAATGAGCTGCACTCAAAAAGGATTTGGAAATGATATTTTGATGGTGCCTACTCCAAGGAAGGCGCAAGAGATAGATTCTTGCTGATATCGCCAGAAGGTAACCTCATGCATTTTTCTTTCAAGTTAGAGTTTGATTCAACAAACAATGTAGCTGAGTATGAGGCCTTGATCATTAGCCTTCAAGTTGCTAAACAGATGGGAGTTCAATGTATTTAAATTTTTGGTGATTCTAAATTGATAATAAGACAGATTAAAAATCATTGTCAAACCAAGCATCCGAGATTAAGATCATATAGGAATTACATTTGGGATCTGATAGAGAACTATTTTGAAGCCTTCAATATTCAGTTTATTATGAGGGAGGAGAATAGATTGGCAGATTCTTTAGCAGTTGCAGCTAGCAGCTTCAAGCCACCTATGAATCCAAGGTTAAGGTATGCCAGATTGAAATTAGACATAGACCTTATATTCTTGATGATGTGAAACATTGGCAGGTGTTTGAAGATGATGAGCAGATAAATAATTTCTTGACAATGATTTAAACCTTTGAAGATGATGAGGTAGATCAAGAATAAGAACAAACAAAACACAAAACTGAGGTAAGACATTTCAAAGATTCAATAGGTGCTCATAATATTATTTAGTTGAAAGATAATGTACTCCCTAAAGGTTTGGTTCCTCTTGAGAGACTGTTTGATTCAAATGATGTTGCTATTAATTCGAAGAAAATACAAGAAGAAGAAGAGATGGAATATTGTAATTTGGGAACTCAGCATGAGCCAAAATTGGTGAAATTATTCAAAGGTGTTCCCAAAAATTATAAAGAAAGATATATTGATCTCTTTAAAAAGTGTATGGATGTGTTTGCGTGGTCATATGAAGACTTGAAAACGTATGATAAAAACATAATACAACATAAGATCCCATTGAAAGAAGGAATCAAACCACACATACAAAATCTCAGACAGATTAATCCATTACTGTTAGCTCCAATTGAAAAGGAAGTGAAGAAATTGCTGCAAGAAAAAACCATAGTCCCTATCAGATATTCGAGCTAGGTTTCTAATCTGGTTCCTGTGAGGAGGAAAAATGGAGAGATAATATTGTGTGTGGACTTCAGGAATTTGAATATATTATCTATAAAAGATAATTATCTTTTACCTAAAATGGATTATGTCTTACAGAAGGTGACAGGAGCTTACATGATGTCTATGGTTGATGGATTCTCTAGATATAATCAAGTGGCAGTGGATCAGGAAGATAAAAAAAAGACAATTTTCACAACCCCTTGGGGCACCTTCATGTATGAAAGGATGCCATTTGGTCTTATGGATGTAGGTGAAACTTTTCAGAGGGCCATGGAAATAATGTTTGTTAGGGACAAGTATGTGGTTATATATTTGGATGATGTAACAATTTCTTCAGGATCAGATGATGAACACTTGGAACATATGCAAAGAAATTTCAAAAAGTGCAAGAAGTATGTCCTATCACTAAATCCCAAAAAATATTTGTTTTCCTTGGAGGAAGGTAAATTATTAGGTCACATAGTTTCAAAACAAGGGGTAAATATTGATCCAACAAGGGTGGAGGAAATTCAAACCATTCCTTTACCCAGAAGCAAGAAATATATTCAAAGATTTTTGGGGAAAATAAACTTTCCGAGAAGATTTGTATCAAATTATGTTGAGATTGTGATAAATATAACTGACATGTTGAAGAAAAATGCAGAAGTGAGGTGGGATAAAGACGCAAGAGAAGCATTTGCCAAAATAAAAGAAGCACTCCAGGAAGCTCCTACTTTAAAAATAAGTCTTGATTATCAAAAGGTATTTCAAATATTTTCATTTGCTTCCTCCACTACTATTTTTGTTGTGTTATTGCAGAAAAATGAGGATAGTAAGGAAAAAATAGTGGAATTCTTCAGCAAATTTCTCAGATATGCTGAGCTAAAATATAATATTTTGGAGAAACAAGTGTATGCACTGGTCAAAGCACTCAAGACTTTCAGGACTTATGTGTTACAATCCAAAATAACTGCCTATGTACTTAATTCTGCAGTCAAGGATGTGCAAGTTCAAAGCGACTTTGAAGGAAGAAGAGGAAAATGGATAGCTAAAATCTAGGAGTATGACTTGGAAATTAAACCAACCAAGAAAGAAAATGACCAAGTGGTGAAGAAGTTTCTGGAGGAGAAAATTTTCAGTAGGTTTGGCTGTCCAGTCAAAATTGTAACTGATAATTCTCAGGTATTTAATTCTGCTCAATTCATTAATTTCTTTCAAACATAAACTGTAATTTTATCACATTCCACAGCCTACCATCCACAAGGGAATGGATTAGTAGAGTCTTCAAACAGACATTGGTCAGTATTATGAAGAATACAATCACCGAAAATTAGAAAGACTGAGATTCAAAGTTGAAGTTTTCCTTTTGGTTAGTCCGAGTAACCACTAGGAGGTCTACTGGAAAGTCACCTTATGAATTGGTTTATGGAATTCAGGCACTATTTCCTACTCATTTGGCCAGACCAGTGATTGGTTTCGTTCAAGAAACTCAGGAAGAATCTAATGCTCTAGTGAGAAGATTGAACAAGGTGATTGAATCAAGTGAAGATAGGAACAAAGTTAGAGATAAATTGATTTCTTATCAGGAAAATATGAAGTCCATATTTGACAGAAAAGCAAAATAAATCATCTTCCAATCAGGAGATTTAGTATTAAGATGGGACACCAGAAGGGCGGATAAAGGAAAACATGGAAATTTTGACCCTCTTTAGTGTGGCCTGTAAAGAATCTCTGAAGCCAGATAAAATAATACTTTCATCCTAGAATATCTAGATGGAGAATATCTACAGCTGCCTGTGAATGGGTAGTATTTGAAGCATTATTTCCAACGCTAAAATTCAACATTTCACCATTGTAAATATTGGATTTCTCATTGTTCATATGTCACCAAGAAATATTTGACTCCATGCCAATGGATAAGGCACTAATCTTCGGTTCTTAGAGATTTCATGGGAAAAAGCACTATCCCCAGGTGGAGCCAGATGTTGTGGCTCATTTGCATTTAATTTTGAAATATTTCTCAAAACACCAAAAAAAACATATATGTTAGAAAAGGTAAAAATTTTGTATGTCGAAAAACAATTTTGATTTATATGTTGGTGTATTAAAATCATGTGCGGAGATGTGAATGTGGGCCAAGTCGGGCTTATTCGCATGCATAAAAGTTCATGATTCGGGTCGATTGATGCGTTCAGAACATTGCACAAAGGTCAGGGTCGAGTCGGGCTTATTCGCAAGCTCATAAGATACTAGCGCTACAGAATACTGAATAAGCTCAGTAGGGTTACACTGTGGATAAAAAAAATTAGTAATCAAGATAAATTTATTCGTTAAAGGAACGTATGCGAGCTTGTTGAATGAAACCATGTTCATTATCGAAGAAATCGTATAGATTTTCCGAAGGCATAAAATTGGTGTATTTTCCTTAAAAACTTAAGATTTTTAGAAGAAGAGTAAAGGGGGGAAATTGACGGTTAGGATCGAAGCGCAAAATTGAAGCTGAGAGATGGACGACAGAGATCATATCACAGAAATTATAGTTAGATGGATTGGAGGTTGTGAAGAGAAGCCACGTGTCAGCCATAGGTTTTGTCACATATTGCATTCGGTAAAGGATACAAGTTTGAGATATGGTTAAACTTGCAAAGATGCGATGTGAAGAGCGACAAGTTTAAGATCTGGAAATGCGATGAATATCGCACATCGCATGCAATAAGATATTGCGGTGATCAGAGGAATTGAAAATTGGAAAGTTGCGAAGTGATGATGTGGTAAAGGTTATAAAATATGATATGCAGTGAGGCCTAAAGTTGCGATATTACGAGGCGATGCGATTACATATCTCATGTCGCAAGTTCAGGAGGAAAGGCACTGATAAATACATTATGAACGGTAAAGGCAAAAATGCGATGGAAAGGCGGAAGTGATAGCATTCAAAGCTTAAGTTGAACTTATTTGAAGTCCAATATTATGTGCAGTTGTGTTGGTTTTACAAAGAAACGTAAACGTGGGAAGTGGACTTGGATATGTGACCTGACGCAGAGCAAAGGGAAATAAAAGATGAAATGTAGGAGACACGAGCATAAGAGGTAGAGTCAGGCAAAGAGAGCACATAGTGGCACTGTCGGAAATGCAATAGCTGGATCAAGTCGGGTAAGGATACGTTATTGCAGAATTGTTCGAATACCGCACCAGAAGAAGAAAAGACATGACAACAAGCAGAAAAGACAAATGTTGAACTATGGAAGAAAGGAAGGGAAAGGATGTACAATCTGTCAAGGAGACACATCAATACTTCAGGGAGACGCATCAACAAAAAATTAGATTCAACAAAAATAATAACCTTTCAAATTTAACTGTTTTTTCTTTGTCTGTTAAGATCGAAGCTATAGTGATGTCCTCAATTCCAATGTAATAAGTAGTTTTAACGGTTTAGGTAGTCAAAGGAGTTTCAAGAATTTTTAGTAGTTACGAACTGCTTTTTATGTATTTATGCAAGATATAAATAAAGAAGAAGGGTTCTGAGTTTCAGACCTCTGGAAGAATAAAACTTTGGTATTTAATTTTCTGAGGAATTAATGAAAGAAGCAACAAGTTTCTTGCCACTATTGATGGTGATTCGTTTTTCCTGTGCCATTTTGTGTCCCTTATTCCTTGAATAAGTGAAGTAATGCAGCTTCCGGTCTCTTACTTACATATGTGAGTAAGAGTTAAATAACCTTAAATTTCACTCCTTTCCAACTCCTCTCCCTTCACAAACTCTATATGGAACTTAAAAGTAATAGATTCTGTGTTTACAACATATTATTTTGAGTTTCCTCTCTCTCCATAAATTCATTCTGAAATTTAGAGTGGTAGATTCTGTGTTACAACATATCATTTTGAGTTTCTTCTGTGGTTATTCTTTTCCATTCATATATCAACAGTTAATGGCATTGTAGAGTATTTCATTATACCATATTGTAAGGGTTTTAAAGAATTAGTTTCCAAAGGGATTGACTGAAGACCACTTGATATAATTAATTTGTGACACATTTATAAAAATGTCTTAGGCACTTATTCCTTTCCACAGCCAAGGAATTGTCTCTTAAGATACAACAGTGTCAAAGATGAATTCTTGAATAATATGCAAAGCTTGGCCAATGTTATGAAATCCACTCTCAAAGCTGAATGTCAGAATAAAACTTTCTCTTAGCGCAGACCATTCACTAGTGCCTTGGCGCAGCTCTGTCTAAAAATACCATTCAATAGGCACCTTCCCCAATGTGTGAATAAACATGTGGAACCATTCAAGTCCTGGTTCTACAACCCATACTTGATTCCATCTCACCAAATGTCTGAGCGGATCCTATTTTCCGGAGTAGAAATATTCCATTTTAATGACTCAACATTCAAAATGCAACCTCATCATGAGCGCACATTCCTCCTATTTTCCCATGTTGTCCTTATGAGGCTCCCACCATCTCGTTGGAGTAGTGTGCAAGACGAGATCCAAAGCATGTAATATCTGTCCTTCAGGCATAGTAATTTCAAACTCCCCTATAAATATGTTTATATTAGTTAATCCATCATAGTGCAGAAAATCACGTACCTCAGATGTTATAAATCGCAGAGAGAGGATCACGCGGTTACAATGTAGCGTAGATATCTCATGCAATCGGTTCTGCCAGTTTTCTAGTTCTTCATCAGAGTCTGAAAAAAAGAGCTATCCTTCTCCCACTTAAGTTTTCCATCTATTTTTGGGTTAATCCAATCTTCCTTGCTCAAGGTCAACTTATAGATTTGATGAATCTCATCATCAATGTGGACCATCTCTATGTATATTTATCCTTCTGCAGGATCTAGAGGAATGATTACCTTGAATCCATTGCTTTCAAATTCCACTCTCCTTTTCTTCAGATTTATGACACCATCCATGTCAATATCCCAGTTTAATCCTAGCAGTGTGGGATAAGGATCAATATCATCTATAATTTGGATGACTTCAAAGTCTGTCATCACCTTAACATCCTCTATAATGACCACAACTTGCGAAAACCTCCCTAAGGGAATGATCTCTTGCTGATTGGCCATGTGCAGTTGAATGGTAGACCACTCCAGCTTTGGCTCTCCCATGCACTACCATGTTTTCTTAGGTAGAACATTAGAATCTGATCCCAGATCAAGGATAACCTTGTCCATGTCATAAGCACCAATCTGCATGGTCATACGCATCTCCCTACTCATTCTCTTCTTATTATTGTATATTTTGTTGGCCACTTGCTGTTCTACCATCAGTTGTTCCTTCTCTACGTAATGATCTATCAGAGCTTGAATATTTTCTACTACCTTTTTGTTGCACAGTAACTTTATACATGCTTGTAGGAATGGTTTGAGATATTCATCTCCTCCTTCTTCCTTCATCGGTATTCCTGAAGTCGATGTGCTTCCTTCTACAAATTCCCTCTGCGCTTCAACAAAGGTGTTACACAACATTTTGTTACCGTCCCTGCAATCCCTCGTCCCGTACATTGGAAGAAAATTCCTGTGACTTGTGAATAGTAAAATTTCCTGAAAACACCTTAATGGCATCCTTCTGCATAAGGACAAGAATTCTCTTGAAGAATATTTCCTCTAGAAAACCCTAAAAATCCATGTTTTGGCATTGGTGCGGGTAGCTAGTCCATCCCTCGCGCCAATGGGGAAAATGCACATTAGTGGGCGCACCAGTTGGCGCTCTATCCCTGTGTTATGCCCGCGCCAAGCCTTTTAAGGAATGTTTTTTAACAATAGAAGGTGGAATTTTGATTCTAACAACTTCAGAACATATCATCAAAATGAGGTTGGGTTGTTTGCCTCCGGATCTCCCTGATTAGGAAGTGGTTTTCCACCTCTCATGGAACCTTCCTAAGAGATAAGACTCTCCCCCATGATTATAGGGATCCTAACCTCTCCTTCTCCCTCTATAAAAGCCTGCCCTCTCTATTTGCTAGCTAGCTGAACATTTTGGAAGAAAACTATAGTTGAGTGACTATTGAAAGAAGAGCTAAGGAGAACCCCGTAAGAGAGAAAGCCTTGTCTAAATTCCCGATGAGATTTGTGGGACACGCTCCGCTGGAAGCCCTGCCAAAGGAAGAATGCGACGTCGGAACTTGGTTGTAATCTTTCTTTCACATTTTAATATATGCTCGACTACATTATTGGTTCCACTATTGTATTGCTTATCTGTGTAATGCAATTTAGTTCAATCCTTTCCAACTGATTGATATTTACATGTTTGAATTATTACGTTGTATGCTATCATTTCTTCTCTGCATGTGTATAGGTGTCTGGAAGAGGTGAGCAAAAGGATTTTGATCAGTCAAGCTAGGAACGGGAAGCAGTGCTTCTTCTTCGACAACAGCAGCATAGGACTTGAGGTAGGCTATCTATCGTAGCCCTGTCTTTTGTAACTAGGATTCGATATCGTAGCGTGTTTCGATTGTTGCTAGACCCACTCTAGGGCTAGTGGGATCGCCTCTATCCGCAGAGGGGATTTACCTTGTCAACAATTTGGCAACTCCACTGGAGATCAATGGGAGTTACTCCTTCCTCCATTGGGTTGTTTTTTTTTGCTTTTATTGATTAGTCTGCTTTTCTGGTTCACCTTCCTTGGTGTTAAACCCCTGTTCAGCCCTCAGAAGACCAAATCCAACCTCTGTTTGTCCATTTTCATATTTTTCTAGGGTAAAATGGATTGCCGCGGTTATACTCTTGACAGTCGCACCAACTGGGGCTAGTTTCTAGTTAAGCCCCCGAACCAACCCCTGTTTTGTGCAGATTACAGCCAAACAGGAGCGCCAACCCTGCTTGGTATTAGGGTTTGCCTGTTCTTGGACTTTTTGAGCTTTAATTTTGGTCCTGGTTCACTTTTTCTGTCAGTTTTTCATTATAGCCCTAGGGCTTCTAGGTGCTTCAGTGTGTTGAGCCTCCCGTGGGAGTTTTGGGTCTTTGCTTTCCCAGTCAACTTAGTTTTTGCTTCTTTGCATTCATCTTGCTAGATTCCATTGAATCATTGCATTAATTGAGTGATTATCCTCTCTTTTGTTCAGTTTTGCTTTGTGTTGCTCCAAGCCTAGATTATACAGTTTGTTTGAGTCTCTTTCGAGATTCTTCTTCTCTTTGAGGGATTTCGTCATCAGTTTGAGTCTTGATTGTGTGCGTTTTAATTGAGTGAACTTGTTTTGTTTCATCTCTCTCTTTTTCATTTCTCAAATTGATGTTTTCATTAGTTTTTCATTCATTTAGTGCATTTTCTCTAATATGTTGAAAAATACAAAAAAAAAATCTTTTGCATTTCGATTAGCATAGTGAAAATTGAAAGCTCTTTCGCATTACTAGTGTTATATAACTCTAGAGAAAAGTTTTCTAGTTTCATTAGCTTGCATTGGAAATAGTAGTGGATGTTTTTGTGTGTTCATTTTGCTGTCATTTGAAAGCTCTCAACTCTCCCATAGATAGCTCTTCATTGAAGAAAATGATATTTTGTGGCATGTATTTTGCATCTAGAGGTTTTATGAGATCCAACATTCGATCGGGCCTTAAAATTGAAACATAAATTGAAGATCAACTTTAAAATTTACTGAATTAACCTAAGGCAACATTGAAACTTAACGGAATATCTAGTAGTCTAAGGTAGAGACGTGTTTTGGCGTCTTTAAGCCTAGCAGTTGTCGCCCGCCATCTGGCTATAGATAGCACTAGTACAGAATTGTGCTCCTCATACCGTCGAGTATATAAAGGGAGACCCCATTAGGTTGCAAATCCTTTATCAGTAGGAAGCCGAGTCTGCCGCATTTTACCTGTGATACACCAGACATAGCATTCGGGGAGATTACCTGCACGTACGTCAAGTCCTTGGTTGATTTATTTTTCATTTTTACCAAGGTGTATATTGCAGTTCACGGATATCTGGTACACCCATTTACCTAGATTGCCAGTGCAATCATTTTGATCTTTACTGACTCCCTAAACTTGAAAATATCATCAAGCGCTTGTCCTTTCATGCTTGTTTCCAAACTGAAAGTGATAGAGTCATCTTTTACTCGTTTCTAGACTCTTAAAACATGAAACGGTAAAGTTTCCAGTTTCAATGTGGTAAAATTAATCACCTACGATCGCACACCTATTTAGATATTGATTTTTCGGCCTGTTTTTGTTTTCCTTGGTTTTTTCCCGTGCGTCTTTGTTTTTGATCTCTTCCTCTTTTTTGCTATAGTCACAGTGGCGGAACCATCAGTTTTTTCTACTGGTAGTCCTTATACAGACGATTCATCAGAGGTCTCCCATTCCTCTGCTGAGTATCAGCAGCCCGTTGTATCCGAGTTTCCCGACGGGGGACCGGTTATATCTGAACTTCCCTTTGGAGGACCAATTGAGTTCAATTGGCCCTTGTCCAATGCTTGGTTTGGATTTTGAGTAGGGGAACACTTCCCTCCTATTACATTGGGATCACCCTTTTTGGCTGTTGTCATAGCTCCTAGTCCTTGTCGTCTTTTAGAAGATCTTATGGTAGGGTCAGATATGGACTCATCCACTCCTACTCCTAGTGAGGGAATTCCTACTTGTGGTGAAGATTACTAGCTCTTTCCTAAAGACATACCCAAACCTTCTATTATGTCTTCACCTGGTCCAACACTCCCAGCTGGATATAGGTCTTTAAGTCAGGTCATGGATGCTATTTCCTCTATGGGAATATCGACTTCATCCACGAATCCGAATATTCCCTTGTTGGGGATGTCGCCATCGACACCTCTCACGACATCTCCTTTTGTCACATCGGCACCTGTTTGACCTACTGTCTGCATGGCTGCGTCTACACCTGTTGTCACTACTCAGTTAACTAGGACCTCATCAGTTCCTGAAGACGTTTACATAGCTTCTGCCATTCCCGAGAACATTTCTCCCGAGGAGTATCGACTGTCTTTACAGCCGCCGATCTCCAAGGTTGGTCAGTCCTCTCAAGATCTTAATCGTCCTTAATTTTTCCATTATGGAGCGGATGGTGCCCTGATTTACGTATTTCCATATCAATATGGTGAGTAGGGCAACCCACTTCATTTTCCTTCTCATGAGGCTTATCATTATATTAATGGTTTTCTATCTACCTAGCTTGGGCAACATTCTAATCAACAAGGGCAACCCTTTCAGGGACAACCTTTGTTTTAGCAAGGATATTCTTCTGGACCACAAGGACATCCCTTCTAGGGACAACCTTTGGCCCAACTAGGGTATGCGTACGACCCGCAAGGAAAACCCTTACAGGGACAACCTTCAGGCCAACAGGGATTACTTTACGGCCCGCAAGGGCAGCCTTATAATCCTCAAGGTAAACCTATGCAGCCTCACCTTGTGGTCCAACCAGGGCAACCTCAAGGACCGAGAGGGAAACCGGGGTATCAAGATGGACCTCCATACAGTCCTGGGGGGAAAACCCATCCTTCTCAACCTTTGGTGCAACCTCAGCAGCCTCATTTTCCAATTGGTCAAAATGTTGCACAGCCAGGGCCATCTTATGGTCCTGTCACAAGTCAACCTAGTTATCAGGCACAACCTGGCCCAATCTCACCATCAGACCAACCTGCTCAACCAGGGAATCCTGGTGTCCCTCATCAGCCATGTCAACCTATTCAACCAGGGAAACCTGCACACCCAGGTCAACCTGTTCAACCAGGACAACCTGTTAACCCTGCTTAGCAGCTGATTTATTCTATGCCACAGTCGAATCCACCTATGCGCTCGACTTATCCGACTTAGCAGGGGCCCACTTACCAGTAGCCCGTTCGACCCCAAGGTGACTATTACCTTCAAGGTCAGTCTCGACTGGTTTACAACCCTCCTCAAGGTTCTGGTTATTACCCTCAATAGCCAGGCTATACTTATACTCCATACATGGCTCAATCGGGGCCCACACATAATCATAATCAGTACCCTGGTTATCAACCCTCGTATCATGGTTATCAGCCGCCATATCAACCTCATTATCCGGCTTATACCCCCTATGGTCAGAATCCTCCAGGACAGAACCAATGGGGGTAGAGTTATGCTCAACTAGGATGGAGTACAAGTACAGGTCCTTATCAGGGACATGGCATGCATTTTAACCCTCAATTACCTTTTATCGCCACGTTGGAGTTACCGGACGTGCCCAAATTGACCAATGATTTGATTCTTCATAATCCATATTGGCCTCTGGTTCCGACGAAGGTGCCTGGTGATTGTCCTAAGTTTTAGGGAAAATTTGGAGAAGACCCCCAAGCACATGTCATGACATACCACTTATGGTGTTCTTCGAATTCTTGGATTGATGACTTAATTCGTTTACGTCTTTTCTAGTGCACTCTCACCGGTGCTACTACTAAATGGTATATATAACTGCCCCTGTGGTATTTTTCAAGATTTTAATAATCTAGCTATGGAATTCCTGATGAATTTCTAGTTACTGGCTCGTTACGAAGCCGGGACGCATCTCTTGACATCTCTAAAACAGGACAAAGCTACTCATATTTCAGACCACATTCACGAATGGAGACGTCGTCGTCTTCTGATCAAGTTTGACATTCATGATCAACTTCTAACTCACTAGTTCACTACCTCCTTTGTCAACAATATTTCACAAGAAATTTCTATGGGGGCATGTGTAACGGAGGGACAAGCCATTTCTTGTGCCTAGTACCTCGATTTAGTGTATTCTCAGTCTAGCACATTATACGAAATATTCACTGATGCCCCGTGACTAGGGACCTCTAAAGCGCTGGCTACTCCATCAGTAGATGGTGTTATTGGTTCCGTCTCTCATACTTCTCGCAAGTCTTCCAATGGGAAGCAGAAATCGAATTCTTCCAACAATTCTAGTCCTCAAACTACTCCAGATTCTGGTAAGACCGTGGAGGTCAACGCCGTCCAAGCCAATCCTGCGAACAAGAATTCCAGAGGGAAGAAGAAGGGAAAAGGAAAATCTAAATCCAATGCCCCAAAACCAGAATCGTCCAAACCACATGTTGATGATGGTTCACAGCGAAAACGGAAGTACCCTTGCCTAATCTGTGATGAAGACCACTACACCAAAGATTGTCCTAGATGATCCGAGGTTAGTAAAATTCTTAAAGTCTCTAAGGGGAATCTAACAATTCTTAAGGAACCTTTTCCATCTTAGCAAACCCAGATGGTTGAGCAGCCTTCGTCGTCTGCACCGTTTGGGTCTTTGGTTTTCATGATGAATGGTGCTACACCTATTTCTATTGCCACTTGGTCGAAGGATTATGCTGGATCACGCCAGGAAACTGGGAAGGAAGTCATTGATGGCCCTCCTCCCCCACCTGCCTTTGGTCCTCTTAATATTGAAAGGCCCAATGCTGAACTTGTTGTACGACCACCTTCCACAGGTGTTCTCTGAAAATATTCCTATAATCCGAATGCCCGTGCTACTCAGCATCATAGCATTGTTGAGTATTTGGCACAGGCGCCTTCTGCGATGTTCGTGTTGGAAGTACTTCATATTTTTCCGTCTCAACGGAAATCTTTGTTATCTATAATTGGCGAAATCGATCCCACCGATTCTAGCCTTCTCGCCTTAGATCTAAAGAATTTCGTCCCCCGACTTCCGCACTAGATCACGCTTGTCAGACAAGTCTGTATTAATGGCCTCAATATTCACAGAGTCATTGTGGACGAAGGTTCCTCTACCTGCATTATGTCATCTTCTTGCTGGAAGGCCAATGGCTCTCCAACCCTCACTTCATCTCCTAATGTCCTTAAGGAATTTGACGGAAGGGAATCAAAGCCCTTGGGTGTTCTCGCAAGTCTACCGATTACATTGCAAGGTAATACAGTCAACGTCAAAGTGGAAGTTGTTGATGCCAATCTCAACTACAATCTTCTACTCGGTCGTAGCTGGACCCACGCCATGTTGTGCATTTCGTCCAACCTCTTTAGACTTTTGAAGTTTCCACATGAGGACAAGATTATCACTGTCGATTAGTTGTCTTTCTTTACCTCATCCTCTGAGAACAACGTGCCGTACATGGATCAAATTCCTAATCCCGCCGATAGTATAGGACTAGGTCTTTTCAAGGACCCTGTTCTCATGGGTATTTTTCCCATTCCACCACCGAACACCGTTCAAGTCAATATGATCTCTAGGTCGGATGACCCATGGATCATCCCTTCTCCTGAACAGGTTGCCCCTTTTGGAGAATCAATGCCCCTGACCCGATTGAAATCAATTATTGTGAGATAATTGCTACATCAGATCCTCCTCCTCCTTGTAATGCTCCTTTGAGCATGGCCCTTGATGTCTATACTCAATCCCCTTGGCTCGGCGATGCAAATTCACCCGATCCTTTGAGAGAAGTTTTTCCGTCTGATGAAGCTATCGTGGAGACTATGTCTCTCGAAGATCTGTCATGGAGTGATGGAAATCATTGTTCCTCATTTGTGCCTGGCCTGAGGGAAATTTCTAATTGTCTCGAGCATTTTGCATCAGGTTCTCCCCCTCCTGAACCTGCTCCTTTGAGCTCGTTGGAGCATAGTTTTTGTTCTTGTGTCAAGCTCCCTAAACAATGAAACAAGCTGGGTTGAGGACAGTTCTTTTTGGTGTGTCAACCTTGTTAAAACAATGAAACACGATCCCGTTCAACTCAATTTTTGTTAGATTTTGGAAAATTCAGGTCGAGTCTCTTACTCTTGTGTTTTGAACCTTCAGTCCATTTCCTATGGATTGAAGCTTGGGGTGAATGTACACCTCGAATTAAGTCATCATGTTGGGGGCATGCCTATTTTTTCAAGCATATTTTGCGTTTGTGCTTTTAAGCTTATGTAAAAATAAAATATGTTGGTGTGGTGTGCTTTGCAAGCATTTTTTTGATCATTGGGTCTTCCTGATTATGCATATGTCTATTAATCCTTATGTTGGTTTCGCAGATGGTGCCTCTCACAGTACCAGGAACCTGTCTTTGGCAGCTTGGGTAATTTACAATCCTACTGGTGAGTTGGTTAATTTACAAGGTGTTTGTCTAGGGGCTGCTACAAATAATGTCGCGTAATATAGTGTCGTTTTGGAATTATTAAACGAGGTTGTTAACCTCGGTACTCGCGCATTACTTGTACATCTAGATTCATAGCTTGTGGTTTTACAGCTCAATGGTCATTATTCAGTTAGAAACCCATGGATTTTAAGACTGTATCTACGTATTCATTTACTTGAAAGAAATTTTGATTACATTACATATCAGCATATACCAAGACAAATGAATACACTAACAAATGTAGTAGCCAACATGGCATTAGATAGAAATTTACGCAATTTATAAAAAACATCATCATATGTAAGCAAGATCCATGTAGAAAATAGATGTATATATCTATGTCAAGTGTTTGCAACGTGTGCATCATATAAAACAAAAAACATACATGTTTGTTTCAGTTACATCCAGAGACTACATGTCTCTAAAAAAATGTGCAAATAAAAAGCCTAGGTGACTAATCGGTATGGTGCTCATGGTAGCACGTCACTACCCACACCAACTGCCTCAGTAAGTGGTGGAGTCGACTCGGCACCCCTACAGTATGCCTCTGATAAGCTAAGGGAACATCAGCTAGATGAGAATAATCCGAAACTCCGCGAGCAATCCCCTCCAAGTTCTGCAAAATCTTGTCCCCCTCGCCCCCCCACCTTGAGGGTCATAAGCGAGAGGGGTCCTCCTCACCATTGGTGACATTCCAGCGGGCCTCTCTGGGCAACAATCTGCATACATATAGGATCAGCTGTTAGGACATGCATGTATACCAAAAAATCATAAAACTCATAAAATTAAAAAGAGTCTTACCCAGCTCCTCATCCTACTCCTCTCCTTCCGGGAGCGGAAGGTCTGGGTCTCCATTGAAATCAGTGCCCGCATAGGGCCAGTCCTCTCCAACGATTAGTTGTCATCGGAGCCATCGAAAGAACTCAGGCTGCCATGACATCTGCTGGCCGCCCCCTACCCTGGGCATCAATGTTGTCCATTGAGCCATCTGTGGCTCTCTCAATGGTGGTTCCGGGACTATAGCCCCCTAGCACTGGAAGATAGGTAGTCGTTCCAGGAAGAACGATACCAAAATTGACCCGTATCCAAATTGTTTCAGCTTGGTATTTTTGCATTTGGTTAGTTGTCGTTTGATGTTCATAGTCACGGTTGTGGCCCAGTCAAACGATGTTGGGTTCATGCATTCTGACGCGAGAAGGAGATGTGTCTTGGTAGCCTTGTGCGATGCCTGCGACCCCAGAGCCCGCGTAATAGTATGTAGCACTACTCTAAGTGCTAAATCAGGAACAGTCTGAACCTCTACCTTTCCGCTACTTGACCCTTTGTGTGCCCCTGCGCACACTCTATCCATGACCATTGTCATGTTTTCACCTGAGGGCCTGGTGCCAGTCAAGATAGGAACTGGACCCCTGCGCTACAATCCAGTGATGAATTTCACATCTGACACTTCGAGCTCAAGTACTTGATCTCGAAGTTTAAACTTCTCCTCGTCCTCATCCCAGATGCTAATCGGATATTTCAGTAGTTCGGGCTGAGCCCAGAGACATGGCATTAGGAAGAATTTTTTCAAACCGCAATTTCGAAGAGCATTCATACACTGCTCATTTCCCATTTCTAACTCATATTCCTCACTGTGCTCTCTTTCCTTCCATTTGATTACCATTTTTTATTTGTATCTGCATCAATTTGGACATAAACACATTGTTATATCCCTTGGGTACTTAAAAGAACAATTAATTGGCTCAATTTTTGTTAAATTTAAACGGAATATTAGGTTGCATGGTTGGCATGGCTGTTTTGCTAACAGTCGCACCACTTGGTGTGGCCCTTGTGTGAAAAAGGGTCGGTTTGCGTGGGTCCGTGCCCGATACCCATGCCAACTGTAGAGGCCCTAATTTTGCAATTCCTCCCCTTAGAGATACCAAATGAAAATTAAAAGCTATGAAATATGGCTTAAAATATGGCTAATGGAAGCGGCTCTTACCTAAAGAAGACGGGATCTGGTTTCGTCCATTGGATTGTTCTCAGTTGTCACCTCAAGATTGCAAAGGAAATGGCTCACTATCGCTCTGAAAAGAGGTAACAAGGTGAAAAGTAAATAAGTTTTTACTATTGGTAATATTTATAACTTTTCAAAATCAAAATTAGGTTTTGGGACTTGTTTTTCCGATATTTTATTATATTTTTGTCAAAAAATGGGTTTTACACTTGCTTTTTGTGCAGCGACAGGTTTTCACGCGATTAGGACGACGATATGAGTTGTATTTTATACTTTTTCGGACAAGGTAAAAACACGAAAAATTCACTACTGGGGTCACCTTTCAACTCTTTAGTGACTCTCTAAAACTGAAAATATTTCTGAGTCGTTTGTCGTTTTGAGCTCGTTAAATTGGTTGCGAAACGAAATCTACCTAGTATATGTTTACCCTTTTTTCGGGCTGGGATAAATTATTTACGAAAAAGGAATACCCTAGCCTATCGCTACTAGGAGGTTCTCTTAGACATAAATTTCTACCTTTTCGGATCTGTGGGACTATCTACGAAAAGGGACTGCTAGATTTTTCTTTTCCATTGTCTTTTCAAACTCTCTAAACATGAAAAGACACCAAGTTCTTCCTTTGTCAGACTCGTTAAAAATTGATGACATCGAACTTCGTTGTAATGACGTTACTCGAGTTCCTCCTTCTAGGGCTCGTTAAATGTGCTAGGTTGGATTTGTCTGAAGGACAAACTTATATCACAAGCACATGTTATCCCCTTCAAGCTTGTTTTAAAAAATAATTGGGGTACTTGCCAGAAATGGTGGGGGGAAATGGAACCAGTATTATAGTAGTGTCAGTACTATGTTTCTCTTGAATATGGCACTTGTCTACATTCGTGTCAGGTTGGGAACATCTCATCTCATTATCTTCTTGCCTCCATGGGTTTGGGTAATCTCTTTTGATCACTCATCTGCTCTTTTCCACAGGCAATATGACCTTAGAAGCAAAAGAAACCAAGATAATGTCAAGAAAGGTAACTCTGACACTGCTAAAGCTCCAGATACCATCCTCAAAAAAGCATCAAGCAGTGACA